>CM070717.1:10563547-10988135 GCA_036346275.1 Otatea glauca | reverse complement strand
CTTAGGGTTCCACCTCCTTTGGCCGCCTCTCCTGGCTGCCGCACTCTCTTGGGTGCCCCTGTGTGGGTACCCCTTTATATTGGGTTCTCACCCTGTTCTTCGTTTTTGAGGTTTTGTTGTGTTTTGGTAGACCCTGTGTGCGCCCCTCCTCGTGTTTGCGCGTGTCGACTAGACCGCCTTGAGCCGAGAAACGTAACCTCAACTTGTTCTCTTTGTTTGATTTCAATACTACCTTTCGCTTTGCTTCATACTTTGTTCTTGCGGTTCTCGATTTCTTGCAGGACTACCGATCATTGGATCTTTTATCCGTGTGGATTTGGCATTGTGATTGCGAAGCTCCCAACCTGTTTGGTAGGAAGCCCTAAATTCGGTGCCATCAACACCTCCAAATCGACGTATCATCATCTCACCGAAAGATCGGGATCACCGTCCCCATCAAGTTGGTATCAGAGCTTAAGGTTGCTTGGTGAGATTTTCCATCATATTTCGTTTTCTACCTAGAGTCCAGAAAATTTGCCCCACAAAAAAAAAGATTTGTCCCTTTGTCCAAGCTAATTTATGCCCTAAATTTTACTACTTGTTCTTGGTTTGTTGAATCGTCGGTTGCATATTCGTGTCTTTGCTGGTTTTAGAGTCTAGTCCCGTTAGAGTTTCGAGTTCGAGTCACGTTTTGGTCACAATTGCTTTCGATTGAGCCGGTTTACGCTAGTTGATCGATCGGACTCTCGTGTTTGCCGGAGATTAGAAGGAAGAGAAAAAAGCCGCATGATTCAATTGCAAAAAAAAACAAAGTTCAGAAAGAAAAAAAAATCCGAGAAGAGATCTCTTTCCCTAGTTGGGTTCGGTTCGGTTGGTAGGAGATAAGGAAGGAGATGTTTCGCTTTAAGAAAAGATCGAGAGAAGGAAAGTGTAGCCTTTATTCTCGCTTAGGTCTGGCTTTGAAAGGAAGGTATAGGCCACCCCTCTCTGGTTTTGCATCCAACTTTCCTTTTGAAGTGGATTCGATCCTCCGACACCTCGCACGAAAACTGCCATAACTTTTGCATATGGCCTCCGATTGGGCTATTCGAGTACTCAAAACGACCGGAACAAAAAGTTACATATGAAAATTGACAAGTCCAAGTATAATTGGGTTCCTGAGGCCCGAAAAATTCGTTCGACCCCAAAAACATCGCTTAGGGCCTCAAACGCCTCGGAAGTTCGGAAAAATTCTGCTGGTCTGCTTTGGCTGAAATTTTGTCATGTTGTGATTAGGCTCGCGTCTCTAGTACGGTCTAGCCTAGGACCAGCATTGTACTGATTTTGAACGACTTTTCACTTACTTTGGTTCAAGGTACTAGTTCCTCCTTTGCTACAAATTATCGCTGTCCAAGCTCCACCATCTTCTAACCCACAGTGTTCGAATTTGCAATCGCTGCCACATTGAGAACTTGGTAGAAGCATGAGCGTGTGTGAGGCTTACCACTTCATACGACCTAGTAGTTTATAGGAGCTTTCATATATGTGTGAAGTTTCTTTGTTCTACTAACTATGGCGGTGTAGTCCAAGCAATCGTGGAGTAACGTCGCAGAGGAGTGAACATGAGGACCACCTCACGCCAAAAAACTGTTGGGTCACTCATTTCGAGAGGATGCACCATCAGATGAGATGTGAACTCGTGACACTCTTGATGCGATTCAGGCGCAATTGGCACCCCTCACTGAGCTTCAAGCACAGCTAGCACAACTTCTTCAAGGTGCTGCCCCCAACAATGGTGCCGCTGGTCATGCTTTGGGCCAATGCGGCGCTCCACCGGTTGTCCCTATTACTTTAAACGGAGTGGCTCAAGAGGAGAACAACTACGCTGCCGATACCGAGGATGACTACAGGGTAAATGTGAACAACGAACGACCTCATCGTCGACTCCGCAATAACAGGCAAGGTATGGCTAGAAATCAACATGATCAAAGGGAAGAACGTGATGACTCTATGGCAAAAATGAAATTTACTATGCTTCCTTTTGATGGTGCTTATAATCCTGATGTTTATCTAGATTGGGAGTTGGCGGTAGATCAAAATTTTTCTTGCTATGACTTCTCTGAGCGTAGAAGGGTGCACGCCACTAGTGAATTTATGGTTTTGCATCTATTTGGTGGAAAGAACTTTGTAGAGCCAACCGTGATGTACCTACAACTTGGGATGGGTTGAAGCGTGTCATGAGGGCTAGATTTGTTCCTACATACTATGCTCATGATTTATTGAATAAAATGCAGCGCTTTAATCAAGGTGATAAAACAGTTGAGGAATATTATCGTGCATTGCAAATTGGCATGTTCTGTTGTGGGTTAGAAGAGGTGAAGATGCAAAATGGCTAGGTTCTTGGGTGGGCTTAACCGAGAGATACATGATATACTTGACTATAAAGAATACAATTCTATCACTCATTTGTACCATCTTGCTTTGAAAGCGTAAAGGAAGTGCAGGGTCGACGATCGACAACGCGAGGTAATATTGGAGGCTCTTCCACATCCAAGTTGGTTCAGATCCATACCAAGGCATCATCTTCCATACCGACATGTACCTACACCCATTGCTCCAACTACTCGACGCCATCACGCATTCCGAGGCAAACAAGTCACTCACACTTCAAGCACCCGCCAAGAGTGCTTCCTCGCTTGCCTCCACAGTCTAACGCGGAAACACAATACTTTCGATGCAAAAGAATGGGGCACGTGATGCGAGACCGCCTAATCAACGTGCTCTAATAATCGAGAAAATGGTGAGTACACTAGTGATAGTGACATTGATGAAACGAATATGCTCTTGTTGCCACTAACATCTGCAGAGCCAGCAGAAGAGATTATCACTCAGAGCATCCGAGAAATATCCGACTCTTGTTGTCGCGACGTGTACTTAGCGCACACCGCATTACGATGAACAAAATCAACGCCATACTATCTTTCGCATAAGGTGTGTGGTGAATGAGCGCCAGCATGTCGTTGTTGATGGAGGTAGCTGCAACAATCTTGCTAGTGTAGACATGGTCGAGAAGCTTGACTTGACCACAAACCCACTTCTCAACAAAGATGAAATTGAATGGCTCAATTCCAATCGTAAGGTTCAGTAACAAAACCGCTCGAGTACCTATCTCGATTGGTTCTTATCATGATAATGTTGTTTGCGATGTTGTACCCATGGATGCGCTTCTCTTTTATTAGGTAGACCGTGGATCTATGATATGGATGTTATACATCATGGTAGGACCAATGAGTATATTTTCTTGTATAAGGGAAAGAAAATTATTTTGAAACCCATGAGCCCTATAGAACTAAGAAACATTGATGTTAAAAGAGCTCAAAGAGAAAAAGAAGAGAGTGGAATTAAAAGTGTAGCTAGTAATCAACCCATTCAACTACACCAGCTTGCTCAAAAACCTGATCTTAAGTTGAAGGGTAAAGTATTGTTGGTCGCAAAAGTTCTCTCACAAGATAACATGGATAGTATAGAACCATTGCCATTCTCTGTTACTTTGTCTTCATTATTACTAATACTTTGCAGATAATGAGATGGAGTCGAGGATGACTCCAATTCAAGAAGGGAGGATGATGAGGACATCCCAACCAAGGATACAACCGCTGCCCCTTCTTCCTCTACGATTGCTACTTCGTCCCGACCGTCGCTGTTTCGCCGCTACTTCGCCTATGATGTCCGAGGGCTTAATCTGGAAGCAAGTCCTTTCCATCCACCTTTCCTGGACCAGCACGTCAAGAACATCCACCGGGACAGCCCACGCGCAAGGAAGGCCCAAGATAAAGCCCACCTGTCGCCGAGTCCGGTTCGCCATCCAGAGCAGCAGTACTTCAAACGAACGTCACGGCCACATCGTAACTCCGCTTTTGACGCTCGACAACTCGCTTAAAAGGTATCGAGATAAGCTTTCCAATGGATCTAATCCCGAGGCCAAAATCCTCATGGAACTAAGGAAATCACAGAAAATCTCACAGGGCAGAAATTCCGTGTGCTGCACCCTCCTGTCTTTGCCGCACCCTCTTGGCGCCCCTGTGTGAGTACCCTTTATATTGGGTTCTCACCCTGTTCTTCGTTTTTGAGGTTTTATTGTGTTTTGGTAGACCCCGTGTGCATCCCTCCTCGTGTTTGCGCTGCGTGTCGACTAGACCGCCTGAGCCGAGAAATGTAACCTCAACTTGTTCTCTTTGTTGATTTGAATACTACCTTTTCGGTTTGCTTTATACTTTGTTCTTGCGGGTTCTCGATTTCTTGCGTGAACTACTGATCATTGGATCTTTTATCCGTGTGAATTTGGCATTGTGATTGCGATGCTCCCAACCTGTTTGGTAGGAAGCCCTAAATTGGTGCCATCAACACCTCCAATCGACGATCATCATCTCACCGAAGATCGGATCGCCATTCCCATGACTAAGACAAGGGAGTTCATCATGTGTTGATGAGCAAGACGAAGATCCCGACTTGGAGAGAAGATAGAAATCATAAAAGCTCCAAGTGGATGTGTTAGAGGCGAAGGTATAACTAGCTAGGGCTAAGGATGTGTTCCTAGTCTTTTACCGGTCTCGGTGTTTTGATGGGAGACCGGGTTGCAGTTAGGTGCCGTACTATTAAGAGGGGTTAAGTATTTTAGCTTGAGCTTCATCATGTGTTGATGACCTAAACCGGTTCACTTTAGCTCACTCTCTTGTTTTGATTTTGCATGAGCTAAGTATTTGCATGTGTTGCAAATAAGAGAGCTCATGCTCGCTTCTTATTGAATCTTAAATCGATTTGGTCTTTGCATGGAGTTAAGTTTTGCATATGTTGCAAAAGGTGAGAGCTCATGCATCGGTGTTTTAGCTTGTGATTTGATCATGTATTGATCATCACAAGGCTAAATAAAGTTTATGATTTTTCTATTTGCAAATGTGTTTTACAAATAATCAAGAGGTTATGGTTTGATCCTAGAGCATGTGTTGGCATTTGCAAATGTGTTTTGCAAAGTGTCGGGGTCATGTGTTGATCCTTATATGGCTAGAGGATTGGTCTCATGGGTTCTCGCTTATTTGCACATGTGTTTTGCAAATTGTTTTGATGATGAGTTGATCACCAAATGGCATAATATTTGATCTTATTGACTCTCTCTAGCTTGTAGTCACGCTCTTAATCAAGTCTACGTGAGGGATTTCGAGAAATCAGATTTTAGACTTGAATGACTACATTAGAATCTTTATTTTTGTGATATTTAAAAATATCTATGGTTGCTTAAATCTTGAAAATGGCTGGATATTGTATCCCTCATGATAAGCTTCGCATAGAATCAAAAATCACCTAAATCGGAGTTCGAGTAAAAAGTTATGAGTGTTTTAGTGCTTGACCAAAGTAGCACTGCCCAGTAGTAGGGCGGTAGCACCGGCCCGAGCGGTGCTACCAGCCCAAAGGGCAGTGTAAATCATGTTCTAGATGGGCCCTAGAATGCATGTTTTTATCCTGAGAAAAAGAAAAAAGGCCCGGTGCTACCGCCCGAAGCCTGGTAGCACCGGATTTTCTAAGTAACGGCTAGTTTTTCTAGCCGTTGGCCTAAAGGCCGGTGCTACCGGCCCTAGTTGGGCGGTAGCACTGGGTTTGCTGCACTTTTTTCCCTTTTTACCTCCCAACGGCTAGTTTTCTTGAGGTGTTATAAAAGGGGCTGAGCTATGAGGGTTTTGTGGCTGTTCTAGCACTAATTTGAGGTATTCTTGTGAGAGCAAAACCCCAAGAGCTCATAGTGCCATATTTGAGTGATTTTAGATGAATTTGATTTAGAGTTTCTTGTGTAGAATCTGTTTGGTGTTGATTTGCTTTCTCTGGAGCTAGTGTGAGCCTCTCATCTACATTGTGCATGTGTTGCACTTTGTGAGCAAGGAGAGAAGCCTCTAGTTGCATGTGTTGCATCTAGAGAAGGATTGAGTATCCTTGTGCATGTGTTGCACTTGGTGAGGTTCAAGCTAGAGGGCTTGACTTGTTACTCTTGGTGTTTGCCGACACCTAGACAGCGTGTGGAGGCGTCGTGCACGGTGACCTTCTCAAAGAGATTGTGAGAAGGCCCGGTAAAGTTGTGAAGGTCGGAGCTCGCCTACCCGGAGAGGGAAAGAGCTACCACTAGTGGAATCGAGGCGGGTGCTCAATTCGTGGAGCCGGTCCAAAGTGGTTTGGGCTTGCCTCAACGTGGATTAGGGGAGACCGGCAAGTCTCCGAACACCACGGTAAAAAGTATTGTTTCTCCTTTTGTATGCTTGCAATTTATATTCCTGGAATTAAATTGCAATTTATATTCCTTATTTATATTGTTGCAATTTATATTCCTGGAATTAAATTGCTTGATTTCCTTTAGGATTGTATATTCTTGAGTAGAGGCATAATTAGCTAGTGCACTTAGTAAGCTTAGTTGATTTAGGCTATTATTTGTCAAAACCTTAGTTTATCGCCCACATTGATTATTGTTTAGGTTTTGATATAGAGATCAATAGAACGTGTATTTAGTGTGAAGAATTTTTAAACCGCCTATTCACCGCCTCTAGTCGGCATCCTCGATCTTACATCTATGTTCTTATTATTCGACGCAGAGACGATTTATGTTTCGAATCAATTGATAACAACCCGACTACGATCCCGATTACATACCGTAAGAAGAGCAACTAGGCAAGCACCCTCCTTTGACCATTTTGATCCCATATTTTCAATCTTATGTTGCTTTATCAAGCTATATGCATGCGTGTATGTTGTAAACTACTATGTTGTGGAAATCAAGAGCTAAATCCAGCTTGTATGCATTTCCTTTACCTTGTCATTCGATTACCCGCCATTGTAACCTAGCTAGGTGTAGACAATAAATAATGTCACTTGGGTAATACTTATAATAATCTTATGAACCTGCTTAGACATGCTCACCAGAACGACTTTTAAGTGATGGGACTCACTTCAAACTAGCTAAAGCAGCTTTGTTTAAATGTACGGAACCAAGGATGGCTACCATGTAATTTGGTAAAAATCCAACTCAAAACTTATGGTTTAGACACGGGCAAATTATTACTTAACTTGGGGCGTGAAAAGGACCTCCCGCATAGTTAGGGGAGATTCTCGCCTGGGTCAGTTTAGGACCGAACTTAATGCTATCACCTAAGTAATTTGGTGCACCACATGTGCTAGTATGGGATAGTCTTAATTTACTAGATTAGTTGAAGTTTAATCTTGCATTTTGGTAGGCCGGAGTAGTAAGGGCACATCGAGAAATGGTGTTGCTTGTAGGTGCTCCCTTCACCAAGGTGTTGGGGCCAAAGCATTCCAATAAAATGGTGCATGCCTTGCCATGGGGAGTGGACCCGATGGGGATATACCATCGTCTAGCACAGCACGTGTTGGTCCAGACCTCTTGACTGTGGCAAGGGTTTAACATCACTGTCGCTAGTACAAGGCTAGGCTTTAACTAGTTGAACGATTTCGTCACAGTCTAGCAAATTGGGTACGATAAGTATCGCGAGGCATGGTTGACATGATTGCTAGAATGTGTCATGTGAGTAAAGTGTACACTCTCTGCAGAGATTAAAATCTAATTAATTAGCCATGCTCGCGGTCATGAGCAACTTGGGAGAATAATGTCAAGTATAGTCTTGCTTTTGCAAAAACTTTTGGAAATGATGTTGGAATGGGTTGGTAAACTTGTGAGCCAAGGGTGGTTGTTTTTACTCACTGTTCGTAGCCAAGGAGGGCTAGGGAATGTTGTATACAAACTTTACTTACTGTTATTTAACTTCATATCAAATGCTCTTTACAATTCTGTTACCGTTTTATGAAACATTCACTTGCAAACAAAATCTGCTTTGTGCTGAAAATGAGACTAGTGTAGAAACTTATTATCCTTGTTCTAGCCATGCATTTGTTATATTTCCATGCACTAAAGTCTTGCGAGTACATACGTGTACTCACGGTTGCTTAATCTAAATAATATAGACAACGGTATGGAAGAATACCCCGACGACATGTACTTTACTCCGGGGTCCAACGATTATGTTGATGGATGAACTTGGGATTTTCCAAGTCGGTTGCCTATGGGTTATCGGATGGGCATACCACTGTCCACATTTTGGTTTATGTTTATATTCCGCTGCAATTTATTTTTGGCATGTAATATTTGGCCGATCGGCCACTACTTGTAATATTAAGTAGTTGTAATAGTTTCTAGTTTATGTTTATGCTATAACAACTACTTAGTCTTGTATGTATGTGTTGTGATACATCTCGAATGCAGGATATGTGCGTGCTAGGTGTTGATTTTGATTAATGTTAGATAAGGAGTAAGAATGATTTTGACTAATGTGATTAATATCATGGCTAAGTTTCTCATGTCATCTTATTGAGATTTATAACATTTTATCCTTCTTGTCCTTTCTTGCACGTGCTTAGTAAAAGAAGTATCAACATTAATTGCAAATTCGGTATTGCATTGATTGCATTGAAGCTAAACGCCTAATTCATTATAAGATATTGTTAAAAGGTTGTCTTTTCCATGTGGTTAAAATAGTTCGATGACATGGAAAAGCTATTAGAAGTTAAACAAAAACTTGGGGTGGAGATCGAATAACTGAAGGGGAAATCTGAGATAACAGAAAATATTTACGAGATGAAACAAGAACTAAAAAATATAGATGATCACTTGCAAGATATCAAATCTCTTAATACGGCACTCATCAGTAAGGACAAAAAGACAAATGCATAGCTGGAAGAAGCCAAAGCTAAGCTTATAAAGGTAATATAAAGGTTTCTAGTACTGAATTCAATGTGGTTACTGCCCTTTTCATAACAAGATCGTTGTTAATTTGTGGGTATTAAGAGATATGACTGAAGATCAATCAGTTATTGGTGTCAAACAAATCGACACTGTACTGGAGTTGTTGAACTTTAGAGAGAACCGAGAAGCCTCTATTGCGGAAGCTATGGCATATATGATGAAAAACATGAAAAATCCCTAAGGTTTTCTTTTCTTGAACTATGAAATAATGTGGTTTCTCAAAATACACTTGTTGATATTTGTGGTATATATCATATTTTGTTAATTATTGTCACCTGAACTATAAAATATTTCGTTATCATATTTGTGATATCATATTTGTGGTAAGGTCTTCTTGTCTTGAACTATGAAATAATGCATTTTCCTTACCTCTCTTGGCAGAACTTTCATAATTAGTATATGTTGTTCGAAATTTTGTTCTCTTTAGATATTTCTGCAACGACATTTACAAGACACAACTAGTTATAGATTTTGCAATTGAATATCAAAACACCCTGATGCAATAAGGCAACAGCTTGTCTGATGAGGGTCTTAAAATATGAACATTTGTAGCACTTTCATCCCCTTTCTTATCCTAATGTTGATGGATTCCAAGGCAAAATCCAATTCCATGACAATTCATCCTGAAAGTTGTTATTCTCTGATTTATCTTTCATTTTATCATTATTCCCTAATGAGAATACCATATGTAACCCATTTTCACTGTTCCCATACAAGATCAGAGTGAAAATAGACTGCATATGGTATATATTCTCATTCGGGACGATGATGCAGTGGAAGATAAATCAGTGCATGATAACTTTAAGACGAACTTCAAAGGATGATAACTAATTTTAAGAGCCATACAGAAAGAACAAGCCAACGGCCACTACTACGTAACTGGGCATCACAACCGCCTATTAGAAGCGGTTTGGTGCGAACTCAGATCTTCGCACGTAAGCGGTTCGTTGGCAACGGTCCGAGAGGGTTAGAGCGAAGAGACACGAACCGCTCGGTTGTTGCGCTCTAGAAGCGGTTCTTTTCAAACCGCTTAATTTTCGTAAGCGGTTTGAGAAAAGAACCGCTTCTAGAACGCAACCTTCGTAAGCGGTTCGTGTCTCAAACCGCTTCTAGAAGCCCTCCGCAGCGCATTTAAATCCTTCTTCCTCCATACGCCAAAGCAGAGGTACGAATACGATCGAACGTAGAAGGCCACCAAGCTACTGTTTTGGGAGGTGCTGTCCAAATTTTTAATTGGAGGTGATTAGCTCCAAATTAAGTGTTTCAAAGTTAGTAACATCATGTGAACATCCTTCTCACCTAGATATTGCTATTTTCTTGAATGGATGTGGAGAAATCTTGAACTTTTTAAGCATTATCGAAAATTTTGTTTTTCGTGCCTTGTTTTTGTTGTTGTATGAAGATGTAGGGTGGAGATCTAGTTCAAAATATGGTATTACAAGGTAAAGGTGATTGGAAGCTTTAGATCTAGGTGGTTGTTAGCTTTAGAATCTTAAATATCACAATATTGGGAGAGATCTAGGTACAACATTGCAAGGAAGTAATTATTGGTGTATGAAATAAAATAGAAAAACATGTAGAAGGATAAAAAATAATTACAAAGGTAGGAAGGGATACAAAATAATTAGAAAGGTAGGTCTATAATTGGATGATGGTGTAGGTGGAGCTTTTTTTTGTTGGGTTTAAATGTTACGAAATTTAAGTTAGGTTATAATTTTTCTAACGGAATTTGTTATAATTTTTAATGAAATTATAACTTGGTATAGATGAATCGGCAATGGATGTACAATGCGGACCGTCGCCGAGAGAGTTCATTGATGGCGCAGTGCTTTTCTCGATGCGGCCGTTGCATTCTTGCCTCGAGCAGCTTCATATGTTGTCCGTGTGTAGATTGCAAGAACGAGAAGGAGCACTCCTAGTGATGGCAAGTTATGAACCACTTGATCATGAGAGGTTTCATGCCAAACTATAATGTTGGACCAACCATGGCGGTTGAGGTGATTAGCCAGAAGACGATGAAGAAGACGAGGAACAGAAGATGGATTCAACAAGATCCCTGACGACACGCACATCGCTTCGTGGAAGAAACACTTGGTGACTTTGGTGATGATGAGCTAGACCAGATGCGCGTGACTGAGAGGAGACTACACGATGAAAGATAGTTCAAAAGTTCCAACGCATGTTAGAGGACCACGAACTCTTTTGTACCCAAATTGTGGGTGGGGCACAAAAGTCGCGTACCACACCGAACTCATGCAATGGAAGGCTAGAAATGGTGTGTCGATAAGGGATTCGATGAGGTGTTATCACCGTAAAGAAGTTGCTTCCTAAGATAACACTCGCCTCAATCTACATATGAAGCCAAGCAAGTCGTCTGTCCTTTGGGATTGGAAGTACGTAAGATACACGCATGTCCTAATGATTGTATCCTCAGATCGTAATGAGTATGCCGATTTGGATGTTTGTCCAGCAGTGAGAGAATCACGGATAAGGTGAAGCGTGACGATCCAGTGAAATAGATGGGGAGCGAAGAAGAAGAGACCTCCAACTAAAGTGTTGTGGTATTTCCCGTGATCCCCGATTGAAACGTATGTTTGCTAACAAAGCGCATGCCCGCATGATGCGCTGGCACAAAGAAGAGCGTAAGGACGATGGGATGCTTAGACACCCGCAGATGGCTCACAAAGGAGGAAAGTCGACCGGACGCACCGACTTCGCAGATGAGGTGAAAAACATAAGGTTTGGGTTGAGTACCGATGGGATGAATCCTTTCGAGAATTGAGCAAAGACCATAGCACCGCCTGTTACACTATGTATCTATAACATTCCTCCATGGTGTGCATGAAGCGAAAGTACATCATGATGCCGTTGTTGATCCAAGGCCCCAAGCAACCCGGAAATGACATCGATGTTCACCGAAACCATTGGTTGAAGATCTTGTGACGCTAGGGACGATGGTGCAAGGGTATGGGATGAGTACAAAGGGAGTATTTCACCCTACGGCATTGTTATTTGTAACAATCAACGATCGCCCGCTCTCGATAACCGGTCCGCCTAACTATCAAAGGATATAGAGCCCGATCCAAAGGCTTAGATGAAATGGACGGCATGTACCAAAAACTCTCTAAGGTTGTGTACATGGGTCACCGTAGGTTTCTTCTTACGAGTCACCCGCTATGGAAGGAAGGCAGAAATTTAACAGCAACTAGACCTTCGCAAGGCCTCAAAGATCGTAGTGGGCAACGTGTGTTTGCTATGGTAATGGATTTGAAAGTAGTATTTGGAAAGGGTCCTCGAAGCAAACATGTGCGTAATGAGGATGGTCATGCACCCATGTGGAAGAAGTCAATATTTTGGGACTTGCCTTATTGGGAAGTCATGGAGGTTCGCCACTCACTTGACTTCATGCACATCACGAAGAATGTCCGCTTGAACTCGCTAGGCTACATAGATATGTACGAAAATCGAAAGATACACCGCAAGCTCTAAGGACCTTAAACTCTTGGAACCGAGGAACGACCTACATCCCAAAAGAGAGAGAAAGGACAACATTACCTACATTCTCATGAGCTACACTCTAAGCAAAGAAGAGAAAAAGCGTGATAGAGTTCCCGGACAAAGGTGAAGGTCCTTCCGAATACTCCTCGAATGTAAAGAGACTCGTGAACACGAAAGAGAATAAAATCGCATACATGAAATCCCATGACTGCCTTGTGTTAATGACACGCTTGCTCTAGTGGTCGTGAGAGGCATACCGCCCGAGTGGGTACGAGGGACAATCACAAAGTCGTGTTCTTTTTCAACGCGATTTCACGTAAGGTCATCGACCCGATAAACTAAGTAAGCTACAGGATGACGTGGTACAAAGTTTGGTTAGTCTTGAGATGATCTTTCCTCTTGCATTCTTTGATATTATTGTTCATCTCACTGCTCACCTTGTCAAAGAGATAGGTATCCTTGGACCTGTATCTACACAACATGTTCCCTTTCGAGAGGTACATGAGTGTGCTAAAGAAGTATGTTCGTAACCATTCTCGTCCGGAAGGATGCATTGCCGAGGGTTATGGGACAGAGGAGGTGATTGAGTTTTGTGTGGATTACATTAATGATCTAAACCCGATCGGCGTCCCTATATCACGCCATGAGGGAGGCTACGGGAAAAGGGACACTAGGAAGGAAAGCAATTGCATCCAATGATCTTCTTACATTTAAGCAAGCACATTTCACGGTTTTGAAACAATCAACTATAGTGGCCCCGTATGTCCTTGAGCACAAGAGTATTCTACGCCGCGATTTTCCGGGAGGTCCGAGGATTGATAACATCAAGCACATGGATTCTTTCTGGCGCTTGGTTACAAAAGTACATCCTTTGAAAGGGTCGATAATGAACAGCTTGTAACGCTTGGCTCGGGACCATCTAGTGAAATCGTGATATTCAAGGGGTACGAGATAAATGGTTACACATTTTACACCGGATCGCAGGATAACAAGAGCACTAACTAAAATAGCGGTGTCCGTGATAGACGCCAAGACAACAAAGGCAAGGTGGATACATATTATGGTTTCATAAAGAGATATGGAGCTTGACTATGGACCTTGAAGGTCCCTCTATTTAAGTGCCAATGGGTCAAACCGACTTCAAGCGGCGTGAAGGTCGACAAATACGGTATGACAATCATGGACCTCACGCAAGTCGGCTTATAGGCGAAACCGTCGTCCTCGCGAACGATGTGAGATGTGTCTTCTACGTAATGGACATGTCAAGCAAACCTAAGAAGCATAAGGACAAGTAGAAAGATTGTAGTACTAAGCCAAAGCGACACGTGGTTCTACAAGGCAAACGAAGGATTGTTGAGTTGAGGACGCCACGCATTTAGGAAGAGTATAGTCGGCCTCGACGAGATCCTCCTTTCGCCGTGGATGTCGACATAAGCCTCCTCAATGACACAGACGTGGATACTCCTTTCATACGTCGCGATCATAATGAAGGAACACTTGTAAAGACAAAGCACGTTAGTACTTAGTATGTACCCTCACCGTATGAACTATGTATATGTAAGTCTTTACAAGATGAAGTGTTTATTTGGAATGAATGTAAAGTGCCAAAATTCGAATGAAACTAAAGTGCTAAAAGCTTTTAAAAATTATAGAATGAAACTAAATTGCTAAATGCATTTTTAAAAATTATGAAATGAAATCAATTGCTAAAAGCATTTTTAAAAATTATGAAATGAAACTGAAGTGCTAAAGGCTTTTTCAAAAAATATAGAATGAAACTAAATTGCTAAAAGCATTTTTTAAAAATTCTGAAATAAAACTGAAGTGCTAAAAGCATTTTTAAAAATTATGAATGAAATCAGAGTGCTAAAAGCACTTTTTAAAAATTATGAAATTAAACTGAAGCGGTTTGAGAAAAGAACCGCTTCTAGAGCGCAACATTCAGAAACGGTTTGAGAAAAGAACCGCTTCTAGAACGCAACATTCAGAAGCGGTTTTAGAAAAGAACCGCTTTTAGAGTACAAGATTCAGAAACGGTTAGTAATAGCAACCGCTTGTAGAAGTCATCCCTCTACAAGCGGGTTGGTCTAAACCGCTTGTAGAGACATTATACAAGCGGTTTGTTCTATGAACCGCTTGTAGAAGTCCTCCTTTACAAGCGTTGTTCTAAACCGCTAGAGATATTCTACAAGCGGTTGGTTATTAGAACCGCTTGTAGAAGTGCTCCTCAGATAAATTTGAAACGCCCGCCTTTTCTCACACCAAATTTTCTAAGTCCCACTCGAGACCCCTCGCTGCCGCCGCAGCCTCCTGTGTGTCTCGCCGCCGCTGCCTTCGCCTCGCCTGCACCACGCGCGCCCCTCGCCGACGCCAGAGGCCTCCTCCACCACCTCGCCAACGCCTACTCGCCACCTCGCCACCCGACGACCTCGGCCACGTGCCCTCGTCGCCGCCGTCACTCCACCCCGCCGCCGGCGCTTTCTCCGCCACCCGCCGACGCCTACTCCGCCTCCAAAGCGCCACACCGCCATCCACCCAGAGGACCGAGGTATATGTGTGCACGCGCCCCTCCCTCTCTAATTCTGCTGCCCACCACATGTTCGGTGAAATGCCTACAAGTTAATTTTGTCAAAATTGTTATGTGGATAACAACTTATGACATGTGACGATCGTGATATTGGCTCACGACATGTACGACATGTGAGCACAAATAAATATCCGCAAATGTATAGGTTAATTGTATCTTTTTACTTGGAGTATTACAAAGTTATCGATAAAAAAATGTATAAAATTCACCTAGAATTCAACAACCTAAAAATCATCTAAGTGACAAAGGTAAACAACTGAGTGACAAAGGCATAGAACAATTAGCCTAAAAGCTAGAAATTAAGATTCAACGAAGTTTAGGTAATGAGCACTAAGATCCAAAGTAGCAATGCTAAACAGATGAAAGCATAAGATGCAAATTAAAACATATGGTCAATCACTAAGGTGGCTCTCATCCTACAGTCTGATATCGACCCCTTCACTATTGTCCCCCATCATAGGTCCATCGAGCTAATAAACACCGACAAAATCCTACACAACTTGATATAGTTATGCTCATTAGATCTAAACACCATATCTAAACGTTATTCTGCTGAACACATACGCGTGTGTATCCGTTTTTAAATTTATTCAGATGAGATCCGAGAAGTTCGATGATGGAACCCCTCGATGTGGCAATGGAGCTCAGCTCGGTCCTCAGTGATGAAGATAATTTACCTCTTTATTACACACATAAAATAAGTGCCAACACACGAGTTCGTGTTTGATCCTTGGGCTAGTTCCAACACGCCGTAGTACTTAATGCTTGGTGTAGAAATTTATGTAATAATATGCTTGTGTTGTAATCTGTAATATGGTTGTTTCAAAGTAATATGATATTTATGTCAACATTTTTTCGGAATTAGGATAGATGGCGCAACCAGGACGTGGTGACCCTACTTTCGATGAGGGAGAACAGCCTCGTTGACTCCATCGCTACCGGGTACCATCAAGGTGATGCTAACGCTGTCGCCGTTGGGGCTAATGGTGGTTCCAGTAAGGCCGCTGAGGCTACAAATGATGAAGCCATTGACGCGGAGCCGCCGAGTCCGATAACACCGTTCCGCCAGATGAGGTACAAACGTAAGAACATAATCCCGTAGACATGTTAATTAATCGCAATTCATTAATATAATACACTCGACACGCTTGTACATATGTTTATGTATTTCAAAGACCGAGATGGCGACCGAGGGGGTGAATGGTCCCAAAATAAATTTTCCCACCTCTTGGACAAATACTAGCCAAAGACTCAATATTGCTTGTAAAGAACAGAGATTAGAAAAACACAAGCGGTGTTCGTAAAACAAAGACGACTCAAAAGTCAATCAGGATCTTGGCTTGCTCGTGAGATTCTAATGATCAAGATAGACTTGAATGCCTTCTCACACGTCACAAAAGCAAGATAGCACAAGAGTAAACACCAAAACTCGATCAATTAAGAATTCATCATGAAGGAACAAAAGATCAGTCTTTGCGTAACTTGAACTAGGGTTGCCTAGAGAATTTGGATATGCTCGAGTGAAAATTCATTCAATCAATATATCATTCTTTGCAACAAGAACCGTAAGCAAATCAAAACTAAAGAACCTGCAAGTCACACGCTTTACACACGATTTACAACTTGCAACAAGAATGTATGGATTGCCTAAATGATTGAAAGCATCGAATCAAGAGAAGAGTTCATCAACCATGAATTTCAACAAAGATTCAATAGCATGTAGAAGGAGATGAGGCAAATCCAAATTACGTAAAGTAAATTGCAAGTAAGTAAATGCGAATTTAGATAATGTAATTTAAGTGCGAATGTAAATGCGTAAAGGAAATGAAACTAGAATATAAATGAAGAACATTTCATTTCTGGAAGGGAGGTTTACAAAGCCTCACAACAAAGTGGGCAAAACTCAAATGAGCAGCAAAAACCTCAGAACCTTTAAAGAGGGAAGGCTGCCCCTACCCCTCTATTTATAGTGACCTGGGATCAATCCCCACCCTTGGATGTCTTGCTTCAATCCTAAGCCAACTTCCAAGAGTCAGGATTTGATCCTTACACTGTCACTCTCAACAACTCTCAACTACACTCAGGTACTTTCTAGTACACCTGAAAGCAAGCTATACTTATCCACTACTTTATCTTCCGATCGCAACCCTACAGCTTTCCTTGATCCAAGTAGTGATAAGCTAGCTTCTCCACTGATCTCTTATCTCTTGGAACTGTACCGACTTCATCTCCGGCCATCTTCCGGCGAACTTCCGGCCAACTTGAACCTCCGGCATCCCATGCCTAGTTCCAGCCTCCCTTCGCCTCACCATGACCACCAAATGAAGTCCTACATTCACAAAGACAAGAAATCCCTTCTTGGTTCCACCATGAACCCATCACAACAATTCGATCACGATTTGGGGTTAGAAAAGACCAAAAGCAAACCAAAGCATTTCAACCAAATGCAGACAAGCTGTTTTCAATACAGCAGGATCTTCTCAATTTGTTATGATTTTATATGTTGTTCTACTGAAAATCTTGTCAACATGAAAAGTTGTGTTTCGAAATTCTCTACAACTTTCATGTAGAACACATAATTTTTCGAGCACGGAAGACCTCAAAATGCATATTACCGCACGCTGGAAAAATTAGTCCGTCATACACGTGAAAATCTCTGTTAACCTTCCTGATTTTATATGATTTTTATGTTGCTCAAATGAAAACTTGTCAACATGAAAATGATGCGTCTTGAAATTCTCTGCAACTTTCATGTAGACCAAATAATTTTTGAGCAAGGAAGACCTTCAAAAGTGCATATTACTGCACATGGGTAAATTTGGTCCGTAGTACACATGAGAACCATCGCGATTTGGTCCGTCATACATATGAGAATCACAAAATTTGGTCCGTAGTACACATGAGAACCATCGCGATTTGGTCCATCATACATATGAGAATCACAAAAATTTGGTCCGTAGTACACATGAGCACTATCGCGATTTGGTCCGGCATACATATGAGAATCACAAAATTTGGTCCATAGTACACATGAGCACTATCGCGATTTGGTCCGGCATACATATGAGAATCACAAAATTTGGTCCGTAGTACACATGAAGATCACAAAATTTGGTCCGCCAACACATGAAGATCATAAAATTTGGTCCGCCTACACATGAAGATCATAAAATTTGGTCCGCCTACACATGAAGATCATAAAATTTTGGTCCGCCTACACATGAAGATCACAAAATTTTGGTCCGCCAACACATGAAGATCATGAAAATTTGGTCGACGACATGCAACTTCCAACTTGAAATCAAATTAAAATCCAAACTCAAATCTAAGATATCTTAGATCACATAAAGTCAAATACTCATCACAAACATGGAAGGACCTCCACATGGTCCTTCAATTTCAAGCCCTGCATCGAGCAACCAATCCAAGCATCGGGACCTAACAAGAAGCCGCCCACAAAGCACGTGTTTACCGACGCTAACAATGAAGGGATGCCGTTGCCCTCTTTAGCAGCTTGGGCCGTACAACAACGCTATGGTTACCACGTGAGGGATCACGCCCAATTAGCATCGTAAAATGGGCCAAGTTCCTCAAGCTACCAAGGATCTGCCTGCAAGATATTAAGGAAAATTTCACATTTCCTCAAGGGTAAGAAGACAAGGCCAAGAAATTCACTTTGAAGAAGATCGCAACAATGTTTCAGCCCGAAGACGCCTCTCACCGCAAGTAGGTGCAGTAAGGAGAAAGACCCGACTTCAACCAATTTCCTAAGTTGGCGGATCACCGAAGCATTCGAGGAGTTCAAGTTTGTCCACCAAGGCCGTGCCGCGAGTCGGAAGAACAAGGCCAATTCACGATGAAGAAATACCATCACCATCTTGGCACCGTGGTTACATCAAGGTCGTACCAAAATGGGAGAAGCGAAAGAAGAATTAATGGCGAAGGACGCCACACCGGCTACCGCTCAGGGGAACAGCGCCGCGCAATTGGTTCATGGGTCATGGGGAGCCTTTCAGATGACGGCGGTTTGGTGATGACACCAGAGTACAAGAGGTGGCCAAAGGATTGTACAAGCCGTTGAGCGCCTCGAGCGTACATTGGTGCGACAGGAGAATGATGAGCTAACACATGCCCTTGAAAACCCCGAGCACCCGTGACGGACACGAGGTATGGGCAAGTCGACGCCGGGAAGTATGGTTTCGCTAAGGATGCACATCGCACGAGAGCCAGATAGAAGCAAATTAAGAGAATCACGAAAGTGTACCAATTGGAACAAGAGCTCGAGCAAACCAGGCTAGCATCGGCGACATAGTTGCGCAACAAGTACAAATTGCCCTCGAAGCTTCAAGGACTAGGTCCGAGCAATCACCGGACGTCGTGATCAGCCCTCCGCGGCGAAGTAGGCTGCGGCGCCCACCGGGGCCCCGGCGGACACCTTGCTATCCCATTATCCCGTGGATGACATAAGGGTTCGCCGCCGAGGTGAGCTACACGCTGATGCGCGTAACCTCTCCATCAAGGTGGCTTACGGCATGGCATATCCGGTGAGTGGGCCGATGTTCCATCGCAACGAGATACCCTCGGTTACTCAAAGGTCGCGGTGGAGGAGGTGCCGAGCGGATTTGAAGAACTTCACCTCGATATTGCCGAGGCGACGACGCGTGACCAAGCTTGGACAGCCCTCCACAATATCATCCTTTAGCGCAAACGGTACATCATATTTCCAACCGCTATGGACGCGTCATCTCCACCACGGCAACCCACGCCTCCAACGCCACCGCCACGCAATGCCTCGCCAAGAAAATAGAGTAGAAGCCCTACTCCACCACCAGCAGCCTCCCGTGTCTCCACCCGCTCCACGCAAGCCCTACTCCACCACCAAAGATCTCAAACAAAAAGAACCCCCAGAAGAAGCTCGATAACGAATTAAGGCTCCCCACCGCTCCCAAGAAGGCGGAGTCCAACCGATCGACTAAGGTAAAGGAACCTCCAAAGAGGGCATATGATATGAATAAGGAGGAGAGTGACGCGGTCACTAAAGCGTATGGCTGCACACTTCGCAAAAAGAAGGTAGAGCCAAAGGTACCAACTGATCCAAAAGCGACGGAACACTTCGCGACATACCGCGTAAAGTCACTGCTGTGCCGGCCCAACTATGAACGGACAATAATTAAGGCTACGTAAGAATAAACGTGGTCAAAGCGCGGCAAAGAAGAAGAAGAGAGACTAAGATCGAGAACCTCAAGAGGTTTATGAAGGAGGCAGGACTCAGCCCACACCGCAGCTCTTGGATTAATAGATGATATCCCAATGGCAACAAAGGTCGATGGCAATTTCTGGGCCAGAGCCGATTGACCCAAATGAGATAAAGGATCCGCCAACCAAGATGCGGCAATTTCACGAATGGTACATGACAGTCCGCCAAGGAAGAATGATGTTCCTCCGTATCAAAGAAGATGATTTTTATCATGGGACAACACCATATGGCTCGAATTTGACGACTTATACAATATTTACCATGCCGACTCCATCAACGTGTCTCTCATGAGTCACCGTGCCTGTAAGTGTCAAGCTCATACCTTTACCGTGCTTCCTCGCATAATAAAATTGCAACTATTAAACTTATACCTTTCTATGTAGAATGGAGATACAACGATGTAGAAAAGAGAATATCTTCAACGTGGGCTTCATCGACCGTAGATTGTTAACGAGTTCGCCTTTGGATACAACCAAAGGATGTTGAAGATTACATTCTCAATGCATTCTTGGGACAGCACTACAAACCGTACATACTTCGCCCTTCAACTTCGAGTACGATATATACAACCTCTCGTTCTTATATTTTCCAAGGCATTTATAATACTACAAGCTAGTTACATATATGTTGCAATACATGAATAGGTTTCATTGATCCTTCTTGTCATCAAGCTTGATAGCAAAACGGATCATTGTTCAAGACTCAAAAGGACTCCGTGAAAAATATCAATTTATCATTGACACCCTAAACAGTATATAGCACATATATATACGATAGTTTTCCTTATTATATATATTGAAATACCTTGCTAATTCCAACTCTGATAATTACCATTCATACTAACGCATCACACAGGACATTCGCACGGTTTCGAAAGAAGCAACAAGGAAATTTCGAGAACGAATTTGATGTACAATTAAGCACTCGAGTACGTATTAAAGAATATTAATATGCCGTAATAGTTTTTCATCCCAATAATCGTGTTCTTTTCAAATTTCATCGCAGGTTCTACAACAGACGGGTGGAAACAACCTATGTGGCTATTATGTGTGCCACTATATGCAAAGTATTACCCACGGTGATGTGCCGACAACCAACGCCGAGGTAGTGTGCACATGTCAATTTCTTAGTACTTACACTTTAATAATTACATGTCCGTAGATTTATTTACCTCCCGCTTTGTCAGCCCAACATCGATGTGCAAGGCATGATCCCGCCGCACCGGGTTGCAGCAATCCAAGAACAACTCATCGGCTTTATTGTCGACGAGATTGTATCCACCAAAGGCGAGTTCCACGCAAATGGTTGGAGAGATTGTCCTGAAATAAAGACAGGTGAACTGACATCAACGTCGACCAAGGGCACAAAGAGCGACGCACGCAAGAAATGAGCTCAAGATTCGCCCTTTTATTCTTTGAAACTTGTAAAAGTGGCTTATTATTTCATGTGTGTTCATCAATTTGTTCATTTTTTAGTCTGTAATTATCTGAATGAATACTCATGACTAATATATATATATTTAAGTGTGTCAAAAAAACTCATGAAGTTCTATTTATTTTAATTGTCAAAATATATATCAAAAATCCCTCTGAAAACATATTCTATATTGAATATAATTAATCAAAACGCTACGCTGCCGGACTCTTCACAACCGGTTCAGAACTCCAACCGCTAGGAGAGAGCCTCTCCATAAGCGGTTCGTAATACCAACCGCTTTTGAAGAGAACCTCTCCACAAGCGGTTGGTAACACCAACCGCTTGTGGAAATGTCGAACCACAAGCGCCCGACGGGGTATCACTCGCGGTTGCTTACAAGCGGTTCTAAAACCGCTTCTGAAAGCGGTTTCGAACCGCTTGTGTATGCCCGATCCGCAGTAGTGGGCCGTAATGCAAATTAAACTAGTGAGCTTCAAAGGATGATGTTGTTCCACGTGATGCTGTAAAATAATGGGATGCTGTAAATTAATGGGAGTGAGTTTCAAAGATAGCGGGCATTAGAGGCAGAATAAAACAGTAATTCAAACCATGAACCATTATCACCGATAGCAGAATTCGGTATAAAAATGATTACAAAACTCACACTATAAACCATGAAATTCAAATTACTAAACACATATGAGCTAGCTACATATTACATCCCATGCATCTAGCTAGCTAGCCCCTCATGTTCCTCTTGCTAATGACCATGACCAAGAACCATTACTAATCCAAATCAAGAACCATTACTAATCCAAATTGTTTGCACCAAAATTCGGCAAGTTAGTCTAAATCAGGCAAATACAAATTAAGGATGCGGGAGCTAATAGAAGTTTGGAAAGAATCTGAGATGTTTGGTAAAACTAAGATTTTTAAGGAAACAACCTCTAAAGATAAGGCCGATACGGATACGGACCTTGAAGCGTGTTGGAGTAGGACACGATCGGCCGAAGGGTATAAAAGAAGAGCCGAAGCAAGCTGCAAGGACATCATAAAAACATATGCAAACAACCAGCTTTACTTTTCATCTATTTTTTCTGTCGACTAGGAGTAGCTTGTGTAATTTAGCCTTTGTAATCGATTTCGATCAATAAAGTTGCGCATCGCCGATTGTTGATCTTCGTCAATTACACCCTGTGTTCGATTTGTTACGATTTTGTTGCGCACGCCTTCTTCGTAATTGATTCGCTTTTATCATCCGCTTAGCCTTAATCGCTAATCGACTTATCCGGTTACTTTGATCTTGATCGGCTTCAAGTTGATTGAGTTTAAGCCGATTGATCTTGACGATCGGCTTGAAGTAAATTTTATTGTTTTTACCTTGTCGATTCCGAGTCAAATCGACCGCACGCTCAACTGTGTTAAATCTGTGTCTTCAGCCGTAAACCCCGCATCAAGTTTTTGACGCCAACACACTTTTGGCACGCCGGTGGGACCCGTAATGTCTTCATCGGGAAGTCGATTCCGCCATCGGATCTCAACTCGAAGCTATAATCGTCCCAACAATGGACGATTTGTCCGCAGAACAACGCCAAGAAATTGAAGCTCTGAAAGTCGCTTCTTGAAGAGATGATGCTAAGTTGCTATCGAAAACAAGACGTGGCGTTACTCAAAAATCCGCCCTACCGACGGTCAACGCTCGGGTGATGCGGGCATAACGAACAAGTAAGCCGATATCTACCGCCGTCGAATTATCGCTATGATTAATCAATCAGTACACCACGCCTTGATAAACCAATCATCGGCTCTAGTAACAACCCTTAAGCGATGATAGTGAATAGCGCCAAAACTATAGCTCGTGAGTTGGCCTCGTCGGAAGTTTGCTAGATCCACTACAAGCTCGCCAAATTATCCCGTTTTTCAAGATCACAAAACACGCAGAGCACACCGGTCGATCCTAAACCATCGGCTATAACCTCACCTCCCACGATGATGCCCACACAACCCACGGTCATATTGCCTAGGATCCTCGGTCAAGTGGGGTGAGCCATTACCACGCCTATACCGACGCTAAGTTAGATTCGTCCATCAACCTACGCGCCGGCTCCTTTTACGCTTTTCCCAATCGGTTTCACAACCGATTGATCCGAGAGATATCCCCAAGAGCCTACCTCGCTTAGAAACCCGGGTCCACAGGTAGTAACGTATTCGAACCGCTTATCCGGTGCGGAACCACAAATTAGGCATAATCGGCACGATCAAGATAATCGAATGCACGACGACAGCGTAATTGGCAACCCGAGCTTGCACTCGGGCAGGATGTGATTATGATCGACATTATCGGGGCTCGCTGTGCGCTGGCCGATAATGCCGATTGGACCGATCGATCTGTACTGCTTTGAGGATCGGTTTGGCATACAACCAAAGGAAAAGTGATCGGCTATAGAAAGCCGTACTCGATTACATAGATCGATGCCCTACCCTCATAATTTTAGAGTCCCGACTTCGCCAAATTCTCCGGGGATGACTCGATCACAACCTTGGAGCATGTTGGACGCTTTATCGCTGTCACGCGTGAAGCAGCCCGATCCGACGGTTTGAAAATTAGATTATTTCCGTTATCTTTGTGCTGGGCAGCATTTACTTGGTTTACTTGTTTGCCTCGGTTCGGTCCATCTGTGGAACGATTTGGAAAGCCGATTCCATGAATATTTCTTTTCGGGCAGTCTGGAGCTTAGAATTTCAGATCTGAGTTCGGTACGTCAAAAATTTGGGGAATCGGTAACAGATTACATCAAGAGGTTTAGAGAAATTAGAATCGGTGTTTTAGTGTCACGTTACCGACAACCAATTGGCCGATTTAGCATTTCAAGGTTTGATCCGCCACTTAGGAGAAATTCGAGGACAAGAATTCACCGACCTTAGCCATTTGTTGCACCGTGTATCGGCTCAAGAAAGCCGATTTACTGATCACAAAGTATTTAAAGACAGATTTAAGAACAATAATAGCAATAATAAAGAGAAGGATAAGGCCAAGGTTAATATGGTTGAGTATTGTCCTAGTGATTCGTCGGAGGATGAGGAAGCAGAAGTAAACATAGCCGAATGGATAAGAGGGTCTAAGAAATCCTTAGTCATTCTTGGTGAAGCCGACTAGGAACAAGTCGGAGGCCAAATACTCTTTTAGCGCTTCCAAGTGCGATCGCATTTTGATTTACTTCTGCAAGAAAAAATAATACGGTTGCCGGAGGGACATGTAATACCATCAACCGACGAGATCAAAAAACGCAGGTATTGCAAGTGGCATCATTCTTATTCACATAACACTAATGACTGCAATATCTTCCGTCAACAGATCCAGTCCGCCATTGAAGATGGTCGTTGAAGTTCGCCGATGAGCCGACCATGCGGTGGGCGCCGATCCATTTCCTATTAATGTGGTACAATGCTCGCTAAAGGAAAAGAGCCGATGCAAAATGAGCGAAAGAAGGATCGACAAGACGATATACAATCGAGCTCGGACGGCGGCGGACACTAAAGATTACCATCGCTCGTACAAATAGAAGCCGATCGAGACGGAAAAATTCAAGGACCATTAAACCTAAGGGGAATCCCGGATAGGCAAATGGTACAAGCGTAAAAGGTTCCATTAAGGCAGCCAGTGAAAAGGCCAGGTCCTACGTTCTCACAATTAATGGAGAAATATGAAAGGATGAATAGCCGACCACGGTACCACACCCGCCGGTCGGATAATTTGTACCGCACAGAGAACGTGGAGAGGGCACATAGAAGGTGTCCCTTTTGGCAATTTTGCTGGGAGAGGAGAGTAGCGTTGCCATCACCGTATACCTGCCCGATGGAACATTATCCTCGAGACGATTAACACAATCGCCGAACCACGAGCTATCCGGGCCGATCGAGAGCAAGATGAAGTCACGAAGGCGGTCCATGAAAGATTATCTAAACCGAATCAAGAGCAAAGCCAAGCCAAGACACACACAACCGCCTACTCAAGAAGACTTGGTGGTCGATACGAAGCCGGTGGAACCTAAACCCAGGTGGTGCCCATCAGGCCTGAGCAAATCACAACGACGACGGCTTCAGAGGCTAAGGACACAAGAAATTCGTGAAGCCGATGCCGAGAAAGAAAGAGACGAAGTGTTTAATGAACTTCGTCCAATGAGATGCGTCAGGAAAGAGTGGAGAAGAAAAGATCAAGCCGAAGAAGATTTCGAATCGACTGACGACTTGGATTCTCCCATGATTCGGGATGACACGCCTCCCATGGATGTAAACATGGTGTTCACATTGCCGGCCGAGTTCAAGGTTAAAACTGAATCGGCTAAAGAGGCAGTTGCTCAGCTATGTTCCGGTATACAGAATGCTATCTTCGAGAAACCCAAAGATGATCATCGGCACCTGAAACCATTATACCTGAAAGGGTACATAAATGGCAAGCCGATATCAAGGATGCTGGTAGATGGAGGTGCCACAGTGAATTTGATGCCATACACGACATGCAAAAAGCTGGGTAAGTCTGATGAAGACTTGATCAAAACTAACATGGTTCTGAATGACTTCACAGGCGATCCCACAGAGGCAAAAGGTGTCATGGTCACAGAGTCGATCGTCGTGATGGACTTTACCGACGCCGTTCTTTGTAATTGATGCCAAAGGAAACTACAGGTGCTACTCGGTCGAGATTGATTCATGCAAATTGTCAGATCCCATCGACCATGCACCGCATTAGTTCAATGGAACGGAGAAGAAGTTGAAGTCGTCCACACCGATACATCACTCACATTGCCATGGCTAGCTCTGATGCGAATTGGCAACACGAAGAAGCTGGTTGCATATCGGGCAAGGCACTTAACGACTGCGATTTCATATGCGTAAGCAAATCTGGACTGATGCCGATCAGTGTCAAGCCTGGCACCTTTGATCGGGCAAACGAAGTGTTGCGCCGATGGGGACAAGAAAAGCATTGAAAGCGCTACAGGACAAAATGCAAAGCTATCGGCAAGCAACGGATAGCCACGAAGCCATAGAAGACTTTGAAGAAACAGAAAAGTTGGGGCAAGGATTCACGTCTACCGATTTGCTTGAAGAAGTCGATATAGGTGACGGTGATAGAAAAAGACCAACTTTTGTCAGTGCAAACTTAGATATAAAATACAAAGAAAAGCTAATAAAGATACTTAGAAATTATAAAGATTGTTTCGCTTGGGAGTATCATGAGATGCCTGGATTAAGCCGTCAACTGGTGGAACATCGGCTACCTATTAAATCGGGCTATCGGCCGTTTAAACAGTATCCCAGGCGTTTTAATCCAGCCTTGTACCAAGTCATAAAAGAAGAGATAGAACGATTATTGGAAGCAAAGTTTATCAGGCCTTGCCGATATGCTGAATGGGTTTCCAACATCGTTCCAGTAATGAGAAAAATGGAAAACTTCGAGTATGTGTCGATTTTAGAGATCTGAACAAGGCGACGCCAAAAGATGAATACCCTATGCCAATAGCCGATATGCTTATCGATGCGGCATCAGGAAATAAGATCATAAGCTTTTTGGACGGCAATGCCTGTATAATCGATACTCATGGCGTAAGCCGATATACCTAAGACAGACCTTGGATGTCCCGCAATAGGTTTATTCGAGTGGATCAGAATGACTTTCGGCTTGAAAATGCGGAGCAACATATCAACGAGCAATGAATCGATCTTTCACGACTTAATCGCCACGTTGTTGAAATTTATATTAACGATGTAGTGGTAAAATCTACGAAGATTTCCAACATCCGCCGACTTAGAGAGGGTGTTCAAGAACATAAGAGCGCGGTTTGAAGATGAATCCTTACAAGTGTGCGTTCGCGTGTCACGAGGATGCTTTTAGGCTTCATGGTGCATGAAAGAGGAATCGAAGTCAGCCAAACAAGGGTCAAAGCCATAGCCAATACCAAGCCGCCAACATGTAAAAACGAATTACAAAAATTGATCGGCAAAATTAACTACCTCCGTCGGTTCATTTCGAACCTCTCTGGTATTCCTTTCAGATTGTATGTCTCAGCTGAAGAAGATACTATTGGAGCTGTTTTGGCACAAGAGGTACATGGTAAAGAGAGGGTTATCTTTTATTTAAGCCGACGGTTGCTAGACGCAGAAGTCAGGTACCCTTTTATCGAAAAATTATGTTTATCATTGTACTTCTCATGCACAAAGCTAAGGCACTATATACTAGCATCGACTTGTAAAGTTATCTCAGAAACCGATGTTATAAAATATATATTGTCGACTCCGATTTTGCGAGGTCGACTTGGAAAATGGGCTTTCGCCTTGGTCGAGTTCGACTTATCATATGAATCGGCCAAAGCAGTTAAAGGACAAGCCCTAGCCGATTTTATAACGGGACATGACACAAATGCAAACTTAGTCTTGATCGCGCCATGGCGATCGTTCTTTGATGGATCAAGATGCGAGGAAGGATATGGTATCGTCATTGTACTCACTTCACCTAGAGGGCATAGCTTTGAATTTGCATTTACTAAATAGCCAATGCTCAAACAACCAAGCCGAGTCTGGCGTTACTCAAAGGCTTACAGTTGTTGGAAAATATTGGAGTGAGCGCGGTTGAAGCGTATGGTGATTCACTATTGGTAGTACAGCAAATAAAAGGAGAATATCAATGTCGAGATGAAGTACTAACGAAATACTTAGAACAATGCTTAGAAATGATAAGCTCTTTTACATCATTTTCTATCGGTCATGTTCCTCGAGAATTGAACGACAGAGCTAATGCTTTGGCCCAACAAGCATCAGGGTATAGAGATGTTGGCCGAAGTCAGGAAACTGAACTTGTAGATAAAGCAATAATGTGCTCGGATATTCTTTGATTGGAGGACGCAAATAAAAGATTATCTAGTTGATCCATCTAAGCCAACGGAACGAAGGATACGGCAACAAGCATTGAAGTACGTTATCATGGACGATACACTGTATTATCGGACTATGGAAGGCTTGTTGCTAAGATGCCTTGAGGCTGAAGAAGCCCGAGTGGCGATAGGTGAAGTGCATGAAGGAATTTGTGGTTCTCATCAATCGGCACATAAAATGAAATGGATGCTTAGGCGGACAGGTTATTTTTGGCCAACGATGCTAGAAGATTGCTTCAAATATTACAAAGGATGTCAGACATGTCAAAAGTTTGGCAACGTACAACTAGCACCAGCATCGGCTTTGCATCCAATTATCAAACCTTGGCCATTCGAGAGATTGGGAATAGACATAATCGGCCAAATTTTTCCTGCTTCAAGTAAAGGCCATAAATTTATTTTGGCCGCAACCGATTATTTTTCAAAATGGGTTGAAGCTATACCACTTAAGAAGGTGACTAGCGTTGAGGCGATTAGCTTCGTGAATGAACATATCGTCCATCGGTTTGGAATACCACGACAATCACGACCGATCAAGGGACGGTATTCATGTCTAACGAGTTTCAAGGTTATGCAACGAGTCTAGGGATCAAATTGTTAAATTCCTCGCCGATTACGCTCAAAGCTAATGGACAGGCCGAGTCGTCTAATAAAACACTTATTAAATTAATCAAAAGAAAGATTGATGAAAAGCCGAGGAATTGGCACTCGACACTATCGAGTCATTGTGGGCCTATCGGCTATCTTATCACGGGCAACGAAGCTTTCACCCTACCGGTTGGTGTATGGACAGAAGCCGTTCTACACGTGGAGATCAACATTGAGTCGATATTTAATAGCCGCACAAAATGGTTTGTCGGCTCAAGATTACAACGATTTAATGATAGACAACTTGGACGAGTTGGTCAAGTTACGTTGGTTACACTTGATCGGCTTAAGAAGAACAAGATCGAGTAGCAAAGGCGCATAACAAAAGGTCTTGCCTAAATCTTTCGATCAAGCCGATTTAGTATGGAAAACTATACTACCTGTTGGTTCCAAAGATAACCGATTTGGGAAATGGTCGCCTACGTGGGAAGGACCATACAAGATTAATCGACTAGTCGGTGGGAACTCGTACTTCATCGGAAACACTTGAAGGGCATGTCCTGCCTAAAGCCATTAATGGGAAATATCTAAAGAAATATTATCCTAGCGTTTGGATCGGAGCCTAGCCGACTAAAATCATGTTCAGGGCCAAGATTAACACGATGCTGTTAATCGGCTGAAAGGATTACAGACTAGAGATGTAAGCAAGGTAAAATCGGTTAAAAAGCCGATTATAAACATAACAAGTACAGATTACAAGAATATTCAGGACAGATTCAGGACAAGTTTTCCAAAACAGAACAATAAAGTTTTATTGGATGCCAGATCCTGGAAGAGTCGCGCCCAAAGCCGATAAAGCACCAGCTGCCTTTGCAATGATCCCTTGGATTTCGTCCAGAAGACGTTCATCGTCCTTGGCATTCCCGGGCACCATTTTTACCTTGGCCGATTGCTTGGTTACATTTTCAACAGCCACTGCAATGCTAAGTTTTTCTTCCTTCAGCTCCGATGCAGTGGTCTCCAAGGTTTGTTGGCCTTTTCCGATTTGTTTCTCGAGCTTGACCAATTCTTCCTGGAGAAGTTTCTTTGTTTTTTCCAAATTCAAGAGAGCTTCCTTGGTCGATTTGAGATGCTGAGCACCAGTATCAAATTTGCGCTTTTTGGCCTTGGCATCAGCAACCAGTTCCTCCAGGAGTTTCCGATCGGCCTCTTGGGCCTCACGGCGCTTGATCCGGTTCTCTGCCTCCTCAACTTCTTTTCTTCTGTCGTCCAAATGACATACATCCAGAAGAGCTTGCATTGCTTCGGGAGGAAGATCGGCTTCAACGGCAGCCATGGCATCCCTTATCGGCTGATTGTTAACCAGGATCTCCGACTGTGGTTGCATCACAAGCTTGAAAAGCCTGTCAAGACGATCTTTCATGCCTGGAGCGGAGGTAACCACAGCCGATACCTTTTCTGATACTTCAAGAATTCTTCTGATTTCTGCATCATAGTCGTCCGTAGCCATAATCTCTGGGTCGTCAAGATCGGCCAGTGAAAATCCAAGCAGATTTGTCGGATCTGATGGTTCCGGGAAATCAGTGACTTAAGCAGGAGTTGGCTCTGGTGCAAGAGTTGGAGCAGTTGAAATGTTCGGAAAATCGGCAAGGATCTTCTCGACTTGAGCAGATTGCGTTGGCTAAAGAAAAATAAAAGATAAGCCAATGCATTGGAGTATAAGAGTTATTGCACAAAGTGTTGTGACCTACCTTTCCAATAGCCGATACATGAGGCGAACTCTCGCCGCTTTGCTCTTTAGGTTTGGGTCCTTTCTTTGCTGGAGCCTTGGTATATTTTGCCTTTTTCTTTTCTGGAAATTTAAATCGGATAAAAGTTAAATCAAGGAGGAAGAGGAAATGTCAAAGCTAATTTATGCTTACTTGGCTGTTTTTTCTCGATATCCGACAAAGAAGGACTATGCACTCCCAGAGTGCCGAGGTGTAACTGTAAGGCCAGTCGATGGATGAGCTCTCTTGCCTTGCTCATTCCCAGATTGGCTAGAAACAGTCTTCTTGCCGACATCCTTAGCCTGCAAATATATAGAAAGGAAGTGTGATTATAAAATGCATTCGAATTAAGGCCGATGCATGAGGCAAGATTATTCAAAGCCGATACCTTATCTACTAAGCTTGAGTTAGTATAACCCGACGAGCTAGCTTCATTGCTAGATTCGCTGTTAGATACTAAGGATGTCTCTGGCAGATTTGGAAAAAATTCTTTGACAATAGTCGAAGGGGTCTTCTCCATATACAAACATGCTGCGATAGCCGACCACCATGTCGTGAAACCCCCTGCGCGGCGAGCATTCAGATGGAAGTGAGGAGATCGCGATTGGAGTTCGTCGGCTAACTCCAGAACTAGCCTCGCGGATGTGGCATTGCGAACCCTGGCTCTTGGTTGAAGCCGATCTAGAAGTGGCAGACTTGGTATCACTTGGCCAAAGCCGAGCTGCCTTGCATATACTGAAGGGTGATAAAACTCGTATGAAGGCTGGAAAGTCCGATTCCGAGTATGAAGGCCGACATGGAATATGCATGGAGAAATAAAAATTCTATACAAGTCCAGAGTCTCCTGAGGCATCAGAGAGCTATCGGCTTCCAGATGAAGAAAAGAAGGCCAAAGAAAATCGGCTGCAGCACCGTAGCTAAAGAAATCTTGCTGCTTGAAACTTTCGGTGTCCAATTGCAAGAAAAATGACAGAAACCTTCTACAGCTGTCAGGAAAGGCCCTTGTCTCATTTCTGGAGCACATCATAAATCTTTCACCAAAGGATCGGCATTCTCTAAATTGAATAGGTGCCCTTCGTATATCTTCCCTTGGAAAAGGAGTATCATCATCGAATCCAAATTAAAAGAACTATTGAATAAACAAGATGACCATATTTGCACAAACCACATTGGGCCACCTACATTACCAACGGTGAATTTTCCAAAACCCGTATAAAGCCGACTCCTTATTATGTAAAGCATTTGGTACACAGCACCCAAGAAGATTTTTCCTAAAGCCAGCCGACGACCCTCAACAAGCTGCTCTGCTATCATTTGATATACTTGAGTTGGTCCAAGAGATGCACCACGTAATAGAAAACGGTCTAGCCAAAGATTCAAAAGCCACATGTTCCTCGTCCGATACTAAGCCATTGACCTTGTTATTATTTCCAATATATTTGGCCCAACCCTCTCCTTGGATTGGATGAGCCTATATTTTGGTTTTCCACTAAAGTCGATATTTGATCTCCATCTGGCCGAAGACAACACAAATGAGCAACATCTAAAAGAGTTGGGCCGATGGGACCGGTGCGGAATAAGAAAGCATTAAAACAGTCCGACCAAAAATAACAGGCCGTGGCCACTAAGGGCTCATTGGCTTCAGGGTCGGCTAAGGAAAGTGAAATACACTCAGCTATGCCCATTCTTTCCCATTCACTCCTCTTTTGGGCTGCTACCCTGATAAACCAATTTCTCCATCCTTTGAGAGCTGTCGGCCAAGCCCTGAAACTCTTATTCCACCCCTCTATGTTATGACCAGAAGCCGACAGAGGTAATCGAGGGACTTCTTGGTTTGTTACGGTATGGACGTCTAGATTTCCCAAAGGACCCAAAAAATATTGGTCATTCTTTATGCGGAATCGAATAAGTACCTGACTAGGATCCATTGTAGCCGATGAAGGAAGCTGAATGAGTTGAATTGCCTCAAGAGTACTTTAAACGGAAAGTTCAAGCCGATTGAAGGTGATTCGAGAGCTTGTGCGTGTGAGGAATGAATGAGGTGGGGGCCGCATTTTATAGGACAGTGAAAATTTGAAAAGGCGGGAAGTGAATTTCAAAAGGCGTGAGCGGTTAAAAACGCACTACCCGCATGTCAGAGATTTACGGCGCGAATAAAGCACCAGTTAATGGGTGAAGATCAAACGTTAGCCGATTGCACAAGCCGATAATTGTGATTTTTGACAGATGACAAGTCATCTCTCAAAAATGGGGGGCATATGTTTGCACCAAAATTCGGCAAGTTAGTCTAAATCGAGCAAATACAAATTAAGGATGCGGAGCTAATAGAAGTTTTGAAAGAATCTGAGATGTTTGGTAAAACTAAGATTTTTAAGGAAACAACCTCTAAAGATAAGGCCGATACGGATACGGACCTTGAAGCGTGTTGGAGTAGGACACGATCGGCCGAAGGGTATAAAAGAAGAGCCGAAGCAAGCTGCAAGGACATCATAAAAACATATGCAAACAACCAGCTTTACTTTTCATCTATTTTTACGTCGACTAGGAGTAGCTTGTGTAATTTAGCCTTTGTAATCGATTTGATCAATAAAGTTGCGCATCGCGATTGTTGATCTTCGTCAATTACACCCTGTTCGATTTGTTACGATTTTGTTGCGATCGCCTTCTTCGAATTGATCGCCTTTATCATCTGCTTAGCCTTAATCGGCTAATCGGACTTATCTGGTTACTTTGATCTTGATCGGCTTCAAGTTGATTGAGTTTAAGCCGATTGATCTTGACGATCGGCTTGAAGTAAATTTTATTGTTTTTACCTTGTCGATTCCAGTCAAATCGACCGCACGCTCAACAGTGTTCGCCTGTGTCTTTGCTGTCGAAACCCTGCATCAAGTTTTTTGACGCCAACACAAATCAAGAACTATTCCTCATGTTCTGAAAAGGAGTACGACTCACACCATAAACCATGCACTAATGCGAAACAATTCAAACATATATGAGCTACATATGACTTCCCAAGTTCCCATCGAGCTAGCTAGCTAGACGGTCTTGTTCTTCTTGCTCATGACCTCCTGAAGCATATGCTCAAGAACTTCAAGCCTCATGGGTTTGGGCACAAACACATCAGCACCGGCACTCATGAATGATTCCTCGCTGTATAAATCAGCTGAGACCCCAACAATCCTGACCTCAGTAGCTCCCATAGCACGGATCTTGACTATTGCCTGACAAATGACACACGAAATTTCTCTAGTAAACTTCTTATAACAGTATCAGTACTACTACATGAACAGTTTTGGCGGAAATCAAACAAAAGGAAATGTTTCCTTTGAAATAAGCTATCAGTGACATTTTATGTTGCTAAATACATTAAACATAGCGATTAACTTATAAATTTTTTCACTACATAATTATTTTCTCCATTTTTTTCGAAATGGTATTTTTCTCCGGTTTTCAAAGAAGTAGCACAAACATGAAAGAAATTTACTCAAAAAGAAATCTAGAGGGAAACTGAAGTACCTCAGGACCCATCATTACGGCCATATCCTTATCAGTCAAAACAATGTCAAACGTTTTCCCTTCAAAGAAAAGATCGACAGCTTCTTTTCCATTGTTAGCTACAGTAGTTTCACAATGAAACCTGTGCAGCATTGCCAAGAGAATGATGCGATCAATTTCAATATCCTCAACAAGCAATGCCTTTGGAGGAGATCCTTGATTATTGAATGTCATGAACAAACTACAAACAAAATAAAGAGAATAATTATTTCTGGTACACCAAATATTGGGTGTGTGTGTGATTACACATATCCGACGTGCACTTCATATATACCATCAGCTGATAATTACTATAAGAGATATATAGTTGATCAAATCATACATGACAAGGCCAAATCTTCAAAATAATTGATGTTCTGGACATTTTCTTAGTACTTTGAGAGATCCATTTTAGACCTGTAAGGCCCCCATTTTCGATAAATGAATATCGAAAATGGATACCATATACATACAGTACTAGTCCCATGATCAGTGGCTAGTACGCACGAATACAAATTGATATCACAGTCATACACAACTTTTTTTATTACAGCGGAAGCAAATACATAACATTCTTACAATACCAAAAGTAAAAGCATAACAGTTGAGACATTCATCTTATAGTATGCCTTTTATCCCAAAATCCCCACGAGTAACCGACAAGGAGAACCCTAGTAAAATTCATCGTTCACATCCCGAATCTGCGTCATAAATGGTGTCGCTTGGGAAATCTTTCTTCACCTAAAACATCAACACGGCAAGTTGAGTACTTACGTACTACATCGCAAGACTTTTGCAAAACCTAATATATATGCAGGCCATTTCATGGAAAGGCTTATGGTTGTTTTGCATAAAGCTAAATTGGAATGTAAATACAGAATAATAGATTGTAAAATGAAATTTAAGTAAAGGCGGCTAAATACTTTGAAAGTAATGTAATGTAAGCATAAATAAGTATCAAATACAGGGTATCATGACCATTTCCAAGAATCATTTCTACTGTCACAGCAGAAATTGCCAAGTAACCATTCCTACCAGTCCCAGGTAGAAATCCAGAGTTTTACGAAAATATAAAACAGCTAACTAGTGCTGGCGCACCAAGATTCCCATAACCGCGGGAACGGCTTTTCGAAAAGTTTGATACTCTGCAGAGTTGTACAGCTTTACCCACAAGTAATGATCAACCTCTTTTGCCAGGCCAGTAACACACTTCCTTTAGTGTGTCGGCAAGGAGATCATAACAAAACCGTTAAATTGTTTAACCCTAACTTTGCACCAACCCGGTGACGTCAAACCCGTACTATGGTATTTATGTTTGCACAGTCACTGCACAATAATAATTAAGCATGTCCATAGTATGGCATTCACCGTTGTATTAGCAAATGTGACTCCCAACACTTCGGTGTGGGCGCCCCTACGAGCAACCAGACACTGAAGAAGCTCGTACTACTTCGGCCTACCAATGTGCAAAGCTAGTTTTAAGCAACTTAATAAGTTAGAGCTGTCCCATACCAGCACTTATGGTTGTACGGTAAATTCTTGGGTTTAACGAACACGTAGTTCGGTCCTTAATCCGACACGGGCAATAATCTCCACCCTACACTACGTACAAGTCTCTTGTACACCCGGCTATTGCCAGTAATTGCCCGCATCAAAATCATAGTTTTATTTTCATTTTGATTAAAATACCAACCAAGAAAGATCATACCCTTTAAGTTGTCATATCCAACATTTTTAAACATATCAAGGTTTTATGTTCATTTAAGCATGGCTAAGCATGTCACTAAATGTGAGCAACCCAATTTGACATCAAATATTGTCTATGTTATTCTAGGGTTATCAAAGTTCACAAATCCGTACTTATCAAGGAAGTTCTATGAAATAATAGGTACAACTACCAATACCCATAATATAGCAGACTTTAATAAAAATAAAGTATGCAGTAAAAAATTTAATGAAAACATTTATAAAACTGGGATCAATATGATCAAAGGGGGTGCTTGCCTTGTTGATGATCTTCGACGTCAAACTCCTGATCGTCGAACTTACGTGTTTCATTTAAAAGCTACCGTCGAATAATAATAACATGGCAATTCCGACAAAATGGAAGGATCAGACATAAGAACCAAATAAAATCAACTGTTTGAATTAACATATTTGTTGTTTATTGATTTACAAGTTTTATGAACATTTTCTGATTAGGTTCTTATAATAGCCAATCTTAGTTTCTTGAATAATTCACTTTTATTTATCATTTTCAGAGACCATTTTTACAGGTTTCACTACTCTGGATTTTCAATTTCTAAATTCTAAAATTATTTAAATTGCTATTATGGAACTACTTTCTTACCCCATATTATACTTTAATTATTTTACATGGTACACCCTAAGTATTTTTGCATAAACAGGTTACAAACAGAACATGGAGTCTAATAAAATTTGTTTCATTCAATTTGAAGTTGAATTGCAGAAATTCTATTCACAACATATTTCAAATTCTTTCTTTAAATTTAAATCTGAAATTCAAACAGAATTCATTTTGAAATATTTTTGCATATTTTGAATCTACATGATTTTAGATGAATTTAGAAATTTATTTCACTTCTTTTAATTGGATAGTTCAAAAGATATTCAAGTTTGAATGAATTCGGTTTTGTAAATACAGAACATTAGTAAATTTACTAAAAACGGAAAGTACGCCTTCGCATCCGAAAGGCGCTTTCCCTTTTCGCATCGCGCTGATGCGAGGCAGCGACGCGTCGCGGCCCGGCTTAGCGATGAGTCACGTCTTGCGGCGCTGCGACGCCTGGAGCCCATGAGTTCGCTCGGTGCACGAGAGGCTGACAAAGGGGTCCCGCGTGGCGATGGCCCAAACACGTAACGTCTGGATCGACAAGGATGGCCCGCATGCCAGCGACACCGAACAGAGGGCACGGTTGCGAGGTTCGCCGGCGGCGAGGCATGGCCGGAATCGTTGTACCGGTTCCAGATTCATGCTCAGCGGACTCATGCGCATCTATGGGTGGTGGCGGTTCAGCCGGAGGTGGCCGGAGGAGGCCTGCCACCGGAGAGGGGCGGTGGAGCTCACGGCTCACCGGCGTTCCGGCGAAGTCACGGCGTACCGAGACAAATGGACACCGCAGTGAGCATCAGCGAGTTGCTAGCATGCAATTTTTGGCTTTAGCGCAATGAATGAGGCATCGGGAAGGTGTTCTCACCGTGCAACTGTGGCGGTGGCGGAAGTAGCTCGGAGGGGGAGCTCACCGGGGAAGAAGAGGTGGAATTGAGGCCGGGAGGAGGTTCCTGGGGTGGTGAGGCTGCTTTGGACGAGGTGGATCGAGGAATGGCGCAGTGGAGGGCGAGTTTGGGAGTTTTCCTCTTTTTCGGGTTTCTGGCCAGAGATGGGGAAGAAGACAGTGGGCGTGCGGTGTCGGCGCTTTAGCTTCGGTTTCTTGGTTCCGGAGAATGCACGAGCTTGCGACAGCGTTGCAGTGCTTATATAGGCGAATGAGGCGGTTGGTGCAGTATTTGAACGGGAAGGTGAAAGCGGCGGCTTTGACGAGCTCTCTCGGCCGTTCCTCAGCGCGTGAGTGAGAACACGAAGACCAAGGCGAGTGCGGCGTGGCAGGGGCGACGTGCTGGGTCCTTGGGCAACGAGTTGCGGCGCGGGTGGCGACAAAATGGAAGGCGGCGCTGGCTCTGGCAAGGGAACGGCGAAGACGCGAGAGAAAACGGGAAAGAAACGGAAGGGAAGGAGCTGACAGGTGGGGCCAGGCGGTCAGAGAGAGAAACCGAAGTCGGCTGCAGGGACAGCTGTCCAGGCGGGCCCACACGTCAGCGAGACAAGATTTTAATCTCAGGAATTCTCTGGACCGACTGGGTAAAAACTGGAAGTTTAGGTTAAACGATAAAGTCAGGATTTTACAAAACTTTTTACAGAGGTTGGCAAGGTAAAGATAAAGGTCTAGTAAAATTTCTAGATAATTATGGCAAGTAAATTATTTATTAAAAATCTGACAATGCACTGTTAAAGGTTTTTACTGATTCTGTTTTTCATTTAATTGAGGGCTAGAATTAATTTATTATTTTATGAAATTTTTTGACAGAATTGGTATTAATATTATATACCTTTAATAAAACTTTCATAATTTTATATTTTATATGTTATTTTTAATAATTCTGACACTGCATTTTCCAGCTTTTAAGATTGACTATTTTTGAATTTCTAAAATTAATAAATGAAGAGATAAATTCTTGATATTTTTACCAGGGTTGAGTTAGGTTAATATGTCAGCATGGTTAAAATTTCAACTCTGGTTAAGGTAAGAAATATTCTGAAAAAATCTTTTGGTTTAGATTTCCTACTTGTCTCCTCATGATTATCTTTGTATTTTATTTTATTTTATTAATGCAAGGACAGAGCAAGTTGCATAATCATGATTCTGAGATTTTTAAGAATTTTACTGTCTTTAGGTTTTTACCTTTTTACTTTTTACCTTCTTACTATATAGCTTATTTGGTTTTCTTTTAATAGAAAAAGGCCAAAAGAATTTCTTTAATTCAGGAAAATCAGAAAACATGAAAATAAATCATATGGATATTTTTAATATTGCATTTCTGATTTTATTGAATTTTGGGTTGTTATAAGACCAAATAAAGATGTATCAACTAGTTTATGAGTTTCTTCTGGGGGAAAGCAATTAAATTTACGCTGACAACACTACTATCAAAGAAATTATGACAATATATAATAACATATTGTGACGCATGGATGATTATGATAACAGTTTGTGATACATGGATGACATACATAGATGTTAAATCTAAATCTATAATTTTGTTCTAGACATATAGTATATACCTGGATCAAAAGTGTTCGTATGGTCATATAAAAACTACAGAAAAAACAAGAGAGGAGGAAGGATTGGGAACCTGGAAGCTGGAAAAACCCTGATGGTAGAGGACGTAGAACTTATACGTTTTTTGCTCACAAATTGGCTGACATAAACTCCTGAATTACAAGGTATATTATAGGCGAAACAAAGGGCAAAAGTTGGCAGCAACGAATCTGAAATGATACGGCCGAAATACAAAATATCCATGCATATTAATTGCTATTCATCACGCGTGAGTTGACACCCGGTCATTTCTTGTAAATCTGCACAGTATCTTGCTGGTTAATGAGCCACCCCTTGTTAAATTTGTTAAGGAACCTCGCTATTGAATAGTCCGGGGTTCCCGAACAGATCAGAAGTGGAGAACAGAAAGAGAGAGAGACACGTGTTTAGGGAGAGCGAAAGCGAAATTCTTTATTGCTAATGAATTCTGTGTACATGGGGACCCTCCTCCTTTTATAGCGCTCTCTAGGGTTTGGCATTAGGGACCACATGGGCCTTCGTGGGCTTTCGGGTTTCTCAACACTCCCCTTGGGCCCTTTGCCGCGAGATGCATATGCCTCATTAAAACTCGAAAAAACCCAAAGTGGGAAAAATACTTGGAGAAAGAGTACATAGCATACGCTTACTATGTTGCACGAATTGCCTCGTTAAAACCTTACGCAAGAAAACTTCATGAAAAACTTGCTAAGGAAAAGAGTACAATTCTCCCAACTTCAATTGCTAATCTTGAGATTCATGTTGGGTATTCATAATTCATGCTCGAGATTCATGTGGGAGTATGTGACATATCTCCCCAAAATCTGCACTTCTCTAAGTCTCATCATCCCAATTCCTTTCACGCACCTTTCAAAGGTAGATGTTGGGAGTGATTTAGTGAACAAATGCAAGATTTTCACATGACTTAGTATGCAATATCTTGATCTCGTTCATCTTATGCAATTCATGAGCATAGAAGAACTTGGGGTTGATATGCTTCGTGAGATTGCTCTTCACATAACCCATTTGTGCTTGGGCAACACAAGCTGCATTATCTTCATAAATTATTGTAGGAGTTTGCTCAATGTTCAAACCACATGACTTCTGGATGTGGTGAACCATTCTTCTGAGCCATGCACATTCACGAGATGCTTCATACAAAGCGATGATTTCCGAGTGGTTTGTCGACGTCGAGACAAGAGTCTGCTTAGACGACTTCCAAGAAATTGCTGTTCCTCCACATAGGAAAACATAGCCGGTTTGGGACTTGCCAGTATGCGGGTCTGATAAATACCCGGCATCGGCATAGCCAACCAAATTCAATTCATTATTTCTTCTGAAAAACAGACCGAGGTCTTTGCTTCCTTGGAGGTAGCGGAAGATGTCCTTGATCCCTTTCCAATGCCTTTTGGTGGGTTCTGCACTGTACCGAGCTAGCAAATTCACAATGACGCAATGTCCGGTCTAGTGCTATTCGCAAGGTACATGAGTGCTCCAATTGCACTCAAATATGGGAATTGCGCCTCGGGACTTCTCTCCTCTTCTCTAGGTGCAGATGGGTCTAGGTCCGCTTGGAGTGACCTTCCACCATTGGAGTCTTTGCAGGATATGATTTTTCAAAGCTAAATCTTTCCAACACTTTCTGCGTGTAGGTTGATTGGTGTACCAAGATTCCTCCTTGGACATGTTCAAGCTGCAAGCCTAAACAAAACTTGGTTTTACCCAAATCTTTCATTTCAAACTCAGACTTCAAGTATGAGCATGCCTCTTCAATTTCTTCATCCGTCCCAATGATGTTCAAGTCATCTACATAGACGGAGATTATACGTAATCCATTCGGGATCGTCAGATAAACACACATGGACAATCTTATTTGTTTGTAGCCTTTCTTGCGAGAGAAAGTCACTCAGCGATTGTACCACATTCTTCCCGATCGCTTGACCCATACAGTTGATTTCTCCAATTTCACATTTGCATGTGTTTCTATTTGCTCCATCTTGGTTCGGATAGGAATTCCTTCCGGTTCTTTCATGTATATCTCCAATCCAAGTTTCCATACAAATATGCTTTGTGACAACATCCATTAGCTTCATTCTCAACTTCAAGTTGACCGCCATTGAGATCAAATATCTAAAGGTAATTCCTCCCATGACCGGAGAATAGGTTTCTTCATAATCAACTCCGGACGTTGAGTGAAACCTTGAGCTACAAGCCTTGCTTTGTACCTTACAACTTCGTTGTTTTCATTTCTCTTCCAACAAAGACCCATTTGTGACCTCACGGGTTTATATGGGGAGGTGTGCGGCATACTGCTCAAACACCTCTCTCTTGTTCAGAGACTAACTCGCAGTGATTGCCTTTTTCCATTCTTCCCAATCTAGCCTTTTCTTGCACTCGCGAGATGCGAGCTCGGGATCATGATCAATGATCGAGGCAATCTTCTTTGCGAAGTATGCATCAACGCTGGTCGTTGCTCTATTCAGTGATTCTCCCGTTATTACAAAGTTTATGGCCATTTCTTCATGGGGTGCTTCATGCACTTCTACTTGCTCTTCTCGCTTTTCCCTATCGCAGAGCAAGTTCCTTTAGCTTTCATCGCCTATGTGTGCGCACACATTATTTTCGCGGCTTCTGCGATGGAAGATTCAAGTCCGGAATTGCCTTTCCGTTGGCTTCTTTCCAGTGCAGTGTCTCAACTGGCTCCCTTCTTTCCTTGGGGCATTTTCGTGATTGGTTGTGGTAAGTCCTCTTGCCCGCTTTCTCCGACGCCTCCGGTACTTTGGGTTTGAGGAGCAGATTACTGCTTCTTTTCCTTTGAGGCCTCTCGAACAGGTTGAGGGATACCTTCTATTTTCTTTGGTATTTCCACCCTCTCGGTGCATTTCTTGCGGTACATGCGACTTAACCACGCCCTTCGATCACAAAAATGATCGGCAGTTCATTTGCTAAATTCGCAAATCAATTATCTTCGACTTCTTGATTTGCTTCATTAGTGCGGGGTCATGTGCGGGGATCGGTGGAATGCCATATGATTTCCGGCATTTTTCATCCAAAGGTTGATTTCTCCCTAATGACGGAAGCGATCCTCGTCAAAGATGCAATCAATGAACCGGTCAGTATGCAAATCTCCAATCATGGGTTCTAAATACGATTATGGATGCACTCATAACCAACGTATATCCTGACTTGCGGAGAGGGCCCATTGCGATCCATTGAGGGGTGGTATAGGTACATATACCATACACCCAAATTTTCTAAGATGGGAGATCTTCGGATGATCCGTGCACAAGTTGCATAGGAGAATGGATGTTGTAGGCGGACGGTCTAAAATTGATAAGAGCTGCTGCGTGCAGATCGCGTGTCCCCAACAAGTGTTGGGCAAGTTACAACTCTGCAAAGCGGTCCGGCAATGAACTTAATCCTCTTTATTAGTGCTTCGCTAGTCCATTCTCGCGTATGGACGTGCGGTCCGGAGTGCTCAACTGCTATCCCTGTTCTGTGCAATAATCATCAAATGCCTTTGAAGTAAATTCTCGGCATTGTCCATTCTAATGGACTTCACGCGATGATCGTGAAAGCATTCTTAATTCTTATGATCTGCGAGATCGCTTTGCAAAAGCATGGTTTCTTGTTGACAACAAGCATACATGCGACCATTTCGAGGAAGCATCGATGAGCACCATAAAGTATCGAAACGGCCCTGACAGGGGCTGAATCGGACCGCAAATATCCCCCTGGATGCGTTCCAGGAATGCAGGGATTTCACTTTGCACTTTCATGACAGAGGGTCTAGTTATTAATTTCCCGGTGGCACATGCAGGGCACACAAAATCTTCATGATTCGGAAATTTTTAACATTAATGCCATGACCTTGTGAGTTGTTCACTATATTTCTCATCATTCTAAGACCAGATGACCTAATCTACCATGCCATAAAGAAAATAATTGAGCTTCTAAAAGCAGTCTTCAAGGAAGTATACACTTGGTGCATGAATATTCGTGTAGTACAACCCGATTCATATGAGGGACATTTTTCTAATACCATTTTTCCACATACCGCTGCGTGCTTCACAATGCACAAGTATTCTTTGCCATTTTCTTCATTGGTTTCTACGTGAAAACCATTGGCGCGGATGTCTTTAAAGCTTAAGAGAGTGCGCGTTGATTCAGGGTACAAAAGGGCTTCTTCAATTACCAAAGTTGTACCCATAGGCAATATAATTGTGGCTCTTCCCGAGCGATTACATATGAGTCGCTTCTGCGATCGTAGTAATCTTTCCAGCGTTCTTCGTGATCGATCGAAATATTTAGACTCTCTTAAGATGGTATTTGTTGTGCCACTATCAACAATGCATATCTCTTCCATTTGGGTGCTACGATTTCTAGATAAAAGAAATATAATTCTAATCAAATAGAGGCAAAACAATCCAAATATTACTTGCAAAATTGAAGAATCTTGAATAAAGAATAAATTGCATATATATTCATGAGAGAAGTATGCTCTTCTAGAGCTTACTATTCATTATTCAAAGAAAATGCTAACAACCATAATCTAAAAATAATAATGCGATTCATGCATTAGCGGGCTTTGGACTTTCCCTTGGCACTAAACTTCTCTTTTCACCTTGCTCGCCCTTCTTTCTATGAATGAGCTTTCTCACCTTATAGCTATTGGCATTAACTGCGTGCGGTGCCCTTCCAGTGGTCGTGAGACATAGTTCTTGCGTAGAACATTGTCTCGCGATTCATAACTTGCATTACATCAATCGATTCGCCATACTCCTTGTATGCGTCCCGACGATAGCTGCGTGCACTGGATAGCATTTAGGTGGAAGGTAGAGAGTTTTCTCAATCTTTTCCTCATCGGTGATCTTCTTGCCACATAGGGAGAGATTAGTACCAGTGCGTGCAAGGCTTTGATCGTTCGCTTTCGACGGTAGGTTTCAAGGCCCCTGCAAGGACCTAGACCAATCGCAGCACGGAGCTTCTTGCCCCAAGAACGATCTTCACGTCCGATGCCCAAGTGAGGTAGTTCTGACCGTGCGGGGCCAGTTCTTCAAACTCACGATTCACGATGCGGACATCTTCATGATTTCAAAATTCCGACATTAGATTCTGCGTGTAATCTAATAGAAAATGGTTGCAATAAGTATAAAGTACAGAAAATAAATTCATATGCATTGCAATATATTAAATAAAGCAACGGATTCAAATTCATAAAGAAAATTCATAAAACAGAGAAATAGAGCAAGAAAAATTAAAAACAGAGCCAAATAAATCTTCTTGATTTTCTGGCAATTTTTCAAAATTTTCTGCAATTTTTTTTTCTGCAATCTTTCTCTTTTTTTTTCTTTACTTTTTCTTTCTTCTCTTCTTTTCCTTTTCTCTTTTCCTTTCCTTTTCTTCTTTTTTTTTTTGGCCGAAAGGCCTTCAGCCGCTCCCGCCTGGCCACATGGGCCTTCAGCCCACCACGCGAGCCAAAAAAATCGTGGCGGCTAGGGTTTTCCAACCCTAGCCGCCATTCTTCACATGTGCGCAGAGGGTGCTTCGGGCTAGCGGGAAGGCGGCGGCGGCGCGACGGGCGCGGCCGAGACAGCGTTGGCGGCTGCTGGCCTCGATGCCGAAGCCGAGCGTGCGCGGCGACGGCCGAGGCGCTGGCGCGATCGCGAATCGAGCAGCCGAGGCGACGGCGCGCCGGCGGCACGACGCTGGCGCCACCTTGGCCGGCCGGCCGCGCTGAGGTCGACGACGGCAACAGCGCGCGTTTGCGTCTGCGCGAAAGGCCGGAGGCGGCGACGCGACGGCCGCGCGTCGGCTGCGGCGGGCGGCGACGACGCGACGGCCAGGTGCCGCCGGCTGCGAAGGTCGGAGCGGCACGAGCGTGCCCGACGCGGCGTTCTGGCGGCGTGCGCGGCCTCGCGTCGGATGGCACGGTGGCCCTCCGACGGAAGCGCACGACGGCGCGGGCGAGCCCGAAGGCCATGGTTGTGGAGCGGCCGTGCGGACCGATGGCGGCGCTGCGAGGTCGAAGCTTCAAGCACGGCGGTGGCGGCGACGACCGGCCGGTGGCCGCGCCATTGCGAGTGCAATGCGCGCGCCGGGCAGAAGCGCGGCGTCGTTGGCGGTGACCCTTCCGGCGACAGGCGGCGTCTTTGCGAACACGAAGCCGAGGCGACGGCAGCGCTGCGTCGCGACGACGCGACGGCGAGAAAACGCAGCGTCGCGGCGAGCTTAGGCGGCGAGGCGTCACGCAGCGGCGTGGATGCCAAAGCGGCGGCGACCGGACCCAATGCGATGGGCCGGCGCACACGGGGCGCCCGAGGACGCGTGCGCGCGCCGCGGGCGACCATACACCGAGCGTTGTCTGTGCGAGCGCGCACGCATCGTGCATAGTCATGGGAGTTGTAGTACCGCTTGGCCCGCTGTGGTATCGACTCCATTTGTGATTCATAATATTCATAACGGCGATTCACATCCGATCGACGCATCATGCGGCGATTTCAAATTGCGACGGTCGGGTGCAACACCCGATTGACTTCGTGCGGGCGACTACAAGTCCAAGGGCGGCGGTGTTCACTCATAAATGAAATACGTTTCAAGGAATAGATTACGAGATTGATTCATAGATGCTTTACCGTTTCCTACCTTTCAATCTGTCTTCGGTGTTCACGAGAGCTTCGAGCGCACGCGTCGACGACTTCGAGCGCACGCGTCGGCGGCGAAAACGCTACGGACGAAGCACCAAAATTTTTTTCTTTCAATCTGTTCACCGGGTAGAGCTTCGTGCTGATAACGTGTTAAGGAACCTCGCTATCGAATAGTCCGGGGTTCCCGAACAGATCTGAAGTGGAGAACAGAAAGAGAGAGAGACACGTGTTTAGGGAGAGCGAAAGCGGAAATTCTTTATTGCTAATGAATTCTGTGTACATGGGGGGGACCCCCCTCCTCCTTTTATAGCGCTCTCTAGGGTTTCGGCATTAGGGACCACATGGGCCTTCGGTGGGCTTTCAGGGTTTCTCAACAAAATTCATCTTCCTAGAAAATAAAAGCTATTGTGCACCATATGTGTACAGCTTTCGACATCAAAGTTTGCCGTTTACGCACTTCGTAGAGAATCAAGCATGTGGTATATTTACGGTTTGAGTAAAACCACGTCTTGATCACATTTGAATGATACGTCGTATTATATACACAATATGTTCACTAGCTAGTTGTTTGCACCAAAATTTGGCAAGTCTAGTCAAAATCGGCAATAAAATCGATACCCTAAGTTAACGGATAAATTGGAAAGATTTGAAGATATTTAGTAATAACAAGATCTTTTGGGAAATAAGCATGCGAGATAAGGCCGATATGGATCGGGACTTGAAACGTGTTATAAAAGGATACTATCGCCGATGGGTATAAAAGAAGGCTCAAGCAAGATGCGAGGAGATCCAACACAATACAATCAACCACCTTTATTTTCTTACTTTTTCCATCGACTAGAAGTAACTTTTGTAACTTAGTCTTCGTAATTCGATCGTGATCAATAAAGTTGCGATCGCCGATTGTTGATCTTCTTCAAATTACGCCTCGTGTTTGATTTATTACGATTTTGTTGCGCGCGCCTTCTTCAGAATCGATCTACCTTTATCCTCTGATTAGCCTTAATCGGTTAATCAGACATATCCTGTTACTTGGATCTTGATCGGCTTCAAGCTGATTAAGTTTAAGCCGATTGATCATTACGATCGGTGTGAGAATTTTATATATTTTTACCTTGTCGGTTGCAGATTAAATTGGTAGCACGCTCAACCCGGTGTTAAATGCGGTGTCTTCTTCGTCGAAACACTACATTAACTTTTTTACGCCAACACACTCTTGGCACGCCCGGTGGGACCATGTCTACATCAGGAAAGTCAATTCCGCCGTCCGATCTCAACAGAGAAGCTATAATCGTCCCAACAATGGACGATTTAACTGCAGAACAATGCCAAGAGATTGAAGATCGGAAGACTGCGTTGGAAGAGATGATGCTAAGCTGTTATCAGAAAACTAGACGTGGCGTCACTCAAAAATTCGCCTTGCCGACGGTTAACGCCCTGCGAGATGCGGTGTCACGTAAAGCGATAGTCGATATCTACCGCTCAAGCGAATTATCGGCTATGATTAACCAATCTGTACACCACGCCCTGATAAATCAATCATCGGCCCTTGTTACTACGCTTAAGCCGATGATAGCAAACAACGTCAAAACTATAGCCCAGGAGTTAGCCTCGTCAGGTAGCCTACTCGACCTATTGCAAGCTCGCCAAATTACCTGTTTTTAGTAGCACAAAACACGCAAAGCACAATGGCCGATCCTAAACCATCGGCTGTAACCTCACCCCTCACCATGATGCCTACACAACCCACGATCATATTGCCTAGAGACCCTCGGTCAAGTGGGGTGAGCCATTACCACTCCTACACCGACGTCGCTAAGTTAGACGCATCAATAAATCTGCTGTCGTCGGCTCCGTTCTATGCTTTTCCCAATCGATTTCACACCGATTGGCTCGAGATTCCCACAAGAGACTACCCCGCAGAAACCCAGCCCACATAGGGTAATAACTTACTGGAACCTTTTGTCCCAGTACCGGAACCCCAAGTCAGACATAATCGGCACGATCAGTACGGTCGTGTGCCAATAGCACAACATAATTGGCAACCCGAGCTTGCACTCGGGGGGCAGACTGCCAACTATGACCAACATTATCAAGGGCCAGCTATGCCAATGGCCGATAATGTAAATTGGGCCGATCAAATCTCCGCTATTTTAAGGGATCAATTCGGCATACAACCCAAGGGGAATCGGTTACAGAAAGCCGTATCCCGATTACATAGATCGCATTCCTTACCCCCACAATTTCAGGGTCCCAGATTTTGCAAAATTCTCTGGTGACGACTCGACTATTACTCTAGAACACATCGGACGATTTATCGCTCAATGCGGCGAAGCAGCTCAGTCTGATGGACTAAAAATAAGATTGTTCCCGTTGTCATTGTCCGGAGCAGCTTTTACCTGGTTTACTTGTTTACCCCCGAATTCGGTCCACTTATGGAACGATTTGGAAAGCCGATTTCATGAATACTTCTTTTGGGCGGTTTGGAGCTCGGATTTCGATCTAAGCTCATCGCGAAGTTTGGGGAATCGATGGCGATTACATTAAAAGGTTCAGGGAAACTAGATCGATGTTTTAGCATCACTTTGCCCGATAATCAACTTGCTGATTTAGCGTTTCAAGGATTGATTCCACCGCTTAGGGAGAAGTTTGGAGGGCAAGAGTTCACTGATTTAAGTCACCTACTTCATCGTGTGTCAGCTCAAGAAAGCCGATTCCCAGAAAATAAAGCGTTCAAAGATAGATTTAAAAATAGCAACAAAGAAAAGGACAAAGTTAAAGTTAACATGGTCGATTATTGCCCGAGCGATTCTTCAGAAGACGATGAAGTAGAGATAAATATAGCTGAATGGGTAAAAGGGTCTAAAAAATCCTTAGTCTGTTCTTGGCTAAAGCCGACTAGAAATAAGTCGGAAGTTAAGTATGCCTTTGATGTTTCCAAGTGTGATCGTATTCTCGATTTATTGTTACAAGAAAAGATAATACGGTTGCCCAAGGGACATGTCATACCATCGGCTGACGAAATCAAGAAACGCAGGTATTGCAAGTGGCACCATTCCTTTTCTCACAATACTAATGACTAAAATATTTTCTGTCAACAGATCCAGTCGGCTATTGAGGACGGTCGGCTAAAATTTGCTGATGAGCTGACCATGCAAGTCGACGCAGATCCATTCCCAATCAACGTGGTTCAATGTTCGGCTAAAGGAAAGGAGCCGATGCGTGATGAGCCGAAGAAGGATCGACAGGTCAACATTCTGTCGAATTCAAGCGGCGGCCAAACATTGAAATTACAATCGGCTTATTACAAATAGAAGCCGACCATGAAGGAAAAATTCGATAACCATTAAACCCAAGGGAAATCCTCAGGTGGGTAAATGGTACAAGGCTGAAAAATCACCATCAAGGCAGTCAGCTAAAAAACCGGGACCGACATTTTCACAATTGATGGAGAAATACGAAAGAATGTGCAGCCGACCACGATATCCTGCTCGCCGGTCAGAAAATTTGTACCACACCGAAAATGTGGAGAAAGCACATAGAAGGTGTCCCTTTTGGAAGTTTTGCCGGGACAGAGGGGTAGCATTGCCATCACCATATACGTGCCCGATGGAACATTACCCCCGAGATGATTGGCCGAGACTATCGGCTAGAGATAGGCTGTCTGGGCCGATTCGGGATCACAGCAAAAGTTACAGAAGGCCTGTTCACGAGAGAATATCTGAACCAAAGCAAGTACCGGACCAGGTCGAAACGCGAAGGCCCAATACGGACCAAGAAAATCTGGCCGGCCAGATACGAAAACCAGTAGAGCCCAAGCCTTGGTGGTGTCCGTCTGGCCTTAGCCGATCGCAACGCAGACGGCTTCAGAGGTTAAGGACTCAAGAAATGCGGGAAGCCGGCGCTGAAAAATAGAGGGATGAAACTTTCAATGAGCTTTGTCCGGTCAAGGTTGTCAAGAAAGAGTGGAGGAAAAAGGAGCAAGCCGAGGAAGATTTTGAATCGGCCGATGATCTAGATTCTCCTATGATCAGGGACGATACACCTCCAATGGATATTAATATGGTATTCACATTGTCGGCCGAATTCAAAATAAAAACTGAGTCGGTTAAAGAAACTTTTACTCAATCATGTTCAGGCGTTCAAAATGCTATCTTTGAAAAAACAAGAGATGATCATCGGCATCTGAAACCATTATATCTGAAAGGGTATATAAATGGAAAGCCGATATCAAGGATGTTGGTAGACGGTGGAGCCACAGTAAACTTGATGCCCTATACGACTTGCAAGAAACTGGGTAAGTCCGATGAAGACTTGATTAAAACTAACATGGTTTTAAACGACCTGACAAGCGATCCTATAGAAGCCAAAGGTGTCATGGTTACAGAACTGACCGTCGGTAGTAAAACCTTGCCGATCGCATTCTTTGTCATTGACGCCAAGGGCAATTATAGCGTTCTGCTTGGGAGAGATTGGATTCACGCCAACTGTTGTATCCCGTCGACTATGCATCAAGCGCTTGTCCAATGGAACGGAGAGGAAGTTGAGATTGTCACGGCCGACACATCGGCTCACATTGCCATGGCCAGTTCTGACACGAATTGGTAACATGAAGAAGTAGGATGTATATCGGGAAAAACACTAGAAGATTGCGATTTCATCTGCGTGAGCAAAACAGGACTTATGCCGATCAGTGTCAAGCCAGGCACGTTTGATCGAGCAAACGAAGTGCTACGCCGATGGGGACAAGAAAAACAGTGAAGGAATTACAGGATAAAATGCAAAGCTATCGGCAAGCAACGGATAGCTACAAGGCTATAGAAGACTTTGAAGAGATAGAAAAGTTGGGTCAAGGCTTCACGTCCACCGATATGCTGGAAGAGATCGACATCGGTAGTGGTGATAGAAAAAGACCAACTTTTATTAGCGCAAATCTAGATGTAAAATATAAAGAGAAATTAATCAAAATCCTTAGAGAATATAAAGATTGTTTTGCTTGGGAATATCACGAAATGCAGGTTTAAGCGGACGGTTGGTGAACATCGCCTACCCATTAAACAAGGTTATCGATCGTTTAAACAAGACCTAGGCATTTCAATCCTACCAGTATAAAATTATAAAAGAAGAAATAGAGCGATTGTTGGAAACTAAATTTATAAGACCTTGCCGATATGCGGAGTGGGTTTCCAACATAGTTCCAGTTATGAAGAAAAATGGGAAACTTCGAGTATATGTCGACTTTAGAGATTTGAACAAAGCGACACCAAAAGATGAATACCCGATGCCTATAGCCGATATGCTTATCGATGCTGCATCAGGGAATAAAATCATAAGTTTTCTGGATGGAAATGCCGGATACAACCAGATATTCATGGCAGAAGCCGATATACCGAAAACGGCTTTTAGATGTCCTAATGCCATAGGCTTATTCGAATGGACGGTCATGACTTTCGGTCTAAAGAACGCTGGAGCGACGTATCAGTGAGCCTTGAATCTGATTTTTCACGACTTAATTGGTCACATTGTCGAAATATATATTGATGATGTCGTAGTTAAGTCTGCAGAAGACTTGTAGCATTTGGCCGATCTAGAAAATATTTTTCAGAACATAAGATCACATGGCTTGAAGATGAATCCTTTCAAATGTGCGTTTGATGTGTCGGCCGGGCAGTTTTTGGGCTTCATGGTGCATGAAAGAGGGATTGAGGTTAGTCAAGCAAGAGTGAAAGCCATAGCCAACACCGAGCCGCCGACATGCAAAAACGAATTACAGAAGTTGATCGGCAAGATTAATTATCTACGGATGTTTATCTCAAACCTTTCCGGCAGAATTTGTGCTTTTACCCCGCTATTGAAGTTGAAGGATAATCAAGAATTTGTGTGGGGAGCCGATCAGCAAAAGGCTTTTGATGACGTTAAAAGATATCTTTCCAGTCCCCCGGTTTTCCTGCACCACAAAAAGGGGTTCCTTTCAGACTATATGTATCGGCTGAAGAAGAAACTATTGGAGCCGTTCTAGCATAAGAGGTTGATGGTAAGGAAAGAGTTATCTTTTACTTAAGACGACGATTACTTGATGCGGAAGTCAGGTACCCTTTCGTTGAGAAATTATGTTTATCTTTATATTTCTCATGCACGAAGTTAAGACATTATATATTAGCATCGGCTTGTAAAGTGATCTGTAAAACCGATGTTATAAAATATATGTTATCAGCTCCAATCCTACGAGGTCGACTTGGCAAATGGGCTTATGCCTTGGTTGAGTTCGACTTGTCTTATGAATCGGCTAAAGCAGTCAAAGGACAAGTTCTAGCCGATTTTATAACAGGATATGATACCATCGTAAATTTAATCTCGGTTGCCCCCTGGCAAATGTTTTTTGATTGATCGGTATGCGAAGAAGGCTATGGTATCGGTATCGTGCTTATATCACCCAAAGGTCATAACTTTGAATTTGTATTTCGACTAAATAGCCGATGCTCAAATAATCAGGCAGAATATGAAGCATTGCTCAAGGGTTTGCAATTATTAGAAAACATCGGAGTAAGTACGGTTGAGGCATACGGGGATTCCATGTTAATCGTACAACAAATAAAAGGAGAATACCAGTGTCGAGACGAAGTACTATTGAAATATTTAGAACAATGCTTCGAGGTCATCTACTCATTTACATCATTTTCTATCGGTCATGTCCATCGAGAGTTGAACGATAGAGCTAATGCCTTAGCTCAACAGGCATCAGGATATAAAGACCTTGGCCGATATCAGGTGACTGAGCTAATGGATAAAGACGTCATGTGCGTGGATGTCGTGGACTGGAGAATGCAAATAAAGAATTACTTGATTGATTCCTCTAAGCCGACAGAACGTAAGATTAGGCAGCAAGCCTTGAAGTACATTGTTATGGACGGTACTTTGTATTATCGGACGATGGAAGGATTACTATTAAGAAGCCTTGGAGCCGAAGAAGCACGAGTGGCGATGGGTGAGGTACATGAAGGCATTTGCGGTTCTCACTAGTCGGCTCATAAGATGAAATGGATGCTCAGATAGACAGGTTATTTTTGGCCGACAATACTGGAAGATTGTTTCAAGTATTATAAAGGATGTCAAACCTGTCAGAAGTTTGGCAATATACAATTAGCGCCAGCATCGGCTTTACACCCAATTATCAAGCCATGGACGTTCAGAGGTTGGGGAATAGATGTAATCGGCCAGATTTTTCCTGCTTCGAGTAAAGGCCACAAGTTTATTTTGGCCGCAACTGATTATTTCTCTAAATGGGTTGAAGCTATACCATTCAAGAAAGTGACCAGTATAGAAGCCATCGGTTTTGTCAATGAGCACATTGTCCATCGGTTTGGAATACCGCAAACAATTACGACCGATCAAGGCACGGTATTCATGTCTAATGAGTTTCAGAGTTACGCGACAAGCCTAGGGATTAAATTGTTGAATTCATCCCCATATTACGCTTAGGCTAACGGACAAGCCGAATCGTCCAACAAAACGCTAATCAAGTTGATCAAAAGAAAAATCGATGAAAGACCAAGGAATTGGCATTCGACCCTATCGGAGTCGCTTTGGGCTTATCGGCTAGCTTACCACGGAGCAACAAAGATTTCACCTTATCAGTTGGTGTATGGTCAAGAAGTCGTTTTACCCATGGAGATCAATATTGAATCTATACGAGCGGCCAGACAAAATGATTTGTCGGTTCAGGATTATAACAGTTCGATGATGGACAACTTGGACGAGTTGGCAAAATTTCGCTTGCCCACACTTGATCGGCTTAAGAAGAACAAAATCAGGGTTGCAAGGGCTTATAATAAAAAGGTCATGCCTAAATCTTTCGACCAAGAAAGATAACCGATTTGCAAAATGGTCACCTAGGTGGGAAGGGCCATACAAGGTTAATCGGCTAGTCGGTGGGAACTCAAAGGGGTATGTACTGCCTAAAGCTATTAACGGGAAGTATTTGAAGAAGTACTATCCTAGCGTTTGGATTGGAGCCTAGCCGACTAAGGATTACGTTCAAAAGGCCAAGTTAACATTGTGCTGTTAATCGACTAAAGAGATTGCAGATTGATTACAGGAAAATTAAATTAAATTGGTTAAACAGCCGATTGTAAGCATAGCAAAAGTTACACAAAGTATTCAAGCAAGTGTTTCCAAAAGACAACCAATCAAGTTTTACATTTCGATCAATCACTGGAAGCCTGAACCGGGAAGAGTTGCGCCGAAAGCCGACAGAGCACCTGCGGCCTTTGCGATCACATCTTGAACTTCATCGATGATGCGATCGTCGTCCTTTACACTCCCCGGTACTGGCACCACTTTGGCCATTTGTTTTTTGACACCGACTACGGCCATTGCAATGCCAAGCTTCTGGTCCTTGATAGCCGACGAAGTTTTCTCCAAAGCTTGTTGGCCTTCTGTGATTAGCTTTTCGGTCTTGGCCAGCTCTTCCATGAGAGACTTCTTAGTCGTTTCAAGCTGACCAAGGGAGTTCCTCGTGGTCTTCATCAGCTCGTTGTCAGCGTCAAACTTCTGCTTCTTAGACTTGGCATCGGCTACTAGTTCGTCCAGAATCTTCTGATCGGCTGCTTGAGCTTCACGTTGAGCTATCCTCGCCTAAGCTGCCTCCACTTCAGATCTTCTATCATCTGGATGGCAGACATTCAGGAGGGTTGCCATTGCTTCTGGAGGTAAGTCGGTTTCAACGGCCGCCATGGCATCTCGGATCGGCTGATTGTTCGCCAATATCTCCGACTGAGGTCTTGTGACCAAATCAAAAAGCTTGTTAAGCTTCTCTTTTATGCCCGGAGTAGAAGTGATGGCCGCCGATGCTTCCTTCGAAACTTCGAGGATTTTTCTAAATTCAGCATCGTGGTCAGTTGCCATGATCTCTGGATCGTCGAGGTCGGCCAAGGAAAAACCCAACAGGTTTGTTGGATCGGACAACTCTGGCAGGTCAGTGACTGGAGTTGTCTATGTTGGCCATGGATGAGAGGGTTGCGTAGTTGAAATCTTGGGGAGGTTGACTAGAATCTTCACAACTTGAGCTGACTGTGTTGGCTAAAAGAGGCAAACATAGGATGAGCCGACGTTTTGAGAAATAAGTTACTTAAAGGTACGATCATTTACCTCTCCAGTAGCCGATGTATGTGGCGAACTCTCGCCGCTCTGCTCTTGGGGCTTGGACCCCCTTTTGGCAGGAGCTTTGGTGTACTTTGTTTTCTTCTTTTTTGAAAATATAATCGGCTAAAGGCCAGTTGGGAAAAATGAAGAAATAATATCAGTCAATTATATTTATGCTTACTTGGTTGCTTTTTCTCAATGTCCGATAAGGACGGACTTTGAATTCCCAGGGGACCTGAATTGTACCTTGTGAGGCCAGTCATCTGAAGTGGCATTTTCGCTTGGCCGCAGCCCGATTGGCCAGAAATCGGCTTCTTGCCGGCAGCCTTAGTCTGTGGACAGAAAAAGAGAAATAAGAAAATGTGTTTCACAAAATCGATATATAAAGGAATATTATTCGAACCAATACCTTATCAGTATCTACAAGACTTGTATTAGTATACCCCGTAGAGTTAGTCTCGTCGCTTGAATCGTTGTTAGTGTCTACTGTCGACTCAGGGAGATTTGGGAAGAATTCATTAATAATAACCGAAATTGACTTATCAGAATAAAGCGCAGCTGCAATAGATAACCACCATGAAGAAAAGCGCTCTGAACGACGAGTATTCAGCACAAAATGAGGCAAGTCCTTGATCTGAAATTCATCGACTATCTCAAGGACAAGGTTGGCCGCGGTAGCATTGCGGACTCTGGCTCGTGGTTGAAGCTGATCAAGCAATGGCAGACTAGGGATGACTTGACCAAAGCCTAACTGCCTAGCATAAACTGACGGATTATAGAACTCATATGAAGGTTGAAAAGTCCGATTCCTTGTATGAAGGCCGACATGCAAAATGCTTGGCGAACAAAAAGGTTGAACATTCATTGCTGTCAAGCTGCAGGAAGAATGATAAGTATTTATTAGAGCCGATGGGGTCACCCTTGTCTCATTCCCAGGGCACATCATAAACCTCTCCCCGTAAGATCGACTGGCTATGAACTGAGCCACCATGCCTTCTGGAGTGTCTTCTCGAGGAAATGCCGTGTCTTCAGAAGGATTTAACTCAAAGGATCGGTTAAACAAGCAGTATAACCAGATTTGAATAAACCAGAGTGTTCCTTCGACATTTCCGACAGTGAATTTCAAAAAACCAGTAAACAGCCAACACCTTATTATGTGCGTCATCTGATAGACTACGCCCAGAAGCATCTTTTCGAGTGCCAGCCAACGACCCTCTACTAATTGCTCTGCTATGGTTTGGTATACTTGAGTTGGTCCTAAAGAAGCGCCACAGAACAGAAATCAGTCTAACTAGAGATTCAAGAAAGCAGCATGCTCTTCGTCCGATACTAGCCCATTGACCTTATTGTTATTTCTGATATATTTAGCCCATCCTTCACCCTTGGATTTGATAAGCTTGTGCTTGGGCTTGGCGCTATAAGCCGATACTTGGTCTCCATCAGGTCTTAAACAACACAGCTGGGCCATGTCCAGAAGAGTTGGGCCGACGAGACCGGTGCGGAATACGAAAGGGTTGAAGGTATCCGACCAGAAATAGCAAGCCGTGGCCACCAAGGGCTCGTTGGCCTATGGATCGGCTAAAGAGAGAGGGAGACATTCGGCTACGCCCATTTTTTCCCATTCAACCCTCTTTTGAGCTGCTACACGAATATACCACGATCTCCACCCCTTAAGAGCCTCGGCCAAGCCCTGAAACTCTTTGTCCAACCCTCTATGTTATACCCCGAAGTCGACAAAGGTAGACGAAGAATCTCTTCCTTTATTACAGAATTGGCTTCTAAATTTCCTACTGGATCCAGATAGAATTGGTCATTGCTGTTTGGGATCGGGATGAATACCTGAGAAGGATCCATTGAGGCGATTCTGACAAAAGCCGATTGAAAGCAATGAACAACTGAAGAGCTTGAAGACCAGAAGCCGATTGCAGATAACTCGAGAGATTGTGCGCGTGAGGAATGAGTCCGGGGGGCCATGTATTTATAGCACGGTGAAAATTTTGAAACGGTGGGAAACGAATTTCAAAAGACATGGGCAGTTAAAACGCACTACTTCTGTGTCAGAGAATTATGGCGCGAATAAAGTGGCAGTTATTGAGCGAAGTTCAACAATTAGCCGATGAGACATGAGCTGATAGTTGTGATTTTTGACAGATGACAAATCATCCCTCAAAAATGAGGGCATATGTTTGCACCAAAATTTGGCAAGTCTAGTCAAAATCGGCAATAAAATCAGATACCCAGAAGTTAACAGATAAATTGGAAAGATTTGAAGATATTTAGTAACAGCAAGATCTTTTGGGAAATAACTGTCCGAGATAAGGCCGATACGGATCAGGACTTGAAACGTGTTATAAAAGGATACTATCGGCCAATGGGTATAAAAGAAGGCTCGAAGCAAGATGCGAGGAGATCCAACACAATACAATCAATCAGCCTTTATTTGCTTACTTTTTCCTATCGACTAGGAGTAGCTTTTGTAACTTAGTCTTTGTAATTCGATCTTGATCAATAAAGTTGCGCATCGCCGATTGTTGATCTTCTTCAAATTACGCCCCAGGTTTGATTTATTCTGATTTTGTTGCGCATCGCCTTCTTCAGAATCGATCTACCTTTATCCTCTGATTAGCCTTAATCGGTTAATCAGACTTATCCTGTTACTTTGATCTTGATCGGCTTCAAGCTGATTAAGCTTAAGCCGATTGATCATTACGATCGGCTTTGTGAGAATTTTATATATTTTTACCTTGTCGGTTGCAGGTTAAATCGACTGGCACGCTCTGAACCTGGTGTTCGTCTGGTGTGCTGCTGTCAGAAACCCTACATCAAGTTTTTGACGCCAACACTAGTACAGAGAGGCATGTATTAGATGCGCCATTACAGACGGTTTCTAAAAATTTCTGTGTTAATGCTAATCACACACGATTTTTCTAGCGCTACCATCTAAGTTGTTGGATATCACAAATGTCTGTGAAATATCATAGACGGTTTGTACCACAAACCGTGTGTGATATTGAGACCATGTGGTGATCTCTCCATATTTGTGATGAGTAATTGACTGTGTTTGAACCTGTGGTGCTCAGATTTAAGTTTAATATGAGCTTGCTTTGTCATGAGAAATTTTGTTTGATAGATCTTGGTCTTGCCCAGAGTGGTCATGACTACTAAGGTGGTCGTTTCCTAGAGTGGTTATGACCTTTGTGACTATTAGGGTGGTCGTTCCCTAGAGTGGTCGTACTATTAGAATGGTCGTGACCACTATGGTGGTGTTGACCTTCAGGACCATTGGGTGGTCATTCCTAGAGTTGTCATAACCTCTCAGTTAGTAGTCTTGGGTGGTCGTGACCTCTATAGGAGTAGTTCTGACTTTAATGAGAGTAATTGTGACCTCTATAGGAGTGATCAAACTTCTATAGGAGTGGTTGTGACCTCTGATGGAGTGGTCTAGACTGCTATGGGAATGGTCTTGACCTCTAGCACCACTAGGGAAGTGGTCATGACATTTGATGGAGCGGTCTAGAACACTGTGGTAGTGGTCTTAACCTCTAAGGACCACTACGGAAGTGGTCGTGACTTCTGATGGAGTGGTCTAGACCTTAAAGGACCTCTTGAGAAGTGGTTCGACGACTAAGAGAGTGGTCATGACCTCTATAAGATTGACTTTGAGTGGCCATAGCCAAGAGTGGCTTTGACTGGTCATGGACTAAAGTGGTCACAGTCTAATTAATCTAAGGTGGGATCTTTTGATGTTTGACCAGTCACTGATATTTGAGAGATAACATGCATATGTTGTTGGACATTGCTATGTGATGTTTTTCTTATCTGTGTTGGTTGCAACACTTGGAGCTAGGTCACACTGAGGCGGTGGAATCAGGACTAAGCTAGGAGAGCTGAGGTCCAAACGGTCAAGGCAATGCCAAAGATGACTAACACTAGGGGAATTGCTACAAGCTAGGAAGATAAGGAATTAAAGTGATGTACATGGCAGGCAACGACATAAACCGAGACTAGGCTCAGGGAAGAGTCAAGGTCCAAAACGGTCAAGAAAGCCAAAGCTGTCATGGCGAAGCGAATGGCTAAGATGCTAACTTGAGCACTACTCAAGCGATGGAGGATCGTTGGATCAAGGGCTCGCTGGTAGAGTAGAGGCTAAGTTAGTGCTAAAGGGTATGGTTAAAACACGTTATATTGTTGGGTTTCGGGTTAGCCCATGTATGAGAAAGAGAGTGAATCCCAACCCTTGATGAGGTTTCTTGGGGGCTAAGAATGTTATCTAAGGGTGAGGATTGCTCCCAGTGTGCTATAAATAGAGGGCCAACTCTGTCTAAACCATGTCTGAAAGAAATCTTAGAGAAGAGTTCTTTGGTTTCTTTATGTTTTGTTGAGCTTTGCCCACCTCGAAGTGTGGCTTTGTAACCATCCCTCTCTGTTCACTTTCCCTCTCGACTCTTTGTGAGATGAGTGATGAGCAGCTGGGAAGGTATCTAGAAAATGAGATTGCCCTCCTACCCAGAAAGTTCTCCCATGCATACAAGAGGGTGTGAAAGACCATGTGGAGGTCTATCTAGGTTTATGATGAGTTATTGATAGTGTTTGAGCAAGTGGTGCTTAAGTTTGAGCTTGTTTTGAATTCTATTTTTAATTTGGAGCAATTTGAGGTGATGTCAGGTCAAGGGCTACACTACCGGCCATATAGGAGTGGTAGTGCCGGCCAGGCAGCAATACCGGCTTGGGTTGGTGGTAGTGCTAACCTTGCAGAGCTACCGGCCTTGGGAGCGGTAGTCTTTTTACAGAGAGGTGTTTTCTTTAGGGTTAGACATAGGCGGCAGTACCGGCCATCGGGAACGGTAGTACTAGGGGTGCGGTACTACCAGCCTCTAGTGGCAATAGTTATTTTTCAAAAAGGGTTCTCTCGAGGATTTTCAGTGGGAGTGGTACTACCGGCCAACCAGGAGTGGTAGTACTGGGGGCGGTACTACCGACCATGGGTGGCGGTAGTGCTGACTTCATTGCAAATTTATGATTAGTAGTTTGTATTATGTGGTGACTAATGCATATATTTTGAACAATACTATATGATGGTTTGCTTGCCTATGTGGTTGAAGGACTTCGGGGCTAGGTCATGGTAAGGCGAAGGTGAGACTGAGACTAGGTTAGAAGAGCTGAGGTCCAGAATGGTCAAGGGACGCTGGAAGATAATTGAGGCCGGAAAGTGGTTAGAAGTCGGAAAACAAGGAAGCTGAGCATGAAGCATTGGTGATGGACATGGTGGGCAACAAAATGGTCAAGGAAGCCGATGCCGCCATTGGTTAAAGATACGTGGCGCGCTAAGTGACTTAGGCCCGTTTACAAGCAAGAATGGTTCGGAGGGAGTTCGGACAGGTGAGAGGCATGGCAGCAAGTCATTGGGGCCAGGTGGAAAGCGATGAAGCATGGGCGATGCTTCGAGGAGAAGGAAGACCGACCATTGGGAAAGTTGGTATCCTGTCCAATACTGGCAGCTGAGGCGGTTTGGAAAAACACGGCGGTGGCCTAAGTGGTTTAAGTCACACCAAAGTGGGTTTTGACACAAATTCGGGCTCGTGGAGTGGATTTGGAGTCAATGTAATGACCTCTTTTAGAAGTGTGCTTGTGTGAGTGAAAAACCTATTAAGAGTGTTGGGTTTTGGGTTAGCCCATGTAAATGTGGATGGTATCTACTTTTGTGTCCAGGTCTAGGGTTAAGGTTGACTCCACTATATAAGGAGATATAGGGGAGGAGAAACCTTGAAGCTCTAAGACTATGATCAGGTTTCCCACAAGATTTTGGTTTTCTTGTATTGTGTGTGTTCTCCTTGGGAGCTTTTCCCTTAGGTGTGAAAGGCTTTGTAAACACTCATGATTTGAATACAATTCATTTTCATGTTCATGTTTTGCCTCAAGCTTTGATATTCTTCTTACTTTGCTCTTGATATTTTCTAGTGTTTTCTTTCTTGCTTGATCTCATGCTATTAAGGATGTATGATTGATCAATGTATCCTTTGTATATCATCTCCTTAATCTTCTAGGTAAGATTCTTCTTGATCATCCAAGTTTCACTAAGAAAAAAGTTTTTAGATTGAGAAGGAAGATTTTGGGATAGATCTTGATCCTGCTTGTTTGAGGGATTTTTCTTGGGTATTCTCGCTTGCTATGACAAGTGCGAGGCTATCTAGGATCATCTGATGCAAAATCCCATGAGCAAGCTTAGGGCTATGTTTTTATTCTTGGGCTCGTTTTTGTACACTCTTCCTTGAACTAGAAAAAGGTTAGAACTTTGACGTCAATCCGTGCAATTGAAGGTTGGAATAGGTTCCTACATCCATAGAAAAGTTCCTACAAAGTTTCACAGGGTTTGGATAGGTCGATCAAAAGATTCATTGATTTTCATTTTTGATGTTCTGCTGATTTTTCCTCTTTGTCCCTGTTTCTATTGTAGTGAGGCAATACCACTATTGTAACCCGGTAGTATCGAGGTTACTGTTCATCCTAGTGCTACCGGCTTTTGTAGCGTGGTAGTGCCGCCCCTGAGCTGATTTCAGATGATTTTTCTTCTTCCACTCTTCGAGGTCTTGGGAGGTTTTGGTTGGATTCTTTCAGGGGAAGTTGTTGTGTGATCATTCACTCCCCTTTGATCGCTATTTACGGTCCTTCAATTGGTATTAGAGTCTAGTTTTGCTCTATTTAGATCTTGACCGGTCTTGAGAGCCATGGCGTCGGACAAGTATTCCACCAAGCCTCCGATATTTCCTTTTTGGAAATCCAGGATAGAGTCATACATCACTGCTCAAGGCTTCATGATCTGGCAGAAGGTGAAGCTCTCGTATGTTGTTCCTGTCGATGAGAACATCAATGCTACAAATATGGCTAACGTTGAGGCGAATGCTAAGGCAAAGTACATCCTCATACAGGGACTTAGCCGCAGTGAGTATGACCGTATCTCCTACTTACAATCTACAGACTAGATTTGGATGACCCTCGATGTTTACCATGAGAGCACCATCCAAATCAAGATGGTGAGGCAAGATCAGTACAAGCGTGTGAAGAGGAACACAGCATGCTACGCTAGCACAAAAAAAACCTACCGCATAACCAGAAAGCTACTCGCAAGAAGGGGATCATAGATTAGATTACCACTAGACGCGCAGTTGTGGAATCCTTTGCGCGTCGATGTAGTGGATCGTTCTCACCGCAATCGTTGCGTCGATGGAGTGGATCGTCCTCCCACGCCGCAGTCGCAGCAGCGTCACCGCAGTAGTCCACACATCCAGGGATGAAACGCCGTGCGTTGGTGTGCAAGCACCTGGTCGCTCGGCAGGGGCAGCGAGAGGAGGAGGCTAGGGTTTCGGGTGAAACACTTCTAAACCGTAGGAAAGCACACCCTACGCCCACCCTCCTCCCCTCGTTATATAGCCACGAGATGAAACCCTAAACCAGGGCCCATCAGTGTGCTAAGCCCACGAGATCCATTAATTACGGATCCAATCCAAATTAATGCGTTCCAGCCCATTAAGTGTGTGACCTTGCAGGTTCACGTATGTTTGGACATGGATTCGAAAAACTCCTTTTCAATACAATAGTTGGTAGCGGCTCCTTGCAAAGTATGCCAACTCCCAAACATACTATGATCAAATCGGACAGAACCTATCAAAAGTATTCATGTAATAATCCCTTTGCCAAGTATATGAAGATTGAACTCAAGGCGAGAAGCATGTCATCCTTTGATGATTCAATCCATCTCTCGTATCCGTGATATGTTAATAAGTTGTGATTGACTCCTCAATCACGGCATGGCCATGCACTTCCTTAGTCATATCACACGAGTGGCCTTGTCATATATCTCCGTTTCATTGGAGTGGCAAATTTCATCTTGACTGCTCACTTCCCTCTGCACGTTTTATAGTAATCATGAAAGCTACCTTTATAACTATCTGGTTAGTAAGTAGTGTTTGATAGCCCCAAGGAAAACTATTACACATGTAGGGAATATAACAATCTCAGGTCTAAGGATCATACATCTACTATGTATGAGATACACTTATGACACATAAGAATGTAACATTCTCGCAGTGTCCCATGGCGAGTCTATCTAACCCATGTTCTTCAACATGCGTCCACAATGTATAGATGATATCTCCATATCCCATGATCTATGAAGCATGATCATCGATCACTACATGTGCTGATATATTCATTGTTATCCTATACGATGATATCCGATCGTAGATATTTATCGAATTACATTAATAAGTAATGAGCTTCATAAACAAGTCACATACTTGTTGATCAATACAATGATATACCTTCATTGGACCAATAATCATATTATTATTCATAAACATAGTCATGTTACAATCATCTAAATGATTGCCTCAAGGGCATAACACTAACAGCGAGACTACAACGAGTTTGAGTAGCACACTCGGGAGTCCTTAGATGAGTGCTTTGGTCATTTCATGAAGATCCTATGCGATCTTCGAGCAGTTGGTACCACATACCCTGACTCGGATAATGCTCAGTATTTTCTGACAGCATTCGATCTTCAAGTTTGGGAGAAGAAGGTGATCTCCATCAAGGACACTATGGCCTTGTCGACCATGACTCTTGACGGGATTTATTCTCAACTCAAGACTCATGAGATTGATGTTGTCTCTTGTAAGATGAAGTCACAATGCATGTCCTTGGTCACTGATTCCACTTCTGAATGTTCTTCTAGTTTTTTCCTCTCCACTTTTTGTGAGATGAGCGATGATCATCTAGAGAGATTTCGAGAAAATGAGCTTGCCCTCTTAACCAACAAGTTATCGTACGCATACCAGAGGATGAGAGAGAGGAGAGGTAGATCGATCACTTGCTTCGAGTGTCGTGGTCCCAACCGCATTCGAACCAACTGCCCCAAGCTGCAGAAGTGCAAGAATGATCATGGAGGTTCTGAAAAGATCAACTACGCTAACAAGAACAGCAACAAAAAGGCTCTAAGTCGTGATCCCACACGTGATAAGAAGTTTCGCAAATTCGCGAAGAACAAGAAGCTCTTCTACCACGTTCTCGCCGCACTTGACGACATCAACCTCTCCGACACCAAGACATGGAGCGACGACAATAGAGAGGATGATCTGCAAGAAAAGATCAAGGGCAGCAATGACTTCATCTGCATGTGCTTCATGGCTGATGAGAACGGCATCAGCAATGCCCAGCTTACAGCGAGTCAGATGAGGTACCTTCCTATGATGAGCTTAATGACGCATTCTGTAAGCTAGGAAGATTCCATTCTAGAGCTAGGGCTAGGTGTTCAGAGCTAGAAAAGAAGGTAGATTACATGACACGGGAGATAGCTTCACTTAGATCTTCCTCCCGTGACACTGATTGTGTGCTCTGTGATGACTTGCTTGTGGGGCTTGAAAACCTACCATGCATGATAGTGTGCTTTCTGAAGTAGAGGTCCTTAGAGTGAAGAATGCTAGCTATAGTATCACTAATGCTATTCCTATTGATGCTAGTCTTCTTCATGCCCCTACACGTGCTTCTTGTGAAAATTACCCTTAATTGCTAGCTGAGATAAATGTCATGATTGTTCACCTTAGGAAGCTTTCTGTTAGAAATGAAGAACTTAAACAATTTCCTTCTAAGAACCCAGTCGCTCATTTGAGGGTTGTAGGCAACTAAAACTTGACAATGATGCTTTGAATGTCAAGTGTGCTAAAATTGCTAAGGACCTACTAGCTAATTAACAAATTGCTTGTGCTAGATGTGTTGAGATTGAGGGGGACATGGGTAGAATCCATGATGATCTTAGAAAGAAGCTAGAGGCCTAGACTACTAGGATTAGGAATTTCGAGTGCGAATCTTGTGAGGCCCTCAAGATTGAGGCAGAAGTGCTTAGGGAGAAAAATACACATGCTGGTCGTTCTTCCTTGTCTGGTTTTTCATCTTCTTCTTCCTCGTGTTCTTCATATACCTCTCTCTTCCAGGAGTGTGGGTACCTCATGAGCACTCTTGAGAAGTTTTTTGAGGCAAGAAGATACTCATTCTCATCCTAGTCCAGTCTAAGATAGTAGATTCAATCAAGGTCTAGGATTTGACTACTTGAAGCACGCTCGGGCACATCCTCCCATCATTGTGTGTGGCTCCAAGAGTTGTGAGATTGAGGTTGCACCTAGATCTTGCACTACGGTGTTTTCCTTAGCAGGTTTTGTCTAAGAGATTTCTGATGTGAAGGTAGCCCCTCCTATAGCTTCTACCTCTAGAAAGGCGAGGTATACTTGCATCTTCTATCAAAAGAAAAGATATTTGGCTGAGTTTATCTTTAGGCATGCCAGGATTGCACAGCATGAGTGTGTTCGTTCTCTTAGAGGTATTCAGGGTCATCCCCAAACTTGAAGTGCTCCTAAGACACTTACGGCTTCTAGATAGGGTAGAGTTTCTCCTATTTTTGGGCAGCAACTAGGACTTGTTTTTTAGGCTATTCTTTTGGTTTTTGTTTTGGAGATGCTCGTGGTTAGTCTTTCCGTTGTCGTTTTAATATGCCTCGTTCTTTCCATCGAGGTAGATATCAGCGGAGTGTGGTGTTTCTTAGTAGGAGATTTGGACAGCATTACTGGGATGGTTCGGCCTTTGCACAACGGTGGCCTAACCCGGTTCCAACTCCCAGATCTTTTGTTGGTGTTGCTTCTCGATTTATGTGAGTTGAGCCACAGAGATGCACTAAAGTCCATTCTTTTGTAGATGTGACTGGCGCATCTACTTGTCGTGTGATTCAGTATTGGGTTCCTAGATCTGCACTTGTTTATCCTAGTACTGAGTCATCAACCTCTTGCTTTCTATGAGCCAGGTTCATTGGGCCAAAAGGGGATATGTTTGGCTTATAGACTCCAGTTGTTCTTGACACTTGATCGAAGATTCCCGTTGGTTCTCTTCCTTAGCTGTGCCACAGGCGACGAACTAAGCACCTTTAGGGATGCTTCTTCAAGCCGCGTCATTGCCAAAGGCTATGCATATTAATGAAAATTTCCTTCTTAAGGATGTTGCCTTGGTTAGTAAGCTACATTATAATTTGCTTTTTGTTTCTCAACTTATCGATGATAATTTCGAGGTAAGCTTCAAGCGTAATACCTGTAGAATTCTCGATTTTTCTAGAGGGATGATTTACGGAATTTCTAGGTGATGCGACAACAGCCCGATCTTCCGATAGGTTCTACTTTTGCGGAACGAAGACGTTCGCGTTCCAAGGGCTTCCAATCATCGAAGATTGAAACCTTGCAATCGCTACACCCACGCACCTATCGTTATCAATCGTGCTCACGCCCAGATGACCTAACCACAAAGGTTAATTCCTGCACTCAGTAGAAGAAACAAGCAAGAACGAGAAAGAAAACAATCTGACAATTCAAACGATCAAGTTGAGGTTATCTCTTTCACCAAACCAGGTCTTGTGACACTATTTCAATGAACAAGTGTTTCACATGCGTGGAGAACAAACTTAGCAAATAACCTAACCCTAAAAGTAGCAACGGCTAAGTATATATAAGGGCGAGTTACAAAAAGTGATCAATCAACGGTTCTGATTCGAAGTCTACAATAGTAGCAAATTTTCGTGTCGATTTGGAGGCCTTCCTAAACGAATCTGTAGGTGGGCTTGTATGCAATAGATTGGTCTTGAAATAAGCTTTTCAACGAGTGGTGGCTCAGCCCAAAAGGACTTCATATGAGGAAGTATGGCCTTTTTAGTCCGGCGCTGTCAGACTGACTCCGAGACGAGTTGTAGTCCGAATTGAAGTGCACGGACGTCATCAATTGGGCTTGTACTTTAGTTGAACGTGGCTTGTAGGTGTTCAAGTTGTGTATGAGGTCTCCTTGAGTTAACATCTCCTCTCCCATGCTCCTAAGTAACAACACGTCACAAGGAAAATAATGCAGTAGCACATTCTCATTAGAACAAGTATTATCACCTAAGAACGAGCTTACCTTGTAATTGAGTTGTTTTGCTCGGGCTCGTGTTATTGGACCAAGAGTTAAAGTTGTATCCATAGGAGTTATGTCCTCATCACTAGGTTTGGGAGAGTCTTTTGTGTTATTTTTGCTAATTCTTCTCATGATTACCTTCATTGTCTACATGCTTCCGAGTCTCGTGATCTCTCCTTCTAGCATAGGAAACTTAGTCAAATTGGTTTTGATCATTCGACACGAGTTAGCATCCATGATCTCATTCGTGATTTACCCAAACTCAAGATGTCAGAGACTTGGTTTGCTCTCCTTGCCGACATAACAAGATGGTTGCTGCGTCTCATCCCCCAGTCACTATTGTGATGACTAATGCACCAGGATAGCTTTTACATATGGACACTATTGGTCCATCTAGAGTGTAGTCAACAGGTGGGAAATGGTATGTTCTTGTCATTGTAGATGATTTTTTGAGGTATTCTTTGGTATTTTTCATGTCTTCGAAGGATGAGTCTTATACCCATTTTAGGGGGATCCATAGATTGTCCCTTGAGCTTTTAGGTGCCTTACAAGCTATACATAGTAATAATGGCACAGAGTTCAAGAACTGCTATTTTGAGATTTTTTGTGAGGAGCCTGGCTGTGAGTATTAGTTTTCCTCTCCATATGTCTCACAACAAATGGCAAAGTGTCGAGACCCGAATATGCAAATCCAGACCCTCTGTGTATTCCACACTAGTCCAGGATCACGCTAGTGTACACAGGCTCAACATTGATGAATATCACAATCATACTTAACGGTAACATAATAACGATTTCATCAATATTAAATATAACTGTTGGACGACCTTATAGTCAACCTTACATGAATATGCCTTGCATGGCTAAGACTAAAAGTAAATAAATAGCAGCGGAAATAAACACAAGCATAGAAACCCTTCAATCTGCCACAGGCAACTGACAAGGTTCGCACCCTAGTCATTCGCATCTTCCTGATACTCTTCCTAAAAAGCATGCGGTGCTTCTTCTCCAACTAGTGATGTTTTGTTGCAAGGGGGCGAGTACATAAAGCACTCAACAAGTTGCGCACAGAATGCAAGTCTAATATACTATATGCATGGCTTATTATAAAGGATAGGCTGACATGGTTAACTTGCATAAACAGCACTTGTAAAGGAATAGCATAAATAGATTGTAAAGCAGTAAAACAATAATAATAATAATACATTTTCCATTTTTTTTCCAATAACCAACTCATAACCTTATTCCAAATTTCGACATCCATACCCACATTTGTTTTTAATAAAATCTAACCCTTGACTATAATCACAGAGCAATGCTCAATATCGCGAGCACAGCTATTCGAATAGGTTTTACACTCTATAGAGGTTATACACTTTACCCACAAGATACAACCATACACCACAAAGGCGAGTGATTATAAGAAAGCCTTTCCAATGCCTATCTAAACCCAGTACTATCCGCTAAGGTTTCAACACTGGTGGGACTGGTTACCACATCCAAAACCCCCCTCTTGCGCTATGTGAGCACACCCGTGCGAGGACTAGTTACCACTACCCGGACCTCACACCACCACAAATAGTACAAAAGTTTAGACTCAACTAGTTAATCAGCTAGGTCTGTCCCATAACAGACATGTGGTTGTATGGATGACTCAGTTCAAATTCTTGCAAGGTTAAGTCCTTAATTGATCAAGACAAGACTAACTAAAAATCATCATAACCATGAACCAACCATTATCAGAAAAAGCAATGCGACCGCCCTTGCCACATTGGCCCACCACAAATACATGCCACTTGCCTCAATCTAAATCATTTTACCACCCGGTTGATTTATCATGCACCACGTGCCATCAACAACAACAACATTGTGTGACAACACCCGACACACAAATAAACATGTTCTATAATTATTAAGCAAGATTAACCATTTTTACATAAAATGATGACTCGTTGCACGGCTAAGCATTCTACTTGCGTTCTAACTAACCACATTGGCAATTATAGCTACCAGTTAATATTAAACCATTCTAGGGTGATAAATGAGATACGCATACGACATGACAAGGTGGATGTAACTCAAAGTGGACAATATCTAATCCCAACATACTTGAAACAATGATACTTGAATTAATAAGCAATATTTTGAAACAATATAATATTTAAAGCATAGGTTCAACATGATCAAAGTACATCTTGCCTTCAAATAGCTCTGATTCCTACTCTAGACCTTGCTCGAGTGCTGCCTCCTCAACCACAAACTCACCGGGCAACTCGACGTCTACGCGAAACGAGAGAGAAGACAACAAATAGCAAATATAGAGAGCAAGATCAACTCCAAAATTTAAATAAAATTCACCATTAAATAGAGCATGATTTTAAAAAAGTTTAGAAACTGGAATCACCTCAATCGGAGTCAAAATGCAAAAGATATAGCTACTCAAAGATTGAAATAAAAGATAATTCTAAAAAATAAAAAAACCGAATTAACCGAATTACTTTTACACTAGAAAATAGAATTTATTACGTCATGCTGAAGTCAGCACCGAATATGATTTTTGGCAAAATATTTTTCTACAGGAAAAATGACATATGACATCACGCTGACGTCAGTGGACACGTGGCCCAATCAAAAGGCAACACGCGTCACTGACTCATAAACTCGGTCCATGGTTCGGCCTCGGTCCACCGTGGACCCGACGCATGGTGCCTCGGCTACGGCACCTGACACGCGGCGACACACGGTTGGCCGCGGTGCCGGTGCAATCTGGACGGCTACGGACAAAGGAATATGCGGCGACACTTCAGCCACACGATCTAAATCTGATGGCTACCTTAACCAATGCAGATCATTGGTGACGCGACAATGTGGCTTGATCCCGACCAGCGGTTGAGGATCTAACGGTCCTCGAGCTCCTCGATGCTGATGGTGACACGGCGGCGAGGTCTTCACCGAACTTGAGGACGATGACCACGACGATGGCGTTTCGAGGTGTCTCTGGTGACACAAAAAGATGGAAACGGTGCGTCTCAGCGTGATGAAGCAGATGGCGGCCTCGACGACGGCGGGGACTTAACGGACGGCAAACAAGCGGCAAAAAACGACAGCAGAGGCTTCGGTGAACTTCGGTGAGCTTGCACGGGCAGACAAGGATGTCTCGGTGTGTGCAACTGCTCTAGAAGATGCGACGCGGGGTGAAGATCTCAATGGCAATGGCGGCGCTATAAATAGCAGCCTCGACTTTTGAGAATCTCGCGCGAAACGAGATTCGCTCAGATACAGTGGTGGAATCCGACGGGGATATGGAAGAGCGACGTGGCGGCATCGCAGATGTCCACGTGATGGCGATCGATGGCTTGAAACACGCAGGTGACGTAGAGAAGGCACGGCCGTTGGATCTCGATCCGATGGTCACGATCCTAGGGTTTCGACGGAGCAGGCTACACGGGCTAACGCAGGCTGGGCTGCACGCAAGGAAATGGGCCAGCCTGCTGGGCTGCGGCCTAAAACTATTCACACTGATTTATAAATCATTTTCGAAATAAAAACAATTCATATAAATTAACAAAGCCAAAATACATAGACAAAATAACAGGAAAAATACAAAAAATTCTAGAAAATTCTAGAAAATACTTTGGGACATTTGGAACTCAAATAAAATATTTCCAAGAAAAGATCATTAATACTTTTCTCTGAGTAATTAAAAGATAGCAAAAGGCTCCATTCAATAAATACAAAATGAATTAATTAAAATCCTAGAAAATTCAAATAAAAGGGAAAACACATTGAAACTAATAAAGCAAAATTTGGGATGTTACACATAGTGAAAAGGAAAAACAGGACCTTGGTCGAGATGTCTAGGGCGATGCTAGATGAGTACAACACTCCTTGAAAGTGTTGGGCTAAGGCTATAGCTACTACTTATCATTTGTCTAATCGAGTTTTCTTGAGAGCACATTTGCATCGCACTTCGTATGAGTTGAGATATGGCGAAAGCCTAGTGTTTTTAATTTTTGTGTGTTTGGTTGCAAGTATTTCATTTTAAAGTCTGGGAACCTAGAAAGTTCGAGTCACATTCTCTTTATGGTATCTTCCTAGGTTACTCGACTTCCTCTCGTAGTTATAGAATCTGGAGTTGTGAGGCGAATAGGATAATAGAGACATGTGAGGTGATTTTTGATGAGGCTAGTTCAAGAACTAAACCAGATGTTGCAGGTTCTTCTTTCCTCTCCGAGATCATCTTTATAGAGGATGAAGATGATGGATATGATGATGTTCCACATGATTCAGTCCCCTCTGCACCTGAGGTACCTCCTGTTTCTATCTCTACACCTTAGTGAGATTAGCCCCTACCTGTGACTCTCCTACAGCTAGTTGCTCTGCTCCTGCTTCTTCTCATTATGAAGTAGATGCCACTTCTGCTTCTAGACCTTCTCGCCACATCCGGCGGGCCCATCCGCCTAATCAGATGATCAACGTTTTGTTTGAGCATGTCACTCACTCAAAGTCCAGTCTTTCTCAGTTCTATCTCCATTCTGCCTTCATTGCTTCCTTTGAGCCGCTTGATGTTTCTCATATATTATCCAATCAGTCTTGGGTCAATGCTTTGCATGAGGAACTAGAGAATTTTGAGAGGAATAAGGTCTGGCAGCTTGTTGAACTCCTATATGGACATAATGTCATTGGGACGAAGTGGGTGTTCAAGAACAAGCAAAGTGAGGATGGGGCTGCCATTGGAAACAAGGCTAGGCTAGTTGCACAAGGCTTGTCTTTTGTTGAGGGTCTTGACTTCGAGGAGACTTTTGCCTCTGTAGCTAGACTAGAAGCTATTAGAATCCTGCTTGTATTTTTGACATCCAAGGGGTTCAAGCTATATCAAATGGATGTCAAGAGTGCATTCCTCAATGGCTATATTGAGGAAGAGGTTTATGTGAGATAACCTCTAGGATTCGAGAACCCCAAATTCCAAACCATGTGTATAATCTTTCCAAAGTTTTGTATAAACTGAAGTAGGCCCCTAGAGCATGGTATGATAAGCTTAAGTTCTATCTCCTTAGTCATAGTTTTGATATGAGTGAAGTAGACAAGACTATGTTCATCAGACACCAGGATTTTAATTTTTTACTTGTCAAGATTTATGTGGACGATATTATCTTTGGTGGATTTTTGCATTCTCTTGTTTCTTAGTTTTCAGATGTGATGAGGATAGAGTTTGAGATAGTATGATGGGCAAGTTGAGCTACTTCCTCGGCTTTCAGTTCAAGCAGACTCGGGAGGGTATTTTCTTGCATCAATTCAAGTACACTCGAGAATCCCTGAGATGCTTCAACATGTCTGATAGGAAGGGGATGATGACTCATATGGCCATCACTGCTGTCCTTGAGCCGGATGAGGATGGTGAGCCAATTGATCAGAATGAGTTCAGGAGCATGATCGGCTCCCTCATTACCTCACTGCTTCGAGACCGGACATACAATTCACTTTGTGTTTGTTCCATCGATTTCACCTCGCTGCTCTCACCGCCAAGCAATGAAGCATATCTTCAGATATCTTCGAGCTACCATTGGCTATGGTATTTGATACTCTTCACTTCTTGTCTGTCCCTTAGAGCATTTTCAGATATAGACTTTGTTGTCTGTAGGATAGATAGGACGAGTACTTCTGGCACTTAACAATTCATTGGTAGTTCTCTTGTTTCTTTGACATCTAGGAAGCAGTCTGGAGTTGCACAGTCTAATGCTGAGACCGAGTACGTTGCAACCACTAGTTGTTGTAGTAAGGTGTTTTGGATGAGATCGACCTTGCGGGACTTTGGGTTAGACATAGATAGTGTTCCACTATTCTATGACAACACTTCTGCCATTTGCATTGCTAAGAACCTAGTGCAGTATTTCAGGACCAAGCATACAGATATTCGTTATCACTTCCTTAGAGACCATGAAGAGAAGGGTGATATAATGCTCCAGTTTGTGGAAAGTGACCACCAGATTGCTGATATCTTTACTAAGTCTTTGGATAACTCTAGGTTTGTCGCCTTGAGGGGAGAGTTTGGGGTCGTGAGCCCTTACGACATCACGTGTGGGGGAGTTGGTTCTATATATTATGTATTATATTTATTTTCAGCATTTTCTTTCTTTTACATCTTTTGGTTGTTATTGGGCTTAATCTTAGAATTCTGAGTGCACTTAGACTTCTGGCATGCTTTGCATGGACCTCACATCTTATGCTATAGGTTGCTATCATACACAATTAGCTGTTCTCTCTTCTCTCTAGATTGAGTTCCCTCACAATCTTGTAGGTCTAGTAGGTGTTGGCCCCTTGGGTAAACATGGTCAATGTGAACTCCTAGCTTGGGTTTTAGAGTCAGCTTTCCTATGTCAGTAATTTGGAACGATGAAAGCGAGTCAAAGCTATAGTGGTCTCTACCATCTTTTCCATACTTTATAGCCACCCAGCTTGCAATTTCTTGACTCCTTCTCCTCGTTCTGTGTTTCTGGTTTCTATGGAATTCATTTAGAAGTTTTCTAATCTAAATTCTGCTAGTAAAACTATACTTAAAATTAATTCACTTGTTGAGGGGGAGTTTGAGAAGCTGTTCATGCATTGCACATAGACTTCATTCTTTGTTTTAATGAGCTTTGTCTATTATACAAATGAGTTGTCATTCAGGATATGCACCTTGCTACTTTTCTGAAGATCATTGCTAGTTTAGATATGTCTAAGTACATTTTACTTCATCATGCTAAGCTTGCTAAAAATAAAAATTAAGCTTTAATGAAAACTTGATGAAATTTCTAGCTTTTAATTGATATATTTCCTCACTAGGTGAAAGACCATGTGGAGGACTACCCATGTTTTGTGATGAGTATTTGACTAAATTTGAACTTGGTATGCTCTGGTTTGAGTCTGATTTGAATTGGATTTTCAAATTGAAGCAATTTGAGTTGTGTCTATCTTGAGCGGTTCGAGTATCGCCCTGCCGACTTGTGGTCGAACGATTCGAGTAGATTGGTAGTAGCAAAGTATCGAGTTGAAATGCAATTGGGTCGAGCACTTTGCAGTCAGCTGGACTCGAGTCCTTAGTTTAACCAATTGTTACTCGATATCGTGTTATCGACTTGGAGCCGTGATCGATCGAGTTGAGGTCGATAGACTTGGTATCGAGTCGAGGTTGATAGACTAGGTATCGAGTTTGACATGTGGTCGATCACTCGATGCGGTCGAAACGGTGGTCGAGATTCTACTCGAGCGAGGATCCGACTCGATGGTGGCAACTCGATGAAGTCGATACAGTGGCCGGTAGTGCTGACTTGTTGAACGATGCAATTGGGTGATGATTGCATATCCTTGTTGGACTTTGCTATGTGATTGGTTTTCCTAGTTTTTTATCGTTGTAGGACGACGGTGTTAGATCATCGTGAGTCACTGTGAACCTAGAAGACAAGAAATGGTTGAGATACTAGCTAGGAGCTTTTCGTATCAAAGGAGGGCTGTCGGATCGCGGTCTAGGTGATAAAGTAGTAGGTCTAGTTAGTATGGGTGTGTATGTGTGAGTCATTCCTAGACTTTAATGGTGATCCTTAGGGTAGAAGGAACTCATCCAAGGGTGGAGGGTGACTCAAGAATAGTATAAATAGAGAGGGAGGGGTAGCCTTCCTCCTCTTGAAGGTTTTAGAGGTTTTGGCTCTTTTGAGCTTTTTGGACACTTTGTTGTGAGGATTTGTAAACCTCTCTTCTAGGAATGCCAATCATTTTCTCTTATGATTGAATTTAGTTTACGCATTTAAATTCAACAATTTACATTCTTGCAATTTGCTTCTTGCACATTTGGATTTGCCTCCCCTCCTTCTAAATGCTTGTGGATCTTGTGCTAAGGATGTATGATTGATGGATGAGTCTTCTTCAGACCATATCCCAATCATCTAGGCAAATTTTGTGTTCTTTCTTGCACGAAACCGATCTTGTATGCTTAAGTGATTCATTCTTCCAGATCGTGTTTGAGGGGTTTTTGGACTTGAGTTCTTGCTTGTTGTGTAGTGTGGGAGGTTATCCAATATCAGCTTGATCATCAAAAACCACACTAGAAAATTCAAGATCAAGTTCTCAAGTTTTGCTCGAACATGGTATGTTCTTCCTTCAAAGTGAAAAAGGACTGAACTTTTACGTCTATCCTTGTGATTGAAGATTGTAATAAGTTCCTCACATCCTTAGGATCACATCTACCAAGTTTCGGGAGTTTTTGTCTGGGCGATCAAATGATTCCTTAAATTAGCTTTTCAGTTCGTGTTGTTCTTAGCACTATTCTTCCTGCTATTTTTGAGCCTGATCATACCGCCCTTCGTGCGATCATACCGTATTCGGTGCTACCAGATTCAATCCATCCATACCGAACTTGCAGGAAAACTTCCTTCATTTCATTTGCTCTTCTTGATTGAATTGTCTGTGGGCTTGGTTGGATCATTTTGATTGGGAAAATTTTATTTGGATCATTCACCCCCCCTCTCTGATCGTCATTTCGGTCCTATAATTGGTATCAGAGCCGGTTTTTCTCTTCCGTAGATCTTGACCGGTCTCAAGAGCCATGGCGATGGACAAGTATTCCACCAAGCCTCCCATCTTTTCTAGAGTTTATTTTCCTTTCTGGAAATCTCGGATGGAGTCGTACATCACTGCCCAGGGCTTCCTGATATGGCAGAAGGTGAAACTCCCATATGAGGTTCCTACCGATGAAAACGTCACGACCGGCAATATGGCTGACGTTAAGGCAAATGCTAAGGCAAGGAACATCCTCATACAGGGTCTGAGCTGCTGTGAGTACGATAGGATTTCTCACCTTTGTTCTACTCATCAGATTTGGGTGACCCTCGATGCTTACCATGAGAGCACAACCCAAATCAAGACCATGAGACAGGACCAATTCAAGCGCGATTACAACAAATTTGAACAACACGTGGTGAGTCTTGACGAGTGCTTTGGTCGTTTTACAAAGATTTTGAGCGACCTCCGAGCAGTTGGTTGTATATACCCTGACTCGGATAATGATCGATATTTCTTAACATCACTCGATCTTCAAGTTTGGGAGATGAAGGTGACCACCATCAAGGACACTACCAACTTATCGACTCTGACTCTTGATAGGCTTTATTCACATCTCAAGACTCATGAGATCGATGTCGTCTCGAGAAATCTCAATCGATGGCCTTGGTCACCGATCCCACTGGATCCACTTCAGATTCTTTTGCTGGTTTTTTCTTCTCCACCCTTTGCGAGCTAAGCGATGACTAACTGGAAAAATTCCTAGAAAATGAGCTTGCTCTTTTGGCTCGCAAATTTTGTCATGCATACAAGAGGGTGAGGGAGAGGAAGAGAGGTGGCATGATCACATTGTCGGGACCCGGATTTGCAAATCCGAAACCCTCTGTGTATACTGCACTAGTCCAGGATCACGCTAGTGCACACAGTGGAAACATAGATGAAATACCATTCCATACAACGAATTAATTAAGAAGAAGCAAATTATTATTAAGTAAAGCAAACGACCTTATGGTCAATGTTTACACCATTATGCCTTAAGGGCTTAAGAAACAAATACTATTGCAGCGGAAAAGATAACTTGAACCATTCGACATGCCACAGGCAATCGTCTGGGAACGCCTTCCTAATCCACGTAGTCTTCATAGAATTCCTCCTCATGATATTCATTATCTCCTTCAGCAACTGATCAACAAGGGCATAAAGCCGTGAGTACAAAGGTACTCAGCAAGCCGTAGGGAAATGATGCAATATATTTATGCACGGCTTGACAAGGATGGCTATATAGTTCATTTGCAGAAAGCAATAACTTGAATTGAAATACAATAAATAGATTGAAAGCATATTTATGAAAAGATAAATAAATAACTGGTAGATCAAAGATAGACAACAAAACAACAGTGAACTCCCCGTTCACATCCCAACAATTCCACATTCCACATTTTATGAAACACTCTATACCCCGTGTGAAATTCCCGGGCTTGTCCATGATCATGACGCGCTATTCGAATAGTTTTACACTCTGCAGAGGTTGTACAACTTTACCCACAAGACATGAACATCTCTTTGTGCAATCGATCTTAACACACTTCCTTCGGTGTGTCGCAGAGATATCATGACAAAGCCTTTACAATGCAATCGTCTAAACTCTCGATCGCTCGCTAAGGTTTCGCCCATTAGGGCCCCTCTTGCGCCTTGCGAATCTACCCGTCCATCCGGAACCCACACCACCAACCGCGGTACTCAAGGCTAGACATTGCAAATTAATCACTAAGTCTGTCCCATTCCGACATGTGGTATACGGCTAGGCCCAGCCAATGGCGCACAAGATTAAGTCCTTAAATTGTCTCGTGCAAGACATCCACATCCCAATGTGCTAGAAAGCACCCCTTTATCGCACGATCACTTGCCCGAGGAAAACAATTGTTCAACCAAGACCAATGGCAAACCCGCCATGGTACAACAAATTTTACAACAATGGCTAACGGCCACGATTCAATATCTCATTAAGTCAAGATTAACATTATTCAACATGTGACATGAATCCCAACGTATATGTAAGCATGTCTAAGCATAGCTACGATAACCCAATGTTGGTATAATGATTATGTCCAACTAGTAATGTCCCAACCTAGGTTTAACAATGGATACATGGCATACAACGAATCAAGGTGGCATAATGTCAACTAGGCATACATCTACTCCCATTAAATAAACATCGATACGTAAATAGCATGCAAGTGTATAAAATAAATTACTTTGCAAACATAGGATCAATATGATCAAAGGTTACGACTTGCCTTGCTGATCTAGTCCTGAACCTTGGTCTTCGAAGTCTTCGTTCGCTCCCTCGGAATTAGTGTCTACCGGAAAAGAAAGCAACGAAACCAAATAAATACAAAACAGAGACTCAAACAAGCTCAAAACTGAAAATAAATGGCTCTGGAAGATAGATCTTGATTTTAGAAAAATTTAGAAACTTGAATCGCCTCAATCGGAGTTCGTATGAGTGAGAACGGGCCTCCGAAAGATTAAATTCAGAGAAAATACAGAAAATCGAAAATCGAATTTCGGATTTATTTTTATCTTGAAAAGGATTTATTGCGCAACGCCGACATCAGCGGGTTCACGGTGGACTCGGTCCACGGACGGGCTCGGTCCACCGCGGCGCCGGCGCGACGGCCGACGCTACGCCGACGCGTTCTCCGACGCAGCTGGTAGACGACGAACAGTGACGCTGGCGACCACGCGATCGCATCCGCGAGAGGCCGATCGGATCGAACGCCAAGGGCGGTGGAGACGTGGCGCATCGGAGCGCACGCCGGCGATCGGACGGCCGCCAAGAAGTGGAGGGAACGACGACGAAGCGGCGCGCGGCTCACCGCAACGGAAGATGACCGCAAGCGGCGGAGGATGACCGGACGGGCGCGCGCGTGTGGATCCGAAGAGGACGACGCGGCGAACTCCACGAGACGACGGCTGCGGCGCGAGGTGGACTAGCGGCGGAGATCCGCGGCGCGGAAGAGCTCGCACGGCGAAGACGACGGCGAAGCTCGCGCGAGCGACGGCGTAGCTAGGGCGCGAGAGAGGCGGGAAAAAGCGGCGCGAGACGGCGGACCTCGAAGTGTGCGGCGCCTTAAATAGGGGCTCGGAGGCGTGCCCGACCCGAGTCCGAGGACGGCGGCGTCGGCGCGCGGACTCGAAGCGGCGCGCGCTAGGGTTTCATGGCACACACAGCTTAAGATGGCCAAGCCATGAGCGAGCGAAGCGGCGGGCGAGGCGGCCGGCTAAGCGGAGCCGGCCGAGGCGCGAGGGGCAGGCCGAGATATTCGCCCTAAGGGTTTTCAAAATTAAAACATTTTCCGATTTAAGAAAAACCCAAAAATTCAAATAAATGCAAATAAATTCAAATAAATATCAAATAAATTCAGAAAAATCCCCAAAAATACAGAAAAATTCCTTGGAGCACAAAGAACCCAACTAAAACTGAAATTCTTAAGTTTGATGAATAGTTTAGTCAAATTAAATCCTTTCATTTAAGGAAAATTCAAATTAAGCTGAAATTAATTCAAGAAAATGCAAATGGTTTATTTTTGAATTCCAACATTCCAAAACTCAAATTTTGGGATGTTACACACATTCTTCGAGTGTGGTGGCCCCAACCATATTTAAGCGAACTGCCCCAAGCTGGGAAGGGCAAGATCAACTCTGGCGGTTCAACAAAAAATGACTACATCAACAAAAACCGCAACAAGAAGCATCCAGCTCATGACCAGACGTGTGAGAAGAAGTACCACAACTTCTCGAAGAACAAGAAACTCTTCCACCACATCCTTGCCGCACTCGATGATATCAACCTCTCCGACATAGAGACTTTGAGTGACGAGGGTGAGGATGATCCATAAGAGAAGACCAAAGGCGGTGATGACTTCATCGAGATGTGCTTCATGGCGAACGCCAACGGCATCAGCGACTCCGAGCTCTAAAGTGACTTGGACGAGGTACCCTCCTATGACCAGCTCAATGAAGCTTTCTGCAAGCTAGAAAAATTCCGTGCTAGAGCCAGAGCTAGGTGTATAGAGTTAGAGAAGGAAGTAGGTACCTTGACTCGAGAGTTAGGTTCTCTTAGATATTTTCCCTCCCGAGTCTCTGATGACTGTACTCTTTGCGATGCTTTGCTTGTGGAACTTGAGAACCTAAGGAATAGGCATGATAGTGTGGTGTCTGAGCTTGAGTCTTAGGTTGAAGAATGTTAGCACTTATTCTATTGATGATATTTCTGTAGATGCTAGTTTTCTTCATGCTCACAACTAGCGCATTGTGTGAAAGTTGCCCTAAATTACTTGTTGAAATTGATGTCATGAGCTCTCACCTTAGGAAGCTATCTACTAGAAACAGTGAACTCGAATTGCATGCTTCTAAAGACCCAGTCAGCTCATGTGAGGGATGTAGAAAACTAGAACTTGATAATGAATCCTTAAATGTCAAGTGCTGAACTTGCTAAGGAATTACTAGTTAAGTCACAAGAAAGTTGCTTGCGATGTGCTAAGATTGAGGGGGACTTGAATAAAATCCAAGTCAAATTTAGGAAGAAGCTTGAGGCCCAGACCCTTAGAATTAGAAATGCTCCTTGTGTTTCCTGTGAGGCCCTCAAAGTTGAGGCAGCCGTGCTGAGGGAGAAAAATGCACGTGCTGGTAGTTTCTCTCTTCCTGGTTCTTCTTCCTCTTATGTTCCCTATTCTTCATGTATCTCTTTCTTCCGAAGTGTGAGTGAGTATCTTATGAGCACTCTCGTGAAGTTTGTAGGAGGCAAGAAGAAGCTCAATTTCATTCTAAGACCAATCCAAGATTAGCCGATTTAATTAGGGTCTAAGATTTGACTACTTGGAGCATGCTCGGGCGCATCCTCCCACCATTGTGCGTGGCTCCAAGAGTGCTGAGATCGTGGCAGCTCCTAGGATGAGTACCACTGTGTTTAGATCTGTCAGGGTTATCCATGGGATGTCTGATCAGAAGGTTGCTCCTCCTGCTACTTTTGCCTCTGGTAAGGCGAGTATACATGCACCTTCTGTCAGAAGCATGGACATTTGGCAGATTTCTGCTTCAGTCGCGCCAAGATCACAAGGCGTGAGCGTGTTGCTGCTATTAGGGGTATTCAAGGTCATCCCCAGACTCTGAGTGCTTCTAAGGCACACATTCTACTAGACAGATTAGAAAGTCACCTATTCTTAGGCAGTGTCCAGGACTCGGTTTTCATGTTGTTTAGTCGAGTTTTTGTCCTAGAGCTGCTCGTGGTCAGTCTTTCCACCGTCCTTTTGATATTCCTCGCATTTCTCATCAAGGTAGATATTAGCGACGTGAGGTGTTTCCTTGTAGGAGATTTGGACAGCCTCACTGGGATGGTCCAGATTTTCCACGACGACGGGCCAACCCAGCTCTAGCTCCCAGGTCTTCTGCTAGAGTTACTTCTGGTCTTGTGAGAGTGGAGCGTCATAGAGATGCTAGGGTCCAGTCTTTTTCTTCTGTGGCTGGTACTTCGAGGCGTCGTGTGGTTCAATATTGGGTTCCTAAATCATCTCTTTGTCCCAGTACTAAGTCATATTTCCCTCTTGTGTGTTGACCAAGTCCGTAGCATGGGGAAGGGAGAGGTTTGGATTGTTAACTCCGGTTGTTCTTGTCATATGACCGGAGACTCAAGATGGTTCTCTTCCCTAGTCCGAGTCCCCAGTGAAGAGTTGATCACCTTTGGGGATGCTTCACCAGGTAGAGTCATTGCAAAAGGTACCGTCTGCATTAATGATAATTTCTTTCTTAAGTAAGCTGTAATACAATCTGCTTTCTGTTTCTTAGCTATCGATGACTCTTTCGAGGTAAGCTTCAAGATTAGTGTCTGTAGAATGCTCGATTCATCAGGAGAGTTAGTTTGCGGGATTTCTAAATTTAGGAGAGTTTTTCGTGCTGATTTTTCTGCCTCTTCTGGAGACTCTCTTTGCTGTTTGATTGCTTCGGAGTCTCGTGATCTCTCCTTCTAGCATAGGAGATTACGTGAAATTGGCTTCGACCATTTGACTCGAGTTAGCAATCATGATCTCATTCGTGGTTTGCCTAAACTCGAGATGGTCAAAGACATAGTTTGCTCTCCTTGCCGACATAGCAAGATGGTTGCTGCTTCTTATCCTCCAGTCACTATTGTGATGACTGATGCATCAGGACAGTTTTTACAAATGGACATTGTTCGTCCAGCTCGAGTGCAGTCAACAGGTGGATAGTGGTATGTCCTTGTCATTGTCGATGATTTTTCGAGGTGTTCTTGGGTGTTTTTCGAGGGCTTGAAGGATGAGTCTTTTACCCATTTCAGGGGTTTGGTTAGTAGAATGTCTGTTGAGCTCCCTAGTGCCTTACGAGCTATTCGTAGTGACAATGGCATAGAGTTCAAGAACTCCTACTTTGAGAGTTTTTGTGAGGAGTTAGGTCTAGAGCATCTATTTTCATCTCCATACATCACTCAGCAAAATGGCATAGTGGAAAGGAAGAACAGGACCTTGGTTGAGATGGCCAGGATGATGCTTGACGAGTATAGTACTCTTAGGAAGTTTTGGGCTGAGGCTATAGCTACTGCTTGTTATGTGTCTAATCGAGTATTCTTGAGAGCACATTTGCATCGCACATATTACGAGTTGAGGTATGGGCAAAAACTCAGTGTTTCTCATTTTTATGTGTTTGGTTGCAAGTGTTTCATCTTAAAGTCTAGTAACCTGGATAAGTTTGAGTCTCTCCCTTCTGATGGTATTTTCTGGGTTACTCGACTTCTTCTCATAGCTATAGGGTCTGAAGTTGTGATGCAAATAGGATCATAGAGACCTGTGTGTTGACCTTTGATGAGGCTAGCCCAGGAGCTAGACCTGTCATTTCAGGCTCTTCTTATCTCTTAGAGACCATTTTTGTAGAGGATGAGGATGATAGAAATTATGTTGTTCCATCTGATCTAGTCCCCTCTACGCTGAGGTGCCTCCTATTTCTATTTCTGCACTTCAGGGAGACCAGCCCTTACCTTTAGTCTCTCCTTCATCGAGTGGCTCTATTCCTACCTCTTCTGTGCATGAGGTAGAGGCCACTTCTGCTACAGGACCTCCCTGCTATATTCAGAGCCATCATCCACCTGATAAGATCATCGGTGATCTGTTTGAGCGTGTCACATGCTCAAAATCAGGTTTGTCAAGTTTTTGCCTTCACTCAGCCTTTGTTGGCTCCTTTGAGCCGAAGGAAGTTTCTCATGCATTATCTGATGAATCATGGATTTATGCTATGAATAAGGAACTTAAAATCTTCGAGAGGAACAAGGTATGACAGCTTGTTGAGCCCCCATCTGGTTATAATGTCATTGGGACCAATTGGGTGTTCAAGAAGAAGCAGAGTAAGCAGAGTTCCTTCTATCCCAAGGAACCTTACCAAGGGTTGACATTGACTCACTCATGCATGGATGAAGAGTTCCTTCTACCCTAAGGATCACCATCATACATGGATGAGGAGTTCCTTCTACCCTAAGGATCACCATCTAGGGCTAGGATTGATTCACTCACTCATACATGGATGAAGAGTTCCTTCTACCCTAAGGATCACCATCAAGGTCTAGGATTAACTCATTTACTCATGCAAGGATAAAGAGTTCCTTCCACCCTAAGAATCACCATCAAGGGCTAGGATTGACTTACTCATATATGGGCTAACCCGAAACCCACACACATAACGGGTTTTGTACGCTTTTCAAAGCATACTAACTAGACCCGCTACTCTATCTTCTAGACCGCGATCCAATGGCCCTCCTTGATCCGAGCAGCTCCTAGTTAGCATTTCAATCGTTCCCTTGTCTTCTAGGCCCGTCTCTGGTCATCCTCTGGCGATTCCCGACCGTCTAGACCTCCGGCGCACCTCGCCTAGTCTCGGTCATCGTCCGCCTCACCATGACCTAGCACTGTTGTCTTGCAACCATCAAAAACAAGGAAACCCATCACATAGCAATGTCCACAATGATATACAATAATTATCCAATTGCTAAAAATAAATCATAGTCCTAACTCAAATACAATCAAATACTCATCACCAACAAGGTAGACCTCCACATAGTCTTTCAGAGTTGCACACTCTACCACTGAGGCCGAGTACGTCGGTGCAGCTAGTTGTTGTAGTCATGTGCTTCGGATGAAATCGACCTTGCAGGACTTTGGGTTAGAAATAGAGAGTATTACACTTTTCTGTGACAACACTTCTACTATTTGCATTGCTAAAAACCCAGTGCAGCATTCCAAGACCAAGCACATTGACATTAGATATCACTTCCTTAGAGACCATGTGGAGAAGGGTGATATAGTGCTTCAATTTGTGGAGAGTGACCACCAAATTGTCGATATCTTTATCAAGCCTTTGGATAGCTCAAAGTTTGTGGCCTTGAGAGGAAAGCTTGGAGTCGTGTGCCCTTACGGCTTATCATGAGGGGGAGCTGATTTGTATATTATATATTATATATTTTTTCCAACTTTTCTTTTCTTTTGCATCTTTTAGGTATTTCTGAGCCGTGGTGTTGTCTACTATCTTTTATATGCTCTATAGCCACCCAATTTGCAGTTTCTCGACTTCTCCTCATTCTGTGTTTCTGGTTTCGATTGAGTTCATTTAGACCTTCCTTGAGCTTAATTCTACTAATAACTCAACTTGAACCAAATTTGTGCTTAAAATTGATTCACTTGTTGAGGGGGAGTTTGAGGATCTGCTTCATGCATTGCATATAGACTTTATTTACTGTTTTATGAGCTTTGTCTATTATGCAAATGAACTTCTATTCATGCTATGCACCGTGCTAATTTTATGAAGAAAAATGCTAGCTTAGATATGTCCAAGTTCATTTTAATTTGTCTTGCTTAGCTTGTTAAATTTGAAAATCCAAGCTTTAAATGAAAACTTGATGAAACATGTTACTTTTACATGCTATGTTTCCTCTCTAATTGCATATGCCATTATTTGTGAAATTTTGGATTTCTACTAGAGTCCCTATAGCAACTTGGGTGAAGCTAGGTAGATCCATACTCGAGTCCTTCACATGCTCATAAATCTATGTGCTAAAATGAAAATAAAAATTGACTCCTTTTGTGCAAATTGATCTCAACACCTTACCTTCACAAGACTGCCTCCTATTGCACTTAGGATGAACTTGAAATGTATTGTGTATGACCAAGACCATCATCCTCTTAAGAGCTCTTCTTGAGATGGTCGACTATGGCTTGAGTCAATCACACTTAAAAATGCAAATAAAAAAACCTAAGTGTGCAAAGAATGCAAATAATGTTACAAATTTGCACCCCACTATTTCAGTTGAGGTCTTAAAGCAAAAATTTGCATTATAGATAATTGAGCTCGAAGGACCTTATATGCACTTCTAGCTTTCCCAGAGTGTTGAGTAGGTTGAACTCTAGGTTCTCCATTTGATATATTGTATGATTGTGCTTCTAGTTTAGAAACTATGCTTAGTATTGCACTTGTTAAATCATGCATAAATAATATAGTCTTATTTGTACTTGCTAGCAAAATTGACAGTTGCACTTGGTCTTATCTTTGTTTAGTATAATCTGAACTTGAGTAACTTGGTGTCATACTTTCTTCATCTGGTCACTTGGATAATCTTCAAAGCTCTTTTAGGATGTATTTCATGCATACATGTGTAAAGGGGGAGAATTTGCCATCTTGATGCCTATATTGCCGAAAGGGGGAGAAATTGTAGGAAAGGCATCATTTAAAAAAATGTGTGACTACATTCTTGTATCTTATGATCTTTGTGAAGTCTTGCTAATTTTTAGGATCATAAGTGTATTTGAGTTTTTCTTGGAATCTTTAGAGCTTTTGTGGAAATCTTGTTTTTTCTTTGTTTTGCTCTAAAATCTTGTCAACTTGGTCATGTCCTTATTTTCCTTCTCCCTAGACCAAGTTTGATTTTGCAATCAAATTGCTTTCTTCCTCTCTCTCAAACTTAAATTTATGCTTTTTGTATTGTTTGTCAATATACTCATCAAGGGGGAGATTGAAAGACCATGTGGAGATCTACCCATGTTTGGTAATGAGTATTAGACTAAATTTGAGCTTGGTATGCTCTGGTTTGAGTTTGATTTGAATTGGATTTTCAAATTCAAGCAATTTGAGTTGTGTCTGTCTCGAGCGGTTCAAGTATCGCCCTGCCGACTTGTGGTCGAACAATTCGAGTAGATTGGTAGTAGCAAAGTATCGAGTAGAAATGCTACTGGGTCGAGCACTCTGCAGTCAGCTGGACTCGAGTCCTTAGTTTAACCACTCGATATCATGTTATTGACTTGGTGTCGTGAACAATCGAGTTGAGGTCGATAGCCTTGGTATCGAATCGAGGTCGATAGACTAGGTATCAAGTTTAACATGTGGTCGATCACTCGATGAGGTCGAAACGGTGGTCGAGTTTCTACACGAGCAAGGATCCGACTCGATGGTGGAAAATCGATGAAGTCGACGCATTGGTCGGTAGTGCTGACTTGTTGAAACATGCAATTGAGTGATGATTGCGTATCATTGTTGGACTTTGCTATGTGATGGGTTTTCCTAGTTTTTGATGGTTGCAGGATGATGGTGCTAGATCATGGTGAGGCGAAGGATAACCAGGACTAGGTGAGGTGCGCCGGAGGTCTAGACGGTTGAAGATCGCCAGAAGATGATCGGAGACGGAGTCTCTACGAACCTAGAAGACAAGAAATGGTTGAGAAATTAGCTAGGAGCTTCTCGTATCAAGGAGGGCCGTCGGATCGCGGTCTACGTGATAAAGTAGTAGGTCTAGTTAGTATGGGTGTGTGTGTGAGAGTCATTCCTAGCCTTTAATGGTGATCCTTAGGGTAGAAGGAACTCATCCAAGGGTGGAGGGTGACTTAAGAATAGTATAAATAGAGGGGCAGGGGTAGCCTTCCTCCTCTTGAAGGTTTTAGAGATTTTGGCTCCTTTGAGATTTTTGCCCACTTTGTTGTGAGGCTTTGTAAACCTCCCTTTCAGGAATGCAAATCATTTTCTCTTATGCTTGAATTTACTTTACGCAATTAAATTCTGCAATTTACATTCTTGCAATTGCTTCTTGCACATTTGGATTTGCCTCACCTCCTTCTAAATGCTTGTGGATCTTGTACTGAGGATGTATGATTGATGGATGAGTCTTCTTCAGACCATATCCCAATCATCTAGGCATATCTTGCATTCTTTCTTGCAAGAAACTGATCTTATATGCTTAAGTGATTCATTCTTCCATATCATGCTTGAGGGGTTTTTGGACTTGAGTTCTTGCTTGTGGTGACGTGTGGGAGGTTATCCAAGATCAGCTTGATCAACAAAACCCCACGAGCAAGTCCAAGATCAAGTTCTCAAGTTTTGCTCGAACTTGGTTTGTTCCTCCTTCAAAGTGAAAAAGTTCAGAAATTTGATGCCAATCCTTGCGATTGATGGTTGGAACAAGTTCCTAACATCCTTAGGATCACATCTACCAAGTTTCGTGAGTTTTTATTCAGCTGATCAAAAGATTCCTCAAATTAGCTTTTGAGTTCGTGTTGTTCTTAGCTCTGTTCTTCCTACTGTTTTTGAGCCTAGTCATATCGCCTTTTGTGCGGTCATACCAGATTCTATCCGGTCATACTGAACTTGCAGGAAAACTTCCTCCATTTCATTTTCTCTTGTTGATTGAATTGTCTGTGGGCTTGGTTCGATCATTGAGTGGGAAAATTTTATTTGGATCATTCACCACCCTCAAATCAACATTTCGGTCCTACACTAGGTAAATATGTGTCGGGACTGATTCTGAGAATCTGGACCCTCTGTGTATTCTGTGCTAGTCCAGGATCACGCTAGTGCACACAGTCTTTACAGGGTTGAACATCACAAACATTCACAGTGATATAATAATAAATAGTGCAAACATTTATATAAACTGAATTGTACGACCTTATGGTCTCCTTACATAAGATCGGCCACGTAGGGCTTACATTAACAAAGTAATTAAAAGATAACAGCGGAATAAAAAATAAACTTCGTGGAAGCCTTCATCTTGCCACAGGCAACTGACTGGGCATACCCCCTAATTGTTCAGATCTTCAATGTACTCCTCCTCCCATGCTGGCGTAGACTCCTCCACTGATGTTGGGTTGATAGGCAAGGAGGGGTGAGTACTCGAGGCACTCAACAAGTAATGCACAGAATGCAGTGCTTATTACTATATGCGAGGCTTATTCCAAAGAATTGGCTTACTTGGTTCTTTTGCATCAAACAGCATTTTTAAACTAGTTTCGTAATTAGATTAAAAACAGTGAAACAACTATATATAATGCTAAGTTCTTCAAATAGTTTTTCTTCAAAGACTCTCGGCCCACAGCCTTAAATAGTTCATATTTATCACTGGCACACAGCCACCCTCTCCACATTTTATTTTTGAAGATCTACCCCTTGACTGTAATCCCCGAGCAATGCTCAATACCGCGAGCACGGCTATTCGAATAGATTTGACACTCTGCAGAGGTTGTACACTTTACCCACAAGATATAGCCGCTCACCACAAAGGTGATTGTCTGCAACAAAGTCTTTCAGGAACCTCTACCTTAACCAATGAACCTCTCCGGTATTGCCTTCACTATCACTTCCCTCACACAGAGCCGAAGTATAGGATAGGTCAACACCGTTGGATGGGCACCAAGCCATAGCACAGGTACGCTCCCCCACACAGATACACCCCCGTGTACTGTCACCCCGAGGTTTCAGAGGAAAGACATCAGAACCCTAATCAACTAGGTCTGTCCCATACCAGACATGTGGTTGTACGGTTGACTCAGTTCAAAGACTTGCAAGGTAAAGTCCTTAGCTGACCAAGGCATGACTTCTTTCTCTCAACAGTGGCACACAGCCCCAATGTGGCACACAGACTCACACACTAACAATCCATAGCCACACAGGCCCACCTAGCACAAAGCCTTCTACCACTTGCTCCAGTCTAAATCATTTTCCCACCCAGTTGATTATTGTGCAACGCATGCCAACAATAACTCAGCATCGGTACAGAACCACACAGGTCTCCGTACCTCATATTCATCATGTGGCATCACCACACCATTTTCAAATACATTTCATATGTCTTTAATCAGCATTGTTGCATTTTCCAAAAATCTTCAATGACTCGTTGCAAGGCTAAGCATCTATTCACTGTCTAGCCTCCCGTGTTGGCATTATATTAACATTCAACGAGTACAACTAATCCTAGGGTGACAATGATTTCAGGGCATACAAATAATAATTTCAAGGTGGTAATAGCAATATGGGTTGATTAGCTACATTACCCAAATTTATTTAAATTCATTTTTAATTAACTTAGCATACATAATTTCAAAACAACATACATTTAAAAACTGGGATCAAAATGGTCAAAGCATCACTTGCCTTCAAAGAGTTTCTGGCCGTGTTCCGAAGCTTGATCTTGAGCGACGAACACTTCCTCGAAACTTCCCAGCAAATTTGTGTCTACGCGTAAAAATTATATATGCAATAAATAACCAAAAATGTAGGCTATATGACCACAAAAATTCAAATAAAATACACTATTAAGAGGAGCACAATTTTACAAATTTTTAGAGACTAGAATCACCTCAATCGGAGTTAAAATGCAAAAGTTATAGCCTTTCAAAGTTTTAAATAAAATATAAATCAGAAAATAGAAAATCCCGAATTTATTTATTTATTTTTCTATTGAAAACTCAATTTATTACGTCAGCATGACATCAGCTGACACGTGGCGTTTCTTAGCACTGCCACGTCTCCTCGGTTCATGGACTAGGTCCATGGGCCGGCTCTGGTATACGGTGGACTCGGTCCACGGAACAGTGCACCCGGCCCCACCAGATGACGTCAGCACTGACGTCACTGCTGACGTCATCCATCTCGTGATTCGCACGGACACGTGTCAGCATCTCGGCCATCCTACCACCGACGGCTAGATCACAGCACACGCGTCACCATCCAAACCGCTCAAACCAGCAACGGCCAGATCTAACACCAGACGCTGCGATGCTTTGAAACCCATGTGACACGCGTCACACATCCAACCGCGCCAATGAAATCTAACGGCTAATCGCGCACCGACTCGGCGACGCTTCGAGCTCTACGCCTCCACGTGTCACGCATCCGACGGCCCGATTAAAATCAACGGCCGAGATCCGGTCGGGGCCTCGGTCAAAATGCACACGCGTCCGCACGCGATTCGGCGGGGCGCGGTGACATCATCACCGCACGTTCAAATCTGAACGGTGCGGATCCTTAGGGCAAACCCGATCTAATCTCCACCGTTTAGATCCAATCCAACAGCGCAGGCTACCGGAGCTGTTTACTGTGCATCGCGCAACGCGGCACCATCCAAGACGTTCATCTGAGATCTAACGGTCCAAATCTAACTAGAGCACAAACCCTAGAACTAATCTAAGTCGTTCATCTACACATCTACGGCCACGATCAACTCTCATTCATCTACACATCTACGGCCACGATCAACTCTAGGCAAAAGAGAAGGACTGTGATGTGCACGAACCGTAACGGTGCGATGAAGATCGGACGAGCGTGGAAGATCGCGAAGGTCGGCGGCGACGAGAAGGAAGAAGCTGCTGGCGCTGAAGAAGACGAGGTCGTCAGTGGTGCTACGGTGGTCCTCCGGCGTGAAGAAGTGCCCGTTCGACACAGCGAACTTAGAGTAGTTCAGAACCGACTAGGGCGACGACGAAAGACAACCGACTGTGGCGAGAAGGAGCAAAAACTACGGCGAGCTCGCACGGTGATTCTGGAACATCTCGGCGTGCATGAAAGGAGTCAAATAGTGCGGCGAGAGGAGCTCTGCACGACGCACTCAACAGAGACTTAAAAGCTGCCTCGATGTGCGTGCAAACACCGGCGAAACGAGCGGAAACGCTAGGCGGGGTTAACTCTGGTCATCTCGCGAAGACGATCGACGTGGCGCAATCCTGGACGTCTACGTGGACTCGATCGTGTGGTGCACGCATGCGGGCGACGCGGCGAACGGCGACCGTTGGATCTCGATCCGATGGGCCGAAGCGCGGCAGCTAGGCATTCGGGGAGATGGGCTGCGCGGGCCGACTGCACAGGCTGACTTGGGCCGAACCGAAGGGTTTCGGCCCAAACACTATTCTTGCGATTTTAAATCATTTTCGAATTAAAATAAATCAGGTAAATGGATAAAGCCAAAATAAATAGCAAAAATACCCGGAAAAATCCAAAAAAAATTCTAGAAAATATTTTGAGATATTTGGAACTCAAATAAAATATTTCCATAAAAACTTTGCTTAAACTTTTGTATTATTTTAATTGATTTCAATAAGCCCTTGAATAAATGCAAATAAATTCCAATAGATACCCGAAAATTCCAAAAATCAAAATAACTCCAAAAATTTAAAATATAAAAAAATTAGGGTGTTACAATATGCCATGATTTGTGAAATCTTGGATTTCTACTAGAGTCCATATAGCAGCTTGGGTGAAGCTAGATTGATCCATACTAGAGTCCTTCACATGCTCATGAATCTAAGTACTAAAATGGTTAAAAATTACCTTTTGTATGCAAATTGAACTCAACAATATACATTCATGAGACTGCTTCCCATTGCACCTGGGATGAACTTAGAATGTACTGTGTGTGACTAAGACCATTCTTTTAAGAGCCCTTGAGCCACCGCTTGCACCATGCAGGGCTACCACCTGCACGCAGCAACTTAGGGCGCTGGCGTCATAGGCATAGATCCACCATCGACGCTGCCACAGCTGGAGCGAGCACCGTCGGGGCCGAGCGCAGTCGACACCGTGGCCACTGCTGCGCGTCCCTCGGGCGCGGCCACCACCTTCGGGACGGGCTGCATGTGCCACTGCGTCTTCAGGCGCTGGTGCCGCGGGCATTTTCGCCTCGGGCGCTGCCACCTCGGGGTCCATCGCCACTGGCATCGCGCCGCCACGAGGGCTTCGGGAGATGCCACCACTGCGGGTGAGGATGGCGAGGCCCGCCGCCCGCCGATGTGCGCTTCGGGCGCAGACCGCCATGGCGCAGGCATAGAAGCCGAAGCGTCGGTCGTCGCTGCAGGCGAAGAAGGCGTGGCCCATCCGGTCGCGCCACCATTGCGGACGATGAAGGCAAGGCCCACCACTGCGGGTGAGGGAGCAGAGTGTCAGGACCCCGTTGGAAATTTCGAATCAAAATCTGAATCTAGAGACTGGATAGCAAGAAATCCAAGAAGAACAGCGGAGGAAACAGATGAACACAGGAATAAAGGAAATTACTCTAACAAACTAAAGCGACTCTAAAGTTGTGGAATCTTCGTAGCATTCCATTTTCCATCATAATCGGGTTTTATACCCATAGGTTTTACAGCAATTCACTTGGCTTAAAAGTAATTCCGTAAGAAATAGAGAAAACTAAAGTAAAATTAAGCTAACGACACGTCTGTCCTACAGTAATTTTGGTAATCACTGTTTTGGCCATTTGACCGTCGGATCATCCTCTGGCCGTTGATGCTCATCTAACTAAATTTGTTGAACCATTATATTGAGCACCGACTTCCCTGTAACCCATCTTCCTCCAGCAACCTTGACAATTCCCCGCGCTGAAGATCGCACTTGTCCTCAAGGCAAAAAATTGGGAAAAGTGCTTCGGATGAAACTGGCATCTTTCCAGGTAGCGTCCTCCTTGGATAAATTTAGCCAATGTATCAACCACTGAGCCACAGCAACTCCCTTTCGGGGTGTGATTCTCATGAAAGACTGGATGTATAATAGCATCAGGAGGTAATTGCAGTCTGTACACGGCAGCACCAATCTTTTCCATGAATAGCTGAACAACCTGACAAACTGGACATTCCTTCACATAGCTCTCCACATGCCTTCTCATTTTGGGCCAAAAAAATAGCTTCTTCAAATGATGAAAGGTAGCTCTAACCCCAGAGTGTCCTCCAATGGCCAACTTGTGTAATGGATCCATTAACTTTAGTCTGAAATCACTATTTCTCCCTACATACAACCTCCCTTTGAACTTGAGAATATCCTGTTCTAATTTATACTTGGAACTAGTATCGCCCCATTTTGAATCTCTTCTCTGATTTTTGTTACTTTGGGGTCATTTTCATAACTGGTTATGAGATCCTGTATCCACTCAGGTGAAGGTGTAGTAACTGCTAAACAAAAGGTTTCTTCCTTGCCTGAATGATCTCTTCGTGACAAAGCATCGGCCGCACGGTTTTCTTTACCTCTCTTATCCTCAATCTGATAATTGAACGCTAGCAACTTTAGCATTAATTTGTGTTGAACCCCTTCTACCAATTTCTGGGTAGTGATGAACTTTAGGCTACACTGATCAATCCTGATTATCACCCGGTTGCCTAATAGATAATGCCGCCATTCTTCAATGCTTCAATGATAGCGATTGCTTCTTTATCATATATGGACTTCGCTGCACCGTTTAATTCATCCAATAAGTCTTCTATGATGGACATTGGAATTTTTTTTAAATTTTCACTAAATTCAACTGTTTGAAATCTACACACAATCTTCATGCTCCATCCTTTTTCCTTACCATTACAACTAGAGAAGAGTAAGGGCTGGTGTTGGGCCTGATTTCTCCATTTTCAAGCAAATTCTTGATGATTCCCTCCAATGCATCTCTTTGGTAATGAGGTACTCAATAAAGTCTTTGATTTGGGGGTTCTGAACTGGGTTTCAAATGTATAACATGATCACATTCTCTCTTTGGTGGTAAGCCCTTTGGTTCAGTAAATACCTTGGCAAATTGTTCCAATACTTCTTCAATAGCAGAAGGTATTAGTGTTTGATTACCATCAGACGATAGTTCTGTCATATGAACTTGGATAATGTATCCTTGCACCCCTTTATGAATCATTCTTTCCAGCTTTTCTGCATGTATATTGCAATTCAGTGTAGACTGAGTATGGTCCCTGAATTTAATTTGTTGCCCTTCTTTTTTAATAGTTAGCACTTTTTCTTTTAGATCTAAACCAATAGGACTACGCTCATAAATCCAATCTGCGCCTAAAATGATTTCATATCTTCCAAGGCTCAATAGCTTGAAGGTGGTAGAAAAAGTAGTACCCTGAATTTGATACTACAATTCTTCTACCCTTGCGTCATATGTAAATTCTCCTCCCCCTGCCACTATAATCTTCTTGGAAGGAACATAACTCAATGAGTACCCATTCATTACTGCAAATGCATAATCCATAAAAGAATACGTGCTACCACTGTCTACTAGAGCCACCACTGGTTTGTTTCCTATGTAAGCAATCAAGAAAAAGTGACAGGTCCTGACGTCCCATTGGTAGCATGGACTGATATCCTCATCAATTGTTTCTCCTCTTCTATTTCTACTTTGGTAAGACTATCATGTGCAGTATCATACCCTTGTTCAGCCTTATCATCATGCCCTTCGGTTCCAGATTCTTCCCCTTCACCTTGCATCAAAATCACATGAAGAGCCTTCTTAACTTTGCAAGTTAAGTTGTGTCCAGGCGTCCAAGGTTTGTTGCAATCTTCTGAAATTCATTCCCTTCATCTCCAGTTGTCTTTTGAGTTAATCCCCCATGAGGACCAGATGATGGCCAAGGCTTAGCATGTCCCCCAATCTGATTCGTCCTTCTTGCTGACACTACTTTCTCCTCTACTTTTGGCATACCAATAAACCTCTAGTAATCCCTTGGGCTGGTGACCACTAACATTATGTTTGATTTCTTTTTTTAACCCTCCGATAAAACAACTCAGCAAATAGTTCTCTTGGAGATAAGGATGATCCCTCTTGACTAATTCCACACACTTTTGAAAATGGAACCCTTCCAGAAATGAAAGTTTTATCCATCCACCTCTGAATTTATTTTGCGCATTTACATTATGTCTTTACTTTACGCAATTTAAATTTAGCATTTACTTTCCCGCAATTACATTCTCGCAATTTACTTTCATGTAGTTTGGATTTGCCTCCCCTCCTTCTAAATGCTGCTGATCTTGGATGTTTTGAGTGTGTTCATATGGTTTTACATCTCTTTTGCACTCTTGGATTGAGTAGAGAACATCTTTTCTTTCAAGCTCCAACTTTGTTCTGAACTTGTTCTCCACGCAGCAGTTAGTGTTTGATTTTTGTAAAAATCTAGAAAAATCCTTTTTGATTGATTCTTCTTTGAGGAGGTGCGGGACTCTGATATACACCTGCAGAAAAATTTTGAGTTCACTTGTTGCACCGTTTTGGCGCCATGAGGTGAAAACCGAGCCCCAAACTTTCTGCTCGAAGTTCTTGACCAGACTGTGTTCTTCGATTTTTCCTGTTTTTTCTGTAAGGCTTTTTGAGGAGAAATTTTGTGGAGTTCTTCACGACTCTGATGCTCACATGGAGAAAAAGTCTCAAAATTTTGTGAGATACAGAAACCCACCAACCTCCTGTGCAAATTGAGGACAAGTTCTGGAAATTCTGCTTTTGCTTTTCTGAAAGTGACTTTTGTGATTTGAATTGATGTCCTTTCTAAAAGCAAGAATTTGAATTGATTCTTCTTTATCTTGGACACTAGACAACCAGGATTGTGACTCAAAAATCTCCACATACTTTATGGTACTTATCCATGCAAGCTTGGGGTACACATAGTTGTCTAGTTTTTCGGGTTTTTCATAATTTCCTTTGAGCGATCTTGTCGAGGTTTTTGTTGGAGTATTTTGGGGGAATTTTTATTTGCGACCATTCACCCCCCCCCCTCTCTGTTCGCCATCTCGGTCCTTCAGCAACCACTATAGGTTCCCCCAGAATTAAAACTCTGATTAAGTACTGGATGATTATATGTTGGAACTTGCCCCCATATCCTACCGGACTCATGCCCACATGTGATGTTAGGTTTGGTACTGTCCCAAAGTTAAAACTGGGATATGGTGGAGGAATCTGATGATGCACATCACTACTTACTCTAGTTGTTCCCAATCCTCCAAAGACTCTCAAGTTTTCTTGTGGGGAGGTTCGGATAGCAAAAGTATAAGTGGGTAGGGGACTACTCATAATCCTTTGACGTTCTGGAAAGAAGATAGGGTTCAAACTTATCTAAGTTTGAGTTGGAGTCATCCCCAGCGTGCTTGAATCAGACACACCATGAGAAACTCTGTCTTCCTCCATGCCGCTATACTCATATTTCCCTTTGCGCTCATAGCCTGCCAGGGTTTGCTCAATAAAATCGCCTTAATCTCAGCAACATCAGACATCAATCCTTCCAAGTCTGAGAGCCGATCATAGATCTTCTCGATCTCTGCCCTGTTCTCCATCTCCATCTTTCCTTCTTCAAAATCCTCTGCAACTCCAGCACCTGTGGTCATACACTCCGATTTCTAGAACCAGATCGAGGGATCTTACGGTCTCACCAACCTCTATCCAACTTCCCAAAACCAAACCGATTTGCCAAGTAAGATCGATGCTCTGATACCAATTTGTCAGGACCCCGTTGGAAATTCCGAATCAAAATCTGAATCTAGAGACTGGATAGCAAGAAATCCAAGAAGAACAGCGGAGGAAACAGATGAACGCAGGAATAAAGGAAATTATGTTAGTGTTATGCCCTTGAGGCAATCATTTAGATGATTGTAACATGACTATGTTTATGAATAATATGATTATTGGTCCAATGAATGTATATCATTGTATTGATCAACAAGTATGTGACTTGCTTATGAAGCTCTTTACTTAATGATGTAATTCGATAATTATCTCTGATCGGATATCATCGTATAGGACAACGATGAATAGATCAGCACATGTAGTGATCGATGATCATGCTTCATAGATCATGGGATATGGAGATATCATCTATACATTGTGGACGCATGTTGAAGAACATGGGTTAGATAGACCCGCAATGGGACATCTGCGAGAATGTTTCATTCTTATGTGTCATCGCATGTATCTCATACCTAGTAGATGTATGATCCTTAGACCTGAGATTGTCATATTCCCTACATGTGTAATAGTTTTCCTTGGGGCTATCAAACACTATTTCCTAACCGGATAGTTATAAAGGTAGCTTTCATGTTTACTTGTGAAACGTGCGAGGGAAGTGAGCGAATAAGATGGAATTTGCCACTCCAATGAAACGGAGATATATGACAAGGCCACTCGTGTGATATGATTAAGGAAGTGCATGGCCATGCCGTGATTGAGGAGTCAATCACATCTTATTAATATATCACGGATACGAGAGATGGATTGAATCATCAAAGGATGACATGCTTCTCGCCTTGAGATCAATCTTCATATACTTGGCAAAGGGATTATTACATGAGTACTTTTGATAGGTTCTGTCCGATTTGATCATAGTATGTTTGGGAGTTGGCATACTTTGCAAGAAGCCGCTACCAATTATTGGATTGAAAAGGAGTTTTCCGAATCCATGTCCAAACGTACGTGAACCTGCAGGGTCACACACTTAATGGGCTGGGACGCATTAATTTGGATTAGATCCGTAATTAATGAACCTCGTGGGCTTAGCACGATGGGCCCTAGTTTAGGTTTCATCTCGTGGCTATATAAGGAGGGGAGGAGGGAGGCGCAGGTGTGCTTTCCACGCTTTAGGAGTGATTCACTCAAACCCTAGCCTACTCCTCTCGCTGCCTCGCCGAGCAACCAGTGCTTGCACACGACGCACGCTGCGTTCCATCTCTGGACGTGTGGACTCATGCGGTGACGCTGCTGCGATCGCGGCGTGGGAGGACGATCCACGGCGGGCGAGGACGATCCACTACATCGATCCACGATCGCGGCGAGGACGATCCGCTACATCGACGCACGGAAGGATTCCGCAATCGCGCCTAGTGGTAATCTCATCTATGATCCTCTTCTTGCGAGTAGCTTTACGTTACGCGGTAGTTTTTTTGTGCTAGCGTAGCATACCGCGTTCCTCTTCAAAGGGTATCGAGCCATCTCGTATAGTTTTGTGATCTCGGATGTTGCACATATGATGTGTGAGGTTAGTAGATTGGATCTATTACATGTTCACCGGTTCATGTGATGAATTGGTGACGGCACCATCGATGAGATCGATCGGTTTAGGGTTTGAGAAAGTGCAAACCGACTCAATCTTGATTTGGGTGAGTCCGCTCATGGTACGACGTTACCCTTACCGGTCGGGTTACCGCCATCGTGGTTTCAAACGTATCCATATGGGACCAAGCCAATCGATTGAGTCGGATTGGGTCAATCTAGTTGATCCATGGTAAGCGCAAATGATTCAATATTGATTTGGGTGAGTCCGCTCATGGTACGACGCGTTGCCCTTACCGGCCGGGTTACCGCCATCGTGGTTTCAAACGTATCCATATGGGACCAAGCCAATCATATTAGATCGGATTGGGTCGATCTGGTTGATCCGTGGAAATTTTGAGGGTGTTTTCCCATGTCGAAGACATGCCTCTAAAAAATTTCAAGGCGCCGCCTCGGACCCTCGCCTCACGACCGCCAATGGATTACTATGCGGGCGCCCCTTGGACCCCGGAGTCGTAGGGTTGCTTTTGTTTAACTCGTTTTTGCAGGGAATTATGTGAAATAGTATGGCCTATGTGTATGTGATGCATGTAATTTCCACATGGCCTGCGTGCCGTGTCAAGCCATAAGGCTATTTATATTGTATAACGACATGTGTGTCGACTTGTGATGCTTCAAACCCTCATGTAAAATTCACATCAAAAGTTGTAAGGCGTTGCATCCATAATGATGAAGACGATGGTATCAAGCAAGATGGCTAGGTGAACAAATCAAGCAAGGTGGCTAGGAGAACAAACAAGCATGATGATGGAGATCTTAATGCTAAGGGCCATGCTATTTCATAGCTTATTTTGATTTTCTGTGGATGTGTGTTTAATCCTTGCTATTTTCTTTATACTCATTGCATGTGATGCCATGTTCATAGTAATCTTTGTTCATCCCTATAGTTAAAAATTTTAAATCAAATTGTCCATCCAATTGTTGCACCTATCAAGAATTTAGATCGTTATTGATATGACTGCCAAAGTAGTATATCAATGGCTATCTCAATAGATGATAGGGATGTGTTGGACACATCACGCATAACAATGGTAGATTTAATCAAGCTATCAAAACGGTTTTGGGCTTGAGGACATAAGTGGTTGGGATTTGATTTTAGTAATGAAGGAACCTATACAAGACAAGTGGTGTCTAGGAAAACACACATGAGGCAGGTTTTCTTAATTGGCACCCGAATACGGAAGTGCTCCTCCTCATGTGAGCCCTTGGGGCGAGTTGACTGGCCATGAGTCAAGTTGATGGAGGCATTCATTACTTGTTTTCATACTCAACAAACAAGAGTTACATATGATGTAATTAGCAAAGGTGTTGCTTACCTATGTCATTAAATTTCTAGCAGTGATGCCAAAGCTCACTAGTGTTTGATGAATATGGATCTTGAATACTCACTATGTGTCTATAAAAGGGACATAAAATAGGAGTGTCTTTAATTAAAAGTTTAATAAAAGTTTTACATAAACTTAGTGCTTAGAATCTTTGCATGTTTTTGTTGTAGTTCAATGGCACCTTCTCCTACTCCCGCTACACTGGTTTTGCTTTGAGATCGGTTTTGGAAAGGGAAACTGAATGGAACTAATTTTGTTGATTGGTATCGCAACTTGAGAATTGTTCTCAAGCATGAAAAGAAGGACTATGTTCTAGAGAATCCAATTCTGATGAACCACCAAAATGCCGCCGCAATTTGAAGGTTGAATATGAAAAGCATGTTAATGCTTCAGAGAGATCACTGTCTCATGCTAGTCACCATGGACTCGAGCTCCAAAAGCAATATGAGGACCAGGATGCTTACAATATGATTGTGGGCTTGAAGGGCATGTTTGGGAATCAAGCAAGAGCTGAGAGGTATGGTATCTCAAAGCTTTTATTTGCTTGTAAGTCGGTCAAGGCGATCTGTCACCCTCATGTGATCAAGATGATTGGTTACATTGGGAGATTGGAAAACTTGAGTTTCCCTTAGCCTCGATTTGGCCACGATGTTATTCTCCGGTCTACGCCTCGAGCTTTGAGCCATTCATTATGAATTTTCATATGAATAGCATGGAGAAGAGCCTAACCGAGCTACATGGGATGCTCAAGTCCGCCGAGGAAAGCATTAAGAAAAACCAAATCATGTGATGATGGTTCGAAAACAACCGCTTTCAAAAAGAGGAAGGCTAAGGCTCGGGGAACGGAAAGAGCAAGGGCAAGGGCAAGGGCAAGGGCAAGGCTCAAGATGAGATCGCAAGCCTCAAAACTAAGCTTCAGAAGCTTAAAGTTGGCCCTCAACCTGATACCCAATGCTTCTATTGCAAGAAATCAGGGCATTGGAAACGGAATCTAAAAGTACTGGCAGATAAGAAGAATGGAAATGTGGTTTCCACTTCGTATTAATGTTATAGAAATTAATCTGGCTACTTCTTCACTCAGCTCATGGGTATATGATACCGGTTCGGTTGCTCACATTTGCAATTCGTTGTAGGGGCTAATAAAGAGTAGAGACTTGGCAAAAGGAGAAGTGGATCTTAGCGTGGGGAATAAAGCAAGAGTTGCTGGTCTTGCCGTTGGCACATACCCATTGCATTTGCCTTCAGGATTAGTTTTAGAACTCAATAATTGTTATTTTGTTCCATCTTTGAGTAGAAACATTATTTCATCTTCTTGTTTGGAACATGAAGGTTATGATTTCGAATAAAGAACTTTGTTTGTTCGATATTTTGAATGACATGTATTATGGTCGTTGCCCCATGGTGGATGGGTTATACGTCCTTGAACTCAAGAAAAACTCGTCTATAATATTAATGTAAAAAGGCATCGGCCTAATGATTTGAACCCTACCTTTTGTGGCATTGTCGCTAGGTCATATAAATGAGAAGCGCATGAAGAAGCTCCATGGTGATGGACTTCTAACCTCATTTGATTTTGAATCATTTGATACATGTGAATCTTGTTTACTTGGCAAGATGACAAAAGCCCTTTCACGTGTTTTAGTGAGAGAGCAAGTGAATTATTGGCCCTTGTACATACAGATGTATGTGGACCAATGAGCTCGACTGCTAGGGGTGGGTTTCAGTACTTTGTAACTTTTACCGATGACTTCAGAGATATGGATATATCTATTTAATGAGGCATAAATCAAACTTTTGAAAGGTTCAAAGAGTTTGAACGAAGTACAAAATCAACTTGGCAAAACAATAAAACACTTACGATCCGATCGTGGGGGCGAATACTTGAGCCAAGAGTTTGGTGATCATCTAAAGCAATGTGGAATCGTTCCGCAACTTACTCCGCCACGAACGCCTCAATGGAATGGCGTGTCCGAACGACGAATGTAACTTTATTAGATATGGTTCGGTCAATGATCACCAAACAGATCCGCCATTATCCTTCCGGGTTTCGCTCTAGAGACAAATGCGTTCACTTTGAATAGGGTCCCATCAAAATCCGTTGAGAAGACGCCATATGAGATATGGATGGAGAAGACCCATGTTGTCATTTCTCAAGATATGGGGATGTGAGGCTTATGTAAAACGTTTACAATCGATAAACTCGCACCTAAATCGTAAAAATGCTTTTTGTGGGGTATCCTAAAGAAACAAAAGGATATTACTTTTACAAAAGAAACGAGAACAAAGTTTTGTTGCTCGAAATGGTATCTTTTGGAGAAAGAGTTTCTTTCAAAAGAAATCAAGAGGAGTGATGTGTATCTTGATGAAGTTCGAGAATCACATGAATATGTTCAAGCTACCATCGAACCTTCACAAGATGTACAAAGTGTTGTACAACTTTGTGGAAGAGACTCCACCCCACGTGAGGTCGGGAGGCCACGCCATGTACCTATAAGATATGGGAATGACATATTATTGTTGGACAATGATGAGCCCACGACCTATGAAGAAGCAATGATGGACCCAAACTCAAAAATGGCTTGAAGCCATGAGATCCAAATTCAATCCATGCATGACAATCAAGTTTGGAACTTGGTCGACTCTTCCGATGGTGTAAGAACCATTGAGTGCAAATGGATTTTCAAGAAAAGATAGACGAGATGGAAATGTTCAGATCTATAAGGCACGGTTGGTGGCAAAGGGTTTCAAACAAGTTCAAGGAGTTGACTATGATGAAACTTTCTCACCGGTAGCCATGCTCAAGTCTCGTCCGGATCATTTTAGCTATTGTCTTTGCATATTTTGATTATGAAATATGGCGATGGATGTCAAAACAGCCTTCCTTAATGGGAATCTTTAGAGGATGTATACATGATACAACCTCAAGGTTTTGTTGATCCTAAATATGCTAAAAGGGTATGCAAGCTTCAAAGATCCATTTATGGGTTAAAGCAAGCATCTCGGAGTTGGAACATTCATTTTGATGAAGTACTCAAAGGTTTTGACTTTATCAAAAATGAAGAAGAGCCTTGTGTTTACAAGAAGGCTAGTGGGAGCGCACTTGTATTTCTGATTTTGTATGTGGATGACATATTATTGATCGGGAATGACATTCCTATGCTTGAAGATGTTAAGACTTTATTGAAAAGGAGTTTCTCAATGAAGGACTTGGGAGAAGCATGCTATATCTTGGGCATAAAAATCTATAGAGATAGATCAAAAAGGTTAATTGGATTAAGTCAAGAAACGTACATTGACAAGATATTGAAAAGGTTCAATATGCATGAATCCAAGAGAGGTTTTATGCCAATATCACATGGCATCAGTCTCTGCAAGAATCAGTGTCCTTCGACATCTGATGAGCGAGACACGATGAGCAAGATTCCATATGCTTCAGCTATTGGGTCTATTATGTATGCCATGATCTGTACACGCCCAGATGTCTCATATGCTCTAAGTGTCACGAGCAAATACCAAGCGGATCCTGGTGATGGTCATTGGATAGCCGTAAAAATATCTGAAGTACTTGAGAAGAACTAAGGGTATGTTCCTTGTTTTTGGAGGTGAGGAAGATCTGTTGCAAAGGGTTACACCGATGCAAGCTTCCAAACCGACAAAGATGATTTTCAATCGCAATCCGGGTTTGTGTTTACACTTAATGGAGGAGCGATGTCGGAAGAGTTCCAAGCAAAACACGGTGGCCGACTCTCGACGAAGCGGAGTACATTGCGGCTTCGGAGGCCAAAGGAAGTCGTGTGGATTAAGAAGTTTATCACGAGCTTGGTGTGGTCGCTAGTGCCTCTAGTCCAATGGACATCTATTGTGATAATAGTGGTGCCATTGCACAAGCAAAAGAGCCTAGATCACATCAGAAGTCTAAACACATACTCCGTCGCTTTCACCTTATTCGCGAGATTGTGGATAGAGGTGACGTGAGAATATGCAAAGTACATACGGAAGCCAATGTGGTCGATCCGTTGACAAAGCCACTGCCACAGCCTAAGCATGAGGCGCACACAAGGTCTATTGGTATTAGATACTTAATTGATTGACTCAAGTGCAAGTGGGAGATTATTAGTGTTATGCCCTTGAGGCAATCATTTAGATGATTGTAACATGACTATGTTTATGAATAATATGATTATTTTTCCAATGAATGTATATCATTGTATTGATCAACAAGTATGTGACTTGCTTATGAAGCTCTTTACTTAATGATGTAATTCGATAATTATCTACGATCGGATATCATCGTATAGGACAACGATGAATAGATCAAGACATGTAGTGATCGATGATCATGCTTCATAGATCATGGGATATGGAGATATCATCTATACATTGTGGACGCATGTTGAAGAACATGGGTTAGATAGACCCGCAATGGGACATCGCGAGAATGTTTCATTCTTATGTGTCATCGTGTATCTCATACCTAGTAGATGTATGATCCTTAGACACGAGATTGTCATATTCCCTACATGTGTAATAGTTTTCCTTGGGGCTATCAAACACTATTTCCTAACCGGATAGTTATAAAGGTAGCTTTCATGTTTACTTGTGAAACGTGCGAGAGGAAGTGAGCAATAAGATGGAATTTGCCACTCCAATGAAACGGAGATATATGACAAGGCCACTCGTGTGATATGATTAAGGAAGTGCATGGCCATGCCGTGATTGAGGAGTCAATCACATCTTATTAATATATCACGGATACGAGAGATGGATTGAATCATCAAAGGATGACATGCTTCTCGCCTTGAGATCAATCTTCATATACTTGGCAAAGGGATTATTACATGAGTACTTTTGATAGGTTCTCGTCTGATTTGATCATAGTATGTTTGGGAGTTGGCATACTTTGCAAGAAGCCGCTACCAATTATTGGATTGAAAAGAGTTTTCGAATCCATGTCCAAACGTACGTGAACCTGCAGGGTCACACACTTAATGGGCTAGAACGCATTAATTTGGATTAGATCCGTAATTAATGAACCTCGTGGGCTTAGCACGCTGATGGGCCCTAGTTTAGGTTTCATCTCGTGGCTATATAAGGAGGGGAGGAGGGAGGCGCAGGTGTGCTTTCCCACGCTTTAGGAGTGATTCACTCGAAACCCTAGCCTACTCCTCTCGCTGCCCTCGCCGAGCAACTGTGTGCTTGCACACGCGCGCACGCGCCCATCTCGGACGTGTGGACTCATGCGGTGACGCTGCTGCGACTGCGACGTGGGAGGACGATCCACGGCGAGGCGAGGACGATCCACTACATCGATCCACGACTGCGGCGAGGACGATCCGCTACATCGACGCACGAAGGATTCCGCAATTGCGCGTCTAGTGGTAATCTCATCTATGATCCTCTTCTTGCGAGTAGCTTTCTGGTTACGCGGTAGGTTTTTTTTGTGCTAGCGTAGCATACCGCGTTCCTCTTCAAATTACTCTGACAAACTAAAGAAAAAGTTGTGAAATTTTCATAGCATTCCATTTTCCATCATAATCGGGTTTTATACCCTTAGGTTTTACAGCAATTCACCCTACTTAAAAGTAACTCGATAAGAAACAGAGAAAACTGAAGCAAAATTAAGCTAACGACACATTATGTCCTACAGTGGTTCTGGTAATCGCTGTTTTGGCCATTTGACTGTGGATCATCCTCTTCTTTTCATCTAGCACATCTGGCCGTTAATGCTCATTTAACTGAATTCCTTGAACCGTTATATTGAGCACCGACTTCCATGTAACCCATCTTCCTTCAGCAACCTTGACACAGAGGCGTCGGCCGGCTCATGGAGCGGCTGCGGGCCCAGGAGCCGAGGCGTCGATCGGTGTGCGGAGCTGCTGCGGTCGCGAGAGCTGAGGCATCGGTCGGCGTGCGGAGCAGCTACGATCGCAGGAGCTGAGGCGTCGGCCGGCTTGCGGAGTGGCTGTGGGCACGGGTGCCGAGGAGGCCGCGCCGCCGTTCCATGCGGGGGAGGTGAGCTTCCAGCGCCGCCCTTCCGTGCGGGAGACGAACAGGCGCGGGTGAGCTCGATCGCTGCAGCCGAGCACGGGCGTGCTTCCGACGTCACCGTGCCAGAGAAGAAGGCAACCTCGGTGGCCACAGTTGAGCACGAGCGTGCTTCTAGTACCGCTCGGGCGTGCGGCGCAAGCGCTGCTGGAGGCGCTTCGGGGCCATGGTAGCCAGATGCAGAGGGAATGTTTTTGTCACATGATTATGAATAGTAACTAAGCGCAATTAGGATTGATGATGATCTACAGGATCAAATAATTGCATGTAAGCACTTACGTAGGGCTTGTAGTAGATTTAACCGCTTGTAGCATTATGAATTTTGATGTTGTGTAGATTGTCGCAGGAAGACGATCATGATCAGTAGCCTCGATAGAGCGTCGTGCTGATAATATGTTGTAAAATGTAGTCGTTTACCCACGATCAATCAACAGCACGCCAACACAATCACACGAACAGGAACAACGAGTACACACAAAGTAGCGGGGCAAAGCTCTCTCGCTTTATTATATTGATCTTTTGTACAAGGGAGATGCCCAATATATAATGAAATAGCAAGAGATTGATTCAGATTCGCCAATACATAAGAGATAGAGTCCAACCGAAATAGTATCTTCCCATTTGATAAGTTAGTACCCTTTTTCTTCATCAAGAACGAACTTGGCTAATTCAGATGCAATGAAACCAAACAGATCCTGAAAAGTGGATAATGTATAACATCAAATCTAAATCTCCTATAGTAACTAAATTCTGAACATATATACTTACAAAAGAGCTCTCTTACGGTTAATGACATGAAATGTGGTGGAATGGTGACTTCTCTGGACTCACGGTTAACGACATGCAGAACAATCCTTCAAGATTGTTCCTCCTAGGTCCAATCCATAGAACAATCCTTCCTCTCTCCTAAATTGGCTATCATAAAAGTAAGCAGCCTAATAATTCTAAATTCTAATGGTGTAGAGGTTAAACGTAAATTTGCCATTGAAATCTGCAATCTTCACCATTTAATTTTAATCTATCTATCAGCTAACCTGAAGCCCGATAAAATACCACATGAATGGATTATATTTTAATTCTATCGACACAATAAGGAGCTGATATTTCTATTTTATAATGACCCATACATCCACATACATGGGTTCGGTCGAATTGTCATCTTATTCAGGTTATTCCATTAACAGGCGCCCTTGGCCCCTTACTATATTATTCTCAATTTTAATATCACATGACCATAGTCTCTATTAGGAACAGATGCACGGCATAAAAACTGGAGATAGGTTTAACGTGGAAAAACCCTTGCGGGAAAAACCACGGGAAACAAATGCACTATTTGGTTCAAGATTACAAGTACAGAGGGTTGGCTTATATAGTCAAAGAGTCCTAGTTGTAGAAGACTTGACATATAACAAACTATGGATAGAACCAATAGATATCGTAGTTAGAGATATTGAGTTATCTCCAACAAACCTCCCCTTAACTCAAAATCTATAACAAGATTGTTTCCAGAAAAACCCTGAAAGGTAATTAAGCACGAAGAATACAAGTGCGTTAAAAGTCCAAATGATTACTGAACGAGAAAGACTGGAATAGTCAAGCCAAACACTTGTAGTGCAAAAATCACTAAGGGTATAAAAGACTAAAACAGTCTTGTCCAAATGCTTCTCATAAAGCGAGATTGAGCAAACTACCAGTAGGTCGAGAGAAAGACTGGAACAGTCAATCCAACATAGCTATAACAAAACAGAGGAAGAATCTGGGTCTTCAATGATTCATAACCCCAGTAAAGTCTGAGTCTATGCAATTGACCTCCTGAAACAAACGCTCAATCATCAAACGGCATAAGCCAAGACGTCACCTGAGGTGCTGGGTAGATAGTGAAGAACTCATATCATGAACTTTTGGAATGCTCCATCTGGAACATAAAATTCAGCAAACTTCCTACTGAAAATCCATAATATAGTTGAAACTGCTCCTGAAAAAAATGCCAAGATGAAGAAGAATTGTCGTGCTATCAATGGAGTATAAATTGCAGTAGACCCCTCATATTGAGCAAAGACAACAAAAAGACGTTGTAGTATCCACACAGAAGAAACTCCTTCTTGCACTTCAATACTTCATCTGAAATTGACATTGGAGCAAAGCCTTCACTAGAAAAACTCCAAAGAGTATAATGCTACCATCAGGGTGTCAACAAATTCTAAATAAACATTGCCAAAACTTTCATAATGGACAACGTATCAAACGGTGAATAAAACACTAAGATAATGGTGATGAAACACCAAGTTCCAATAAACGGTGATGAAAAATCAAATGCAGTTGCCTCCTCAATTGGCATCATTTTTTTTCTCCAAAACCGACGATAAAACGTCGAAGAAAATTGCCCAATAAACTGCCAATGATAAATTCCGCTTGAATTGCAATGAAATCAGTCAAGAATATGCATAAAAGCATTAATTACAATGAATGAAATCCGCCAATAATAAACACAAAATAACAAGCATGATTCCCTACTGAAAACAACAACCAGAGATGCTGTTCTGGAGCCGCTTGGTCTTCGGAATTTGGAGCCAGGCCTGGACGCCAAAGAAAAATCAAAAGTTCCTTCTGAATCTATTTGGAGTCCACCTGCTCTTCTAGTTCCTTCACGACTCACGCGTTCTTTTAGACAAGCAAAGTAGCAGACGTCACTTGCTCACGCGATTGTGCGGCCAGAATGTTTGCTTCAAGTCTGGATGGAAGACTTCACGAGCAGGCAGCGAGATGAGACCAGCGACGGGGCTTCGGGAGAATGGCCGGCTGGTTGGGCGACACTGGTGAGACAGGGTCGGCCGACGCAATAGCCGAGTGGATCTAGCGCAGGCCCAGATGGAGATGACACACGACGCCGGGAAACGGCGCAGAACGCTCACACAGGCTAGACTCCAGTGATGGGAGCTGCAAGCCGGGCCGTAGGCGGCCGGCGTGACACGGGCCGGTGCCGGCGACTGAGGCGCGGGCCAGCTCGAAGGGCGCGCTGGCCTGAGCAGACGCCGGTGGCGAGTGTTCGGCCGGAGCTGATGACGGCGGCGCTCGTGGAGTAGATCAACGTGGATGTCGCTAGGTGGCCGGTGCGACGCATAGGGGAGGCACGGCTGCGCCTCGACGGAGCCGAAAGAGGATGGCGCCGACCGGTGCATGTTGGGGCCAGAGCAGGCTAACGGCTGCGCGACGATGGCCGGTGCCGAAGAGCGGCCGACGCGATGCGCGATGAAGGCCGGTGACGGCGGTGGAACCCTAGGTGCGTGCGTGCGGAAGTTGAGACAGCCAATGGCCGCGACGGCGCGATGAACGGCGGCGACAAATCGGAACACCAAATACGCATCTGAAAACTCTAGCTCTGATACCACTTGTTAGGGATAGATGCACAGCATAAAAACTGGAGACAGATTTAACGTGGAAAAACCTTGCGGGAAAATGCCATGGGAAACAAATGCACCATTTGATTCAAGATTACAAGTACAGGAAATAGCCAAAGAGTTCTAGTTGTAGAAAACTTAACATCTAACAAACTATGGATAGAACTAATAGATATAGTAGTTAGAGATATTGAGTTATCTCCAACAGTCTCTGATGCAAGTATCTACATCAACAAAATCGGCATAAACATCATAATGTTAATTTTTCCTCGATAAGATGACAATGAGCACAAGAAATGACTTGTTTAAAACGAATGATTTTTCAGATAGCATGAATGAAAAGCACAATAGGTGCTCCTAGAAAAAAAAATTCTTCTACTGTTATTTAAACAATAAAAAAAGAATTAAAGAGACCAGAGCAGCTCTGATCAGACAAAGAAACAAGACGCGAGATCTGTGTATGGACTAACCCAGTGGGGAGCTTATCGACGTAAGAGAGAGGCATTTTTACCCTGCTCCCACCCTCCTCCAGGTCCGCGCCCATCTCGCTGGCCATTGCCGATGCCAAATCGCGCGATAGCAGTGCCGGCGTTGCGCATTTCTCACGGAGGTCCGCCACCACCGGCCCTGCCATTGCCACCGCGGCTGCCGCCATGATCCCAATTCCCAACAAGCAAATCAAGAAACAAAGCCCATACGGAGAGGCGGAGTCGCGAAGGAGAGGCGGAGTCGCAGGAGAGCCGTCGCGTGATGCATCAGGGATAAAATTTCACGAGGGGTTTGGAGTTTTTTTCCAACCCCCCGGAATTCGCTTGCATCAGGCTAGAAAAACCCGTCACGTGGACTCCCAAACGGCTCATCTAGCTAGCCCGCGCCCGCCAAAATTTTTCCTGTGGTACTTCAGCCTAGGGATTAGTAATGACTCCCCCAAACTACTAGATTCCACGACGCAACACTTAATCTTGTCTTAGGGTTAAAAAGCTTTGACTTGGTTAATTTAATCCTCCTAAACCATAGATGTTTCGGAAGTTAAACCCTGGACGAAACGTAACTCTATGCTATATATAAAAAAATTTAAACAATTCGCGGTAGACCAATGTGATGGATTAATTTTGGCATTCTATATAGAGAAAATTTAAGCAATAACTTAGTCTATAACGCACCACCACACCACCAATATATACTAGAATGCCGCTCCACTAAGTGAGCCACATCACCTTCCTCACAAAGAGATCCTCCGAAAAAATTAAAATTACGTTTAGATCTTTCGATCAGTTTTTAATAGAAAGGACCCGACAAAACCAAAATTACATTTAGATCCCTCCTCGATTTACGTTTAGATCCTCCCGTCAGTTAAATTTAACCAGATGGACCCAAAAAAACCGAATTTTTCAAATTTCGACCGACGTAATGGCGTACGACGAAATTTCGCACGACGTAGCGTATCGCATTGCCCTGGCTAGTTCCTCTAATGCACCACCAATTCTAATAAATAGCCTCGTAAAAGAATCCATGTACAGAATATTTCTGTAAACAAATAGGAGAGGGTCGAGTTACAAGTTCATCTGGATAGATCGCAGCTTGATAAAAGGCTACAGTGAACACAAAATGCAAGAACAAATCAATTTTTTTCAGCTTTGCTACCATGTTGCTTCGAAGTGGCATTCTATCATGGTGTCAGACGCACCAAACTATACAGTGGCAAACCGCAACCACGAAGGCCGTCATTCACTTTCATAGTCATCCTCATCTCCGAACGAGAAGACCGAAGCGTCTGCAGCAATCGCCTTGAATTCGCTCATGCCTGAAGATTCAACTACAGGAGGTGGTGGTGCTGTGGTGGAGCTGCTCTTGCTGCAAACTTCAGTTTTGTGAGATGTAGCGTCAGGTGCCCTTGCAATTCCTTGTTCGCTGGTTATAGACACTTTCTCCATTCTGCTAGCAGCAGCTGATGCCTCCTTTTGCACAGCGTTCGTTTCAGATGCCTTGGCAGTATTTCTAGCGCGGCTCTCCCTTCTGCCCTTGGATGATCCATCCTCCCCTTCATTGTCAGAGAAGACGTCATCTTTATCCTGGCTGCCAGCTCCCTTGTTGGACTCTGCAGATGCAGCATTATTTGCTTTTGCAACCGTGCTGGTGGAAGAATCAGCATCAGACTTCTTGTCGGCAGATTCAGAAGCTGGTTTTGGTTTTGGTGGTTGTGAACCATCATAATCTACCATAACGATCTCGACCTGGAAGCCAGGCGACGGTAATTTTCTCTGGATAATATAATAAATAGTCAGTTAGTCTGAACAAAAAGAATTGCAAAATAAAAGCAACTATTACGCAACCACCAATGGAAGATGCAAGCCATAAACAAGTAAATAATCATTGGTGCAATGTCTTTTTTCTTCACCTACTGGTACTAAATTGTTTCCATTAAGATTGACTGGAAAAACATTCATCAAGTTTGCCACAAGTCAACAAGAGCACTTGCAAATACATAAAATTCTGCATGGCAACACACGGAGCAAAAATTGGTAAGGTTGAAGCAAATTCCAAATAGGACCACTCGGTCATAAAGAGCGTGGACCAGGGTTCTCATCCTTGACTGGGTATTCTCAGGGGTTCACCAGAAATCACCAAATCGGCCAAAATTTCGGCTTGAATTGTATTCCATCTCTCAAACATGTTTGCTCGGTCTCCTGGTGGCAATAACTATGATGCACCGATACTTATACGTCGACACGACACGACACGATACCGACACGGGGATTCGTCATTTTTCCAAAAATACCGACACGGCAACACGGCTATATATTAAATAATAATAATATACATATGTATTATTTTTTATTTTTCTACTTGTTTGTCAAACTGAAATAATGTAAAAGTGTAAAGTGTAACTATGAATATATACCTCAAAGATGATCCACGTCTCTTGCTGCTATTTTCTAAAAATCAAGAGTGAAGCAGTGACTACTAAATACTAAAGTACTACTCCTAACTACTAACTTGCAAAATTACTAAGTACTACTACTAACTACTATAACTAGCAGTAGGAGGACGCAGAGCAGTAGTATACTGCTAACTACTAACTAGCACAACTAATAAGTATTACTACTAACTAGCAGCAGCAGGAGTCGGACGCAGAGCGGTAAGTACTACTACTAACTACTACCTAGTAGTAGAAGGAGGATGAATCAACAGAGCTTATACTTTGGTGCCTCCTGAGCGCGAGCAGAGGAGGATGCAGAGCACTGAGTAGGGCACCGCCGGAGGAGAGTAGATGCAGCGCAAGAGGATGCAGAGCAGCCACAGGAGGATGCAAGGGAGGGCACTGCTGGTAGAGCCCGAATCGACGGCAGGGACAGGCGGCCGAACTGACGGCGATGAGAGGTGCGCGAATTTGGCGGTGGGGATGGGTGATCTCGTGGCCGGTATGGTAGATCTGGCATTGGGGGGATCGATTCAGTGGAGTGGGGGTTGATTCGACCGGCGGCGGCGGCGGGCGATGAAGGTGGCTACAGGGAGACTCCACTCCCACACGAACCCTAGGTGAGTGCTCCACCTTCCGCATAGGCACGGTTACGGTTCGGGGCTTAGTTTTATGTTTTGGGCTAGCACTGTGTTTGATACGTATCGAAGAAGTATCGAATACGTATCGGAAAATAAAATAATTTTTTTTCACAATTTAATTAGCCGAAACGTGACCGACACGTATCGGCGACGTATCGGTATCGTATCGGTGTCGGACACGGTGTCCGACACCGATACGAAGGTAAACACAAGCCGCCAACATGTGCCATTTTTTTCGTTTTGTTTTTTCTTTATTATTTTTAGTTGTGGATCCACATGTCAGCATTGAAATCAGACTCAGCACTCATTCAAGCTATCCCAGTTCCCCAGCTTGAATCCAACACCGACAACCTAACCCTAGCCGCAATTTGTCATCGGCATCAAGGATGCCGCCGGAGGAGCCACTGAGGAAGATATTTGAGGAGCCAACACAGATGATGAGGCGACAGTGGGAGGGGAGCAGATGGTGGTGTTGGCAGGGAGAGAGACTTGGATGACAACAGCAGCAGCAGGAGGGGCTCAATTGAGGTGGTAGGTGGATGGCAGACGGAGATAATTGAATGAACGATTGCAATTTTGAATTTGACTAGCAAGCTTGAAATTTTTTGTCCAAAATTTTCCGAAAATTGCAGTAATCTGTTTTCTCGCCGGGTTCCAAGATTTTGTTTTCATCAATAGTGTTAAGATGATAAAATGCAAGCAAATAATCTGCCGAAAATGCCTATCACTGGGACAATTCTGTACTTTTAACACATGCCTCCTATCGTCAATTAATTGGGTGACTAGTTTTACTAGTAGATGCCAATTATGCAATATTCCCACTAGGACGAAAGTGCATCAAAATTGTCATACTCTCCACAAAGGAGACAGAACACAAATTGAGAGATAATGCATCAGGAGTTGATAAGACTCGTCAGAAGCGAACAACTGACTCAGGATACTTAAGGAATTTCATGGGCAACTGGTTAGATACATGGCAGATGAACAGGTGGGAAAGGTGGCTCTTGGAGTTTCTATTAGTCCAGCTGACTATCATCGTACCGGCATTCAATGCACACTTTCTGGTTGCTATCATTTTTCAGTATTGTATCCCTACTCAAACATTTAAAACACCGTATATGCAAGTATACTCAAGATGCGCGACAATAAACAGTAATGTTGATAAATGTGATGTACATCAAGGCAAGATCTGTGTTTTCAACCCTTATGTCTATCGTGGATGCAGTGGCAGACCCGGGACTAAAATTTAGGGATACCAAAGCTAATATGAGACAAACATATGAAACATAGGTTGAACCATCTTTTGCAATCCAAAATCATACATAAATAGAAGAGGAACATAGTCAAAACGGGAAATAAATGAAGGTAGTAAGTCAGTAATGACAAGTGTGCTCGAGAAACTCATGAATTGCTATATGTACATCAAAATTAGAAAAATTAGTAATGTAATCAGGATATTGTTGATGTTTACAGATTTTCACCTATTGGACATTTTCATAACGTATAAAATCCAAATGAATTGCCCACTGGCCGAAAGCAAGATGATGCATCCATGTTTAACAATATGCTATTTCAGCATTTCCTGAGTTTATTCTAAAGCTGATTAAACATTTAGCAGTGACCACACCTACCCAATTAACAAAGGTACTAACAGAATACTCTTATCAATCTTTTGCCTGCTGATGCTGTGTCTGTGATGAGCCGCTGCCTGCCTTCCTCCCACGCCACACGCACCACGCAGGCTCCACCAGCCACTGCTTGCTGCCGCTCAGGAGCTCAGATGCTGCTCCTGCGCCGCACCGCACCGCCACCACGTCAGCGCTAGGCCGCTTAGGGTTGGATGTTGGTGGCCATTTAGGGTTGGATGTTGGTACCGTGCAGTTGTGCCTGCCAGTCTGGTAGATTTGGGAATTTGGTGGGGAGAGAGCTGAGTGGTAATGGGTCAGGTGGCCTTGGCTGGTTGCATGGAAAGAAACACCTAGTGCGCAGCCCATATAACGAATTTCGGCCCAGATCTCTTCTGCTGCTTCTGCAGTCATCTACAACCTCAAGTTTACACTGAGGCTATCACCATGGCATCCCATGGATGGAAGGAGGGGCTAAAGGGGTACCCACTGTCTGGCCAGGGGTAGCAGGGAACCAGCCCACACTGACCCCCCTGTGCGGACGCCAGATCAACTTTCATCAGATTAAAACTTTTAACTTTTTTTTGCCAATGCTCTCTTCGGACCAGTCTTATATAGTAGCTTCGACAAGGAAAAGAGAACTTAGCCACATTAAAATTGGATACTTAGTAGTGCGCCTTGTGGTATAGTTTGATATTAGTTCTCGACAAACAAATCAATATGAATAAAATCAAAGATGAAATAACAGTTACCTTGTCAAAATCATCAAGATCAGTTGGATTCAAAGTCACCCTATTCTCCATCATTGTTGTATTTAGCCAGCTGAAGAAGAAAGGTGAACAAGTGGAACATAGAATTAAGACAATGAGTTCTTTCCAGTTTCCAATGTAAAATTTTGACGCCAACCAATCTAAATTATATATACATGTACATCTCTGGAACTAACAACCTCGTTCCAATAAAAAAATGAAACCATTAAGCACAAGTAGTCAAGAAGCACAGATCTTCTGTTTAGGAAATAATACAATATCTTTAGGAAATGGAGCTCACCAGTAGAAATCTCCCTGACGATCATGAAAATGAATCTTGAAATCACCAACTACCTCTGTTAATCCAGGCTCGCCGGGCAATGCAAAAACCATAATCCCCTTCTTTGGTGCACTAAACCAGAAATCTTCTGGCTGAAAATATGATAGTAAATTTAATTTCCAAAGGAGATCATGGAGGAATAACATCCACAAATTTAGCATAACACACAAAGATCTAAAGTAGTAGAAAGCTTCCATAGGTCATATGGCATGGAGTGTCTGGGGTAAGGGCCCTTAGACCTGATCAAGGTATGCCTGGACGGCTAGACCCAAGTGAAGCGACAGCACCGCTGACCAGCAGCCACACCACAAGGACAGGAGAGAAAGGGGGAGACTAAGAACATTTCTTATTTCTTGCGTAATGAAAAGAGATTACAATGCCATGCTTATACAAATTCCATCTAACAATCTAATATTATCTTTCCAACAAACAAAGATAACCTTCCTAATAGATAAGATCCTATTCCTATCAACAACATGATAGATAAGGAATCCCAACATCTCAATTTTTGCCCTTTTAAAATCTTTTCGTGTAGAGTAGCCCTCCAAAATTTTAACCAATTTTCTTGCTAGTTAAAGCTTAATTTGGGACTTCTATAAATCAAAAACAATTTAATATGATTAAAACCAACATCAACAATTGTCAAAATTATTTTATTTGGGATGCTTGTGCTTGGAAGTACTTTCCAGATTTCTCTGGGAATTTTTTGAGTGCATTTGCTATTATATTTGTGCTTTTTTATTTTCTGTATTGTCTTAAAGAGAAAGACTACATAAAAAAAATGGAAAATCCTTTTGGACAAATTCCTTCTGCCTACCCGTTTTCCTTTATCTCTTGGGTCATTCCGCTTCACCGCTTCCTTCCACGCGCCCTTCACCGTTTTCTTCCATGCGCAACCCAGTGTCAGTCGGCCCAAATCGTTGCTTGTCCCATCTGGCCCACACCAGCACGAGCTGCACATCACACCGAGTCGCTGATAGGTGGGGCACACGTATTAGTCATCGTCCTCGTCGAGTCCAAGCCAGACTCTACGCTGTGCCGTGTCTGCCATAGACTCCATCGTCTGCGCCGCCTCGCCTGCGTTATATAGCGTCGCAACCGAAGCCCTAACAATATGCCATGCTAGCATACATATCCACATGAAAATGGGAGGCAATGCAATAATTTTTCCTTTTATATTTATCATCCTTTTTTAGGCAAACAAAATGCCATGCTACCAGACATCCACATGAATACAACGATGTATTCAGGGTTCACAATTTCGTTGCGCTCGCGAAAACCGCTAGCCCCGCGGTAGCGGTTTTCGCGAAAAACCGCTCGAAAACCGCGAAAAACCGAACGGTTTGCAAATTTGAAAATTTTGAAATTTGGTCAAATGAAATCCAAAACTGCGGTTTTGATTTAAAAACCGCTTCGGTTTTGAAAACCGAGCGTTTTTGGAGAAAACCACAAAACCGCCGAGGTTGGAAAATTGGGGAAAAATCGAAAAAATTGGAAAAAATACAAAAAAATATTGTAAAATTTGTAGAAATACAGGAAGGTTAAAATTGAGTAAAATGTAATAAACATATAAATAAGGTATGTGAAAACGTGAAAAATTCCAAAATGATCTCTTCTAAATTTGGAAAAATCGATATGACCTTTGCTATATTTTAGTGAATTAGAAGTTGTAAGTTATGTATTTTGCAATAATATGTCAATAAGTAATCTTTTATTGCAATACTACAATCACACAAGTGCAAAAATCGGCATTTACATAACTACAAAGCAAAATCATTCGCAATTTCACTACCATTTACTTATCAACACCATTTACATTATAATGCATTTAAATTGAAGTTGTGGAGTAGGTATAAGTATAGCTTCATCACTCTTCCATTGTCGCAAAAATGACATGTTCGACCTACATGAACGGAACATCAAAACCGATGATGAAGGAAAAAATGGTGAAAATATAAGAACAAATTGAAAAATTGCAAAAAAATTAAAATGTAAAAAATCCCAATTAATCTATAAAACACCTAAGAGAAATGTTTATAATTTTTAAATCATTTATTTCTTCTAAAAATCTAAAATGCAAATTAATGAAAAGGAACAAATACATCACGATTTTTATAAATAGTAAAATGATTTATTATATTCTAAAATTTTAATGAAAATATAAATAGTTCTAAAGGATCATGTACTAAAATTTTCGAAATATTAGACTTCATTTATTTCCATATAAAATCAAAAACAGAAGAGCATATACAATGATAATAGCACTTTCGAATTTTTAAAAATACACATATCGATCATCATCTCAAAATTTTACATAATCATTTTAATGACGTTATAACATCACAAAAAAGTTTAAGAAATATTAGACTTCATTTTGTGCCCTAGAAAATAAAAAACTGAAGAGCATATATTGTGACAAGATCACCGTTAATTTTTAAAAATGTACATATGTGATAATAATCAAAATTTTACGAATCATTATGATTACCTCAGAATGCACAGAAAAATTTCAAAATTTTTGACACTGTTTGCTAAATTTCTTCAAATTTTTGAAATTTATCGTTCATCCGCCGGTTTCGAGCGGTTTTAATTACCGAACCGGCTCGGTACGGGCGGTTTTCGCGAAAACCGAGCGGTTTTCGACGGTTTTTTGAACCCTGGATGTATTGGCCCTGAATATGCTAGCACCCTGAGACTACTTTAAGCTATAGACTAAGGGCACGTTTGGATTCCTTGCCAGCCCAGAAGTTTCTTCACCCAACAATGCTAGCTCAGGCTAGGTGTTTCGATCGCTTGCTTTGCTCCACAACCTCGTCTGGCTCAGCAAGGAAATTCTTGCCTATGTAGGCAAGCCAAAATGGCTGTCCTATGCGAGCAAGGTTTCGCTGCGCTGCCATGCCCTCTCATCTTCCCATCTCCGCCACTTCACCGCCCTATCATCCCATCACCTAAACTGGTCGTCCCCCATCGGGCCGTCCTACATCACCTACACATCACCGCCACCAATGGCCTCCCTGTAACCACTTTTCCCATACCACACATGCACCACGGATGGCAAGATTGACTACATGCTCAAGCTCAACCAGGCCAAGGCAAATCCCACGAAAACCCCAAATCCATGAGGATTCAACAAAAATCAAGAGGTAAACCTATCGGAGTGCCTCTCATATCTACTGATTTTGATGTATCAAGGTTCTTTTTCAAAAAAATCAGAGTATATTTTGGTTTTGTTGATTTGTGTCGATTTTGGTATTTTGGTTATTAATTGCTTCAAGATTCTAGTATAACAAGATATTCATGGAAGTGAGGATTGTTAGATGCATGTGTTTCGTTGTTCTACAGCAACAAATTTCTAGTTCTATCAAATTTGCAAGAAATGTCCCAGTTGTCGAAGCACTGCACAAGCTTGCTAGGCAAAACAACCGAACTACAAGCTTGCTCCATGGGCAAGACAACCAAACAAGCATGGTTCCTTTGCTTAGCCTTGCCCAGCCTTGCCTTGCCCTGCCCAGAAGCAAGCCTAGGCAAAGGAACCAAACATGCCCTAAGCTAGTCTTTGAAGACTCGAGGAGATATTTGTTTATTTAGCATTGAATCATTGATACATCAAAAGAACATTTGTCAATATGGGTGTCATTACAAACTATTCAAAACAGGCATCAAAGAAGACAGAATTTACAATATGAACAATCCGCTCGAATATTCCTGATAACCAAGTGACAACCATAATTGATGGCCTAATACATAGAAAAAAGAACATACAGAAAAGTATGCAAATGAAGCAACACATACAGAACTTAGCAAAAGCATCTGAACATAAAACAAGAATAGCTTATGAAATGGAAAGATATACCATTAGCTCTTTTGTTCTTGGATGCTTCTTTGTAGAAAAAAGAACACCTGCATAATAAATCTATTACTCAATGAAACAGAAAACCTCAACACATAACAAGTGTTATTTTACTGAATTATGATACCATGGGATGGAAATTTCAGTTTCAATCAGAATGAAGGAATGTACCATTATGATTAGACACAGTAATTGATGGTCTAATCCAATAGGGGCATCTATGAAGGCGAAATCCCCTAAGCATGCACCTGTAGAGTGTGATTACATTCTTAATTGATAAAGTACGTGATACATGCAGATCATACTGAGACAATGGTGGAAATAGTATGAAGACCTGCGTGGAGGCTGATTTTCACCGTTAGAGTATGTTAAGATGCGCTCAAAATACTTCACATATCTCTGTAATTTTTTTTAACTCGTTGAGCACAATACACTGAATAAGTTGTATAAATAAATTTCATAATTTTGAGGGTTACTCACAATCTGACTTGGGAGAATAAGCCCCTTTCCATCTACACATCTTTTCTGATTGTAGTATTCAATGGATTCCTCCGCAGTAGGAAAGAACTGTCCATTACATATGATACACAAGCTTCAAATGTCGAGAAAATTTGGTGAAGATTCTGTTGCAGAACTTACTGTAATTAGCATTTAATGCAAATACTAATTTTACCTTTAGGTATAGTAGAAGACTGGAGATCATCAATCCTGTCCTTGCCTTTCCAGCTTTGCAATGGACAACCACCACATTTTCTATATCCTCCTTCAACCATGAGTACGCACTTTGGCAAAATGATATGACAAGTTGTATCGGAGGGCAATTATGATCATCAAAAGGGAAGCATGCGACCTGAAACATGCACATTAAATTTGAATATATCTAAAAATGGATTATTAGATTACCAAATTATTTGAAGGAAGCTGAAACAAAAGATGGGGAATGTTTTTGTGTCACCAAATGTTCCATTGGGGCTTTATTGTCTTCATTTTTGGGGTGGGTGTGTGTGTGTATCACATCTACACTAATTTCCAACTTAGGGTTCCCTTTTTGTATAGCAAGAGATGTCTAAATGGAGGTCACCACACCACACCACTCACATATCTATGAATGTTACAGCAATCACTTATGTTGGAGCAGAAATATATCCATATCTAAAGTAGAACTCTGTTTGCCATTTGCTTTCTATGCAGTATTGAACATTTCATTGATAGATAGATAGATAGCACCTAGGCGTTTGACCTGCAATCATGATAAAATTGTCTTTTCTTGAGTTTTCTAGGTGTTAAATGGAAAAGTTGAGATAATATTCACACTTCACCTTTAACATTTTTTCTAAACCTGGAGAATTCTCATGTGGTGCTTTTGTACCTTAACTATACACCTGGTATTTTGAGTGTAAACCAAGCAGGCAGTGGAATCCATATATACTCCTGTAGCATAAACAGCTTAGATCTTTTTAATGATTGTTCTATACTTGGATTGATAACTGTTGGAGGGCTCTGTGTAGTGAATTTGTTTGGTAGCTATAGATGTTACACAGTACCAGAATGCATTGATGCTTTATTCTTATATAGTTTACTGGTTCATTGCAGTAAGCAGACAATCTGTATTGTGTTCACGAATGGACAAACTTACATGTTCATTCTACATCTTATTCGGTTATATCAATGGCCATTTGTATTTGAATAGCCTTGGGATGTTTAATACATTGATGGCTTGTTTGCGTCATAGTTACTAGAAATATGGTTCGTCCGAGTCGCAGAACGGGATTCGGGTTCACAATTCGCCACTTTTTCTTCCAATTTCCCCTGTGAACATAAACCCTATACCCTAAACCGGTTTGGGTTCAACGAATCCGGTTCGCGATTCATGAGGGGTTTACAGCGATCCGGTAACTATGGTTTGTGTAGCATTTTACAATAAAAATCGGATGTGCTCACTCTGAGTTTTGGATCACTTTTGCATACTGGCATGATTTGGTATCGAAACTGTGCAAATGCTCTACATTGAATTGGTGATTATTGTTCAAAGGATGCTTGCTAGACAGAAGCAGTGATGAATAAACACCCGCGAATCGTGAACCGGATTCGTCGAACCCGAACCAGTTTAAAGTATAGGGTTCGTGTTGGCAGTGGAAATTAGAAGAAAAGATGGCGAACTGTGAACCCAAATCCCGTAGCTCGACTCAAACCGCGTTTCTGGTTACTATAATATGAACATTTAGTGACATTTCTCATCTTGTGCTTAACTGCTTATCACAGCAGCTTCGAAAAATTTATAATGTACATGCCAAGATCTATTATTCTAAAACTTAATGCAGTCATTTTACCTTCTTGGCTCTACATACTCATCAGAATCTTCTAGGTGCGTTGCTAGAACATTTTGTTGTACCTTTAATTTTAAGGTTCCTACTTGCTTGATATATTCTATTGCAGGTATTTCGGAGAACCAAATTTTGATTCATGATCATGCAGTTGGAATTGATGCACATTTTTCATGTTTTGAAAATTGGGCTTACTGTTGTTTAAAAACTGGGTTTACCTATCACTAGTTTTCATCTTTGTATTTGGAGTGGCTGCTAAATTGGGTTTATAGATTTTGCATTTCAATCGGGCATGGTTTAGTCATGTAGAAGTGTAACATCATCCACTGTGGATTTATTAGTCTATTTAGTTTAATCGAAAGAACTCAAGAATCACATTGAGAGTAGTTGGATCTAATGTCTGTGGTATAATGATCTCTGGAAGGTTATCTTTTACATTTTGTGGTGACGTTGATTCCACATGAACGCTTACTAGTGGTATGGAAACGAGGGACCAACACAAAATTGTAAGCTGCCCATACCTTTCCCTCAAAAAGAGATGCATCATACAGCCTCTCTGAGCAAAGGTTGTACACCTTATACTTCCCCTGTGACACAATAATTAAATTAGGAGGTTAAAAAGCATAAATAGATCAAATAACATTCCTAACTGAGTCTTCTAAATGATGTGCAAGAAGATAGACCCACATATGCAAGTTAAAACTACAATGTAAGCTTAGACTAGATTAGATTAAGTAATGAAAACTAATTAGCCCAATGGTGTTAACTATTATTAGCTGAAATCCTTAAATGCACCTTTTCCAAATTAACTGTTCATTGGTACACAGAAAAGAGACACAAGTTGAAAATGCATAGACCAAAAATTACATATACCACCCTCATGCAAATGCAAAACCATACAAGTACAAATGATCATCTAGTGCTCATCATTTCATGAAAAATATGAATCTTTACAGAAAGTGAAAAGTTAACCTGCATAACCATCATGGTAAAAAAGATTAAACCCCTTGAGTCTTTAGTTGTTTATTGTGAATAAGTCATCAACTGTTCTCACACTGATAAATGTCCTTCACAAGTTATTCCTGTGTCATTTTCAGAGGACAAGCTCACAAGTAGTAGACTACATTGGAGATAACTTATTTGTCTTTTCAAGGTAACCCCTACACATATTATTAAGTCAATGAAGCGTGGTCAATGTACCACGGACCGTATGGATGCATAAACAGGCAAAAAGGAACCAGTCATCTGTAAATCACTCTTACCAAAAAACCTCAAATATGTTGTCCATGTAGCATATATAAGAAACTCAACAGATAGTGAAAGCTACCTTGTGGTGCATTTCAAAGAACCTGATGACTTCCTCCATGTGGTTGCGGTAGAAGCCCTGCAATAGAAGCATCACCTTGCTTTCTTCTAGGGACAAATAAAAAGGAGCAAACCGCAAGCAAACTTTAAAGTCTTGTTAGTGCACTGACCTCAAAATATCCAAAAAGCCCAGAGCTCAAATCACCAGCAGGAAAACCCATAGCAATTATGTTCTCCGTAATATATGTCATATCTAGATCAAATCCTCCTTCCTGTCATAGGAAAGAGAACCAGATCAATAGCTGTTGTCCTTGATATTAGATCTACAAAAACTAAACAATTAAGAGACCATACTGCCTATTGTTTGTCATAAAATTTCCTAAGAAAGTGCTGGAAATAACAATAAACTTCCACGGATCTAAAAAAACACACATATTGCTCCCGAATTAGATCTGAAGATGTAAAAGTTCAATCAAGGTTGAGATAACAAGCACACGCAAATGTACCTGATATCGCCTTTTATTCTGTGAGACCATGTGACGAGCCTTGACTTGCACTGCCTTAACAGCATTCTTAGAGGAATCCACAATGCCTTTTGTCAAAGAACCGAAAACACCAGCTTGTGCCGTTGTTGGGGTGGTACTGCCTTCAGCGCTCTCATCTTGCAGTGGAGCTTTTGGAGACAAGCGCAATCCAAGGCCACTTGTGAGGCGGGAAAAGGTATTTTTTCCTGTTGGTGATTCTTGACCTGAATAAGGCTGAGGGATTTTAAGGTTTTTAGCCCAGGAGGATAAGCCAGATGTAGAAAATATGGATGATGGCTCCTCGCGTCCTGCAGCATCTTGTGTGGGAGCAACAGTTGGAGCATGAGAAGGCAAAGGAACAACTGGGTCTGTACTGGCAACCTGAGTGGAAGAATCATTTAAAGTGGCCTGAGGAACAGGATCAGTAGTAGTAACAGGAGGAGAAGCAGCTGAATCCTGGCTGTCCATAGGACTAGTGGGCGGCGGAAGAGATGGCTTGACTTGTTGTTCTTCCATGATTGACAAACAGAGTTAATTAATCTGTACAAACACGGGCAACATCTGCAAGATCATCATATATGGATATTAGAAAGGCAGTTCAATCCGCAAGTGCTAAAACAGTCTGTGAAACAGTGGGTGTTCTCTGCTCCATAGATGTGATTGCCAACAATGAACAGTGCAGATGAATCCTTAAAATGTCTTGTCCTCTACTTTCAATTGCATAACTTTTATTTACAGAGAATGTGAATGCTACTTCAATTTTCACATTATTAACCGGTGTGGAAGACATCATTTTTATCAATAAGCAATGCCATATCAACACATTAAAAAGTATGTCACGCGTCTGACAACAACAATACATGACACTTCAGCATAACTATCGGCTACCGCTATCACCAATGACTTGAGCTACTAGGGGATTCTAGTTAAATCCCATAAGGACAGAATGCAAAACCACAGGAATACCTAAGTGAGCTGTTCGAGGTGCAGCCACCATTGTGGGGGGTGGGAAAATAAACCAGTTCACTTGAACAGCAAGCATGAATGGGGAATAACCAAACTACCACAGATCTACCAACATCTATGCCATATCCAATTAATATATTCATCCATCACATAGCAATGTTCATGAATACCAACATCTATCACAGATCCAACCACATAATCTAGTCATTTGGGCGATTTAGGCTCCATACCTTCAGTTTGGGGAGGAAGACGAGTGGATCCAGTCGCGAATGCAGGGGATCCGATCGCTGCCACCGTCGGCCGACCTCCCGTCGCAGCCCTCGTCCCTGCGGTCGCCCGGTCACCGAAATCCTCGCCCCCGTCCTCGTCGCCGTCCTCGTCGCCTTGCCCTCGTCCTCACGGTCGCGGTTCTCGTCCGGGGGAAAAGTGATAGAGCGGTTCAGGGGTTAAATGGATCGGTGCATGACCCCACGCGCCAGTGAGCGTGCTGCATACCTAAGGCAGCTCTTCACATAGACCAGATTTAGTCTAGTTTTTATAACTGAAAATCCAAAATGGGTTTTTAATCTATCCGCCTTAGGATACAGCCAAAATATAGTGTTAACTAGGGGTTTTCCGTAAAAAAATCCAACGTGGCGTAGCTGGGAGCCTGGGAGCAAGGTTCAAAATTTCGGTTTCGGAATAAATTTTGGTCCAGACCGGACGGCGAAATTTCGGCGAAATTTTTAGATTTCGGAAATATTTTGGACAAAATTTGAATTTAAAAATTCAAATCCGGTCCGTTCCGGAAATTAAAATATGAAATTCGGGCGAAAAACCCGAAATTTCGGGTTTTTTGCACCGGCTGAAAAGAGGTCGAAACTTTAACGAAAAATTTTGAAATTTTTTTTGTAGGTTTCTGACACATTGATGATGTTCTCAAAAAAATTTCATCTGATTATCACATCTGAGGAATTTTTAAAAATTCAGAGAGTGGTACTGTCCTGATAAAACACTAACCGACAAGTTTGATCCGAATGAAAAATAATACAAATCAAGTTATAAACAGTTGAAATTTTTTGTGCGTGGTTATGATCCATAACTAGTGTTCTCATAAAAATTTCAGCTGATTATCACATGTGAGGAATTTTTAAAAATTCGGAGAGTGACGCTGTCCTGATAGAACACTGACCGACAAGTTTGATCCGAATGGAAAATGGTACAAATGAAGTTAGAAACTGTTGAATTTTTTTGTGCATGGTTATGATCCATAATTAATGTTCTCACAAAAATTTCAGATGATTATGAAGCTTGATGATTTTTTTAAAATTCGAACAGTGGTACTATCTTGTTAAAAGGCTTACCGACACATTGGAAAAAAAATGAAAAATTGTTGTAACGATGTTAAAATTTTTTGAAAATTTTGGTAGATGGTATTGATGTAATATTAATGTTTGTATAAAATTTTGAGGTGTTGATCAAACTTAAAGAATTTTTAAAAATCCTGTGAAGTTAGAAATTTCGACAGCATTTTGACTAAAATTCGAGTTTGGGAGTCACAATTCAACACAATCAATATATATTTGCATGAAAATTAATAGACACGAAATAAAATCGATACATATGAGAATTTATTGCATGTTTGCATCACAATGCGTACGATGCGCCCTTCATAATATGATTGCAGTAGCTACACTTCGACCCAGAGCCGATGCGCTCCCCATGCTCCCATACGGTACCCTCACGATCTGTCATCACGAGAGCCTGAAATGGAATATAGGAGATACCAATGAGGTAAAGTTAAAAGGATTGTTTAATGCAAACATACAATACTTTGTTACATCATCCAAAAAGGTACAGAATACAAAGAACTCATTCATATTGCTTTGTCCACAAGTATAGACTAGAATAATATGGCTGTTGGTTGTTGATACAAATTTAGAGAGAAGGCCGAACTTCTGACGGAGTGGAGCGGAGGCCCGTCGCCGGTAGGAGCGGTATGGAACGTTTTTGACCTAGGCATTACACTGGATCCTATTTGGTTAAGCACTTATGTTTTTCTACTGGATCATCTTCATGTTTTTGTTGGTTAATCTTTTCTGTTTTTCTACTGGATCATCTTCATATTTTTGTAGGTTAATCTCTTCTGTTTTTCTACTGGATCATCTTCATGTTTTTGTTGGTTAATCTCTTCTGTTTTTCTACTGGATCATCTTCATGTTTTTGGTGGTTAATCTCTTCTGTTTTTCTACTAGATCATCTTCATTCTACAGAGTACAGACTAGAATACATGAATTAAACCGAAAATTAAACAAGTTTGCTCGGAAAAACTGACCTGCTGGCGATTTGATGATTCGACCGAAATTTCGCCAAACCAACCCGAAATTTCGCTCAGAGGCCCGAATTTCGCTACTTATGCCCGAAATCTCGCTGCAGACGGCCGGAAATGCCCGGATTTGACCGGATTTTGGGCGGATCAGGGAGAGGGGAGGTCGCTTCGGCTTGAAGAGGCAGGGAAGTAGAGGAAAGTGAAAATGAGTGCACAGTGCATGCATGTGAAACGAGTTGCCTGTCTTCTATAAAGCAAGGGCCAATTATTGAGGTCTGTCTGTCTTCTGTGAAGCCAAGAAAACGTGCTGTAAAGCAAAGACCAATTATCCTTGCCATTAGGTTTTCTTTGAAATTTTGTTTCTCATAGTTATAAGTACGAAAAAATTATGTAAAATTTTTTGGATGTTCTGAAAGTATTGATCATATTCTCATAAAATTTTGATATCATGATCAACCATAAAAAAATCTCAAAATATATGGAAATGCTACTTGACATTACATTTTTTTGAAATAGTTTCGAGCATGCAAAAATTATAAAAATATTTGTACATAGTTGGAACGCATCGATGATATTCTCATAAAATTTTGAGATCATGATCAAAAAATAAAAAATTCCCAACAAATGTGAATACGTTACTTCCCAGTTTTCGGACTTCAGAGCGCGTGTTCATACCGTTTATACATTTTAATTGAGTAGCCAAAACAGGTTCAAATTTTCTAAAAATTTTACAGAAGGGTTATCAGATAATTAATAACTTCTCATAAAAATTTGAGGTGATGATCAGACATTAATAAATTTATAAAATTCTAACACTCTTACTGCCTTGTTAATGCTAATTCTATTTTTTATTTTTAAAATATAACAAACGAAGTTAAAATATTTTCAAAATTTTTTTGTATGATCTTAGGTGTCTTATTATGGTACCATAAATTTTTCATATCATGAAAAGACTTCCTCAATTTTATACAATTCCGACAGTGTTTCTATCCAAACTTTAAAATGTCTCAAAAATTAACTTTTTGGACAAATTATCATTGAAGATCACTTTCTTATAGGTTATTGATGCCATTCCGGTCAAATCCGGCCACAAAACAAGCAAAACCGGTTCTAAATCCCGAAATTTCGCGGTTTTTCCGAAATTTCACGAAATTCGAAATTATCAGTAGCATTTTCAATTTTTGAAAAATTTTAAATTCATCCCAGTATATCCAAACTCGGAGGGTCCGAATCAAATTTCGTAAATTTCACGAATTTTTAACCTTGCACGGAGTGCCCGATTCTATACGTATAAGATATGTTATGTATGTAAAAGGTTATATTATATCTCTTTATTATATCTTTAGATATTTTTTTTAATTCTAGTCTAGGCAGTAAATGACCCTAAAAATGGCTAAATGAGAAGAATATATGAAGAAAATGATAGAAAATCACTTTAAAAATTACAAAATAACATACATTCGATCCATCCTGAGCCATAAATGCCATCGATCCATCGGTCGGCCTAGTATATTCATCAGCTACTTGTTGTGCATCATGGTACATATATCTCCACACAGACAGTACCATCAAGATTTTTTTCTACAAAGTAGCATCAAGATTTTACGACTATGTAAAAATCATATATATGCTCGTAGCGTCTTATCATGTATTTGTGTGATCCTGTCACATTGCTAAACGCAAGAAAAACTAGGTAAGCAACCGCGGCGTGCCACATCACGACCGTCGCTACCCACGCGAGCAAATCGAGAAAACGCGCGACCGCCGCTCTCTACGCGAGCAAATTGAGGAGACACGCGAAACGGTTGAAAGAATACAAATGTAACTATGTTTTTTCGCATTTATTCGGCTGAACGGTTGAAAGGATATAAATATATCTGAGCTACTGTGGCGTGCCACGCCGCTACCGCCGCTCCACATGTAAAAATGGAAAAAATGAGCTAAACGTTTTTTTCGAAAAAGGACATAAAAAAGACCTAAACGTTATTTTTTTTGGATAAGGACAAAATTGGACTTAAACGTAATGCTTAAAAAGGCCTTAAGGACATAAACGTAATAAAAAAATCTGTAATAGGACATAAACGTAACGTTTTTTCTAAAAAGAACCTAACCACCACCTTTAATAGAGGTAGGATTCCATCGTAGTTTATAAATTAATGAAACTTTAAAGCTATTTTCTGTTGTTTATCCCTATATCAATATAGCAATATATACTGATATAAATAGGGAGTTTGTTCATCTCTTCTCCTCAATTATCATTAGAGTATATCTTTGGCAAAAAGATGTAACTTCCACCGTTTAGCTTCCATAGAAGCATAGAATCCTTAATCCTACCTAGAGATGCATCTTTCAGAACAATTGCTCGGCAAAACCCAGATAACTAGATATATGGTCGGTATGAGTTAAGAACACTTGAATCCCTTATGGCGGTTGTTACTTGGCCCTTATATGATAATCCATATGTAATGGAAGAATAACACTTCCATGAACACATACTAGTGATTTGAACTACCAGCCATATGAGTGATCATCATATTTCGAAATCTAGATAAATTCATGATTTAGAAAGTAAATTTGACATGTAGGTGATAACATGAATAGATTGCAAGTATTTGATAAAAAAAAATCAAGGCAAATGATCAAAGGTGTTGAACTTGCATGAGAAACCAGAAGAATTAGAGACCGAAGGCTCAATCTTGATCAGCTAATTCCTAAGTTAGTCCAAAACTGAAAAACACAAACAGGGTTCAATAAGGACTAAGAATCAAACGAAAACCATAAAGATGTTGGTATTAAACTACAAGTGTTACACTATCGTTAAATTGAATCGCATTCGGCCCAAAATACTACGGTATTGAAGGGCAGAAAAAACAAGAGAAAGTAAGAAAACAATTATTTGAAGGAAGAAAAGTATTCTTTTATTAACAAACTGAGTATATAATTTTAAAAAAGACTTATTTTATTTTGTTTTAGGATGGTGCTATAGGATGATGTACTGTTGAAAACGTTCCTAACAGTATATGTGAGTTTCACTAAGTTTCATCACTATTATACAAAGTTCACAAGTTCCCAAGTTTCGTCTATATTTCACAAGTTTCATTTTCGTCTATATTTCACAAGTTTCATTCCTGTTTTAGAAAGTTTCAAACAAAGTACATTCATTTTTTTTGGCAACTTTCAGAGAAGTTTCATGTGTGTTTTTGCAGTTTCAAGAGAAGTTTCAGCAAGTGTCGTGTGTTTGCCAAGTTTCAGCAAGTTTCATGCATGTTTCGACAAGTTTCATAAAAACATTTCAACAAGTTTCAAGACAATTCAACAATTCTCAGAAATAATTTCAATCAAGTTTCATCACATTTCAAGAAGTTTCGAATGCATTTCAACAAGTTTCACATAAAAACATCAAGTTTCAAGCGGATTTCAAGCACACAAGTCACAAATATCAAGATTTGGGGTAGTTTCGGAAGGCATCTACAATTAATGGATCCAAAGGTGAGAAGGTTTTCAAGAGTCTCAGGGCGTATTTCATACCAATCATTTGGTTTCAAAAGTTTAAGATGAGTTTCATATTAAAATTTCAAGTTTAAGACAAGTTTAACAACGAAAAATCAAAATTCGAGCTAATTTCAAACACAAAGGTCACAAAATTGAAGTTTTAGAGGGCATCTACACTAGGTTTGAAGGTGAGGTGGTCGTACAGTGCCATGCGCCTCTGCAACCACCTCATGGCCATCATGAGAGTCCATTGCTCCTTGCTACTTGTTACTACGCGTACCCACCGCCGATTGTAGCCACACTTGGGCAAAGCTCGCGGTGCTCGTTGCTTGCAACCACATAGGGGTGAGCTCACAACCGCCTGCACCAATGTGTCCACTCATGTACTGCAGCCGACAAGGAAGAGACTATGAGAGAGAGATGTGTAAAGTTGTTTTGAGAGTCTTCGCATGAGGAGTAAGCAATGTGTGCATGCGTAAAAGCAGAGCCATCATCTGATGACTTTATTCTATCATAGAGAGGCAACAGATGATGGTGTCCCGTTGATTTGGGTTCACACGGTATACTGTGCATTAGTTTTTCTATTTGTTTTATTAGAAAGGAATTTTCATATAATAGAGAAATCTAATTAACACATTTTGAAAAGGTTTATTTTATTTGTGAAAATAAAGGATTTTTTATTTAGAAAATATTAACTAATTACTAAAAAGGTTATTTAATTTTGATTTGAAAAATACAAGTGGATGTATTATTAATATTTTGGTTTATTTTGAAATAAATTTTGGTACTCAATTTAAATATTGAAATTGGGCTTTGGAAATATACAAAAAAATAAACAAAAAAGATCTTAAATTGTCCATTGAGTCATCCCACCAGCCCAACTCAGTAGCTAACCCAGGCATCCACACACACAAAACGCATGACTCTCTCTCTCTAGGGCTTTACTTGCTACTAGCGCTGCTCAAGCCGTCGCAGAGTCGACCACTCTAGCCGCTGCACCTGGTCTCTCCCCTCAGCACCCACCTTGGCGTTGCACCTGGTGCCATCGCATCTTGTCCCTGCGCTTGATTGATGCTATAATGTACACCACCTGAAGCTCCTCCATCTCGGCGCTGACAGTGACCTTAGATAACTTCCAAGAAATATAGGTGATGCCTGCACAAAACTCCTAAAACATAGCTGATACAAACGTGAAACTACCGAACCTACATGAAAGTACTCCTGAAACATACATGACACCTACACATCAAACTCAAGCATACATGATACCTACATGAAATTCATGAAACACAATTAATACCTAACTGAAACTACCAAAACGTAGATACCTATAAATATGAAACCCAATTGTAAGAACATAATCATAATCATAATTCCAAACACATATGATAACTATATGATGCGTATGTGCAACTCTCATCTTGAGCTAGCCCATGTGATACCTGTGCGAAACATGATAGATACTCCAGTACATGGAACATGAAACTTATCCCTTGGAAACAGAAAGCACACATATAAGATCCTCACAAAAAACACATATAAAATACATGTCAAGTGAAATTAGTTCCATACTTGACCACTTAAGTGTTGCCATTTCAGATTGGTTCAATTACACATATGATCAAATCACAAGTACAAGAATGCCCTAAGCATAGCTTGATACACTACTATAGAAAGGCCCATATTAGACAACTCATCATAGACGGTTCTTCAAAATTGTCTGTGATGATGGCCATAACTGACAATTATACATTAAAACCATCAGTGATATCATTACAAATGGTTCCATCCATAAACCATCAGTGATATACAGAGATATCACAGATGGTTTTAGTATAAAGCCGTCAGTGATGACACCTGTTGGTATCACAGACGGTTCTATCATAAAACCGTCTATAATATATTAATATCATAGACGGTTCTATAATAGAACCGTTTGAGATAACATCCATCCCTATAAATATACCGATCTGTTCCTCACGTAGGATACCAGCGTATTTCGCCTCCCCCAAACCCTAGCAGTGCCTCCCCCGTGCCGGTCTCCACCCCCGCACCACTGGCCTCCACCCCAGCGTCGGTCTCCTCCCCCGCGTCGTCGGCCTCCTCCCACGGCAGTCGATTGGCCTCGTCCCCCACACCGGTCTGGTCCCCCGCGCCGGTCTCCTCCCCCACGACGGTATCCTCCTCTGCACCTCGGCCTCCTCCCTTCGTGCCGGTCTCCTCCTCGCGTTGCTGGCCTCCTCCCGCCACGCCGGTATCCTTCTTTGCGCCGCTAGCCTCCTCCCCCGCGCTGGTATCCTCCCCCACACCGCTAGCCTCCCCCCACGTTGGTATCCTCCTCTGCACCGCCAGTATTTCTTTTAGCAAATGTGAATACATGAATGGTTAGTTTGCTATGATTATGTTTACTAGATACATGAATGGTTAGTTTGCTATGAATATATGAATGATTAGTTTGTTATGATTATGATTGCTGGATACATGAATGGTTAGTTTGCTATTAATACATGAATGGTTAGTTTGCTATGATTATGAATGCTGGATACATGAATGGTTAGTTTGCTATGATTATGATCGATGGATACATGAATAGTTAGTTTGCTATGAATACATGAATGGTTAGTTTACTATGATTACGAATGTTGGATATATGAATGGTTAGTTTGCTATGATTATGATTGCTGGATACATGAATGGTTAGTTTGCTATACATACATGAATAGTTAGTTTGCTATGAATTGCTGGATATATGAATGGTTTGTTTGTTATGATTATGATTGTTGGATACATGAATGGTTAGTTTGCTATGATTATGATTGCACGGTACTCACTTCATACTATCTGTTATGCTAGGGTTGCATGTACTTTCATTCTCTTATGCTGCCGGTTGTATGCTCAATGATGCTATGGGTCAATTGATGACCTAAAACAATTAAAGTAGCAAATACGACCTTGAACTATAGAGTTGTTTCCTGTTAATGCTAAAAAGTATTGCTTTTGTTTTACTGTCTTTGAGCTTGATCATCATATTCAATATTCAGTAATTGTAAGAACATGATATGTAATTCTAATGATCTGACTTGTTTAAGTAGTTGCCCATAGTATTCAATAATTCTAAGAACACAAAGTTGACTTGTACTTCTAATAATTTTAATAACATGACACCCATACACTAGAAGAACACTTATATACTATTCATAATCTTATTTTGATGGTGCATAATTTAGGAAGCTAAGAGTTCAAGGCTTTATTTACTTAATTAATTGTCTAGTTCAATTATTAATTGTCTAGTTCAATTTTGATTACATGGCCCTCATGTAGTACAGGTAAAAGATTTTCTTTAGCACCCCTACACCTTGTGGCGAGGAGGCTAAAGGTCTAACCTTTAGCAGTCCGACACTTGAGAGCACTCTATCATACAATTACTGATTAATCTGTTAAGTAGACATAATAAAATATCAAGTCGACATAAATAAATGAATTGCTTTATCGTTTCGATTATGTTGTTTTTGCAAGATTTGAATTATGCAAATTATATTCCAAAAACTTCTAGATGTTTAACTTCTGTCGTGATTCAACATATATACATTATATGTCCCAGTGACTGCAAATTGCACAATTATATAAAATAGAGTCTACAAACAAGATAAACGATATGGAAAAACTGTTGGATGCTAAACAAAAAGTTGAGGTAGAGATAGAACAATTGAAGGGAAAGTCTGAGTTAATAGAAAATATTTATAAGATGAAGCAAAAACTTAAAGACATAGATGACAAATCGTAAGATATTATTCTCTTAATAAGGCACTCATCATTAAAGAGCACAGAGCGAATGTAGAGCTGGAAGAAGCAATAGCTGAGCTTATAGGGGTAAATAAAGGTTTTAGTATGTAATTCGACGTGGTTATTGATAATATACCAAGACATCCTTTTCACAAAAATATGATTGACTTTGTAGGGATTAAGAGATATGACTTGAAGTTAACCAGTTATTAGTGTCAAACAAATAGACACTATGCTGGAGATGTGGAACTTCAGGGAGAACCGAAAAGCCTCTATTGCGGAAGCTATGGCACAGATGATGACAGACATAGAAAAACCCTAAGGCTGCCTTGTCTTGATTTATCAAATAATTAATATTTTCTCAATGAATGCTTGTTGATATTTGTGGTATCATATCTTGTCAATATATTGATTACTGAAATTATCCTTACTATTTGCTCATCTTGAATTATTCCTACCTCTCTTGGCAGAACTTCCATGATTAGTATATGTTGTTCAAAATTTTCTTCTCTTTAGATATTTCCGCAACGACATTTATAAGACATAACTAGTTATAAATTTTGTAATTGAATAACAAAACATCCTAGATGCATTGAGAAAACAGCTTATCTGATGAGGATGGTCTTAAAATATGAACATTTGTAGCACTTTCATCACTTTTATTATTCTAATGTTGATGGATGAATTTCAAGGTAAAATCCAATTCCATCCACAGTTCGTCTTGAAAGTTGTCAAGCTCTGATTTATCGCTTCCACTTCATCATCATCATCCCCGAATGAGAATACCATAGGTAACCTATATTTACTCTGGCCTTGTATAGGGAACAGGATCACTCTGGCCATGATCATGTTCAATGATTTTTATAAAAATCTAACAAGGTGTCTGTTCCCAAATTCAATTTGTTGTTTTTGATTATTCCTAAATAACAAATGGATTCAAAACTTTCTGAACTTTTTCGGAGATGATATTGAGAATATTTGGGATTTAAATAAATTGTTTTCCAGAGAAGTTGTGATTCGAAGTTTGGAGTTTGAATTTCATAACCCTTATTTGGGCTTTAAGAAATTCTTTTTATCCAAATGGAAAAACCAAAAATTCTAGAAAAGGTACAAATTCAAATGTAACCCAAATTCAACCCAAACATTTATATTTCACTAGCATTGAGTTTTGGGATGTTACAATGTCGGTGTCTTTTCGCAATTCATCACAATGCAATAATACGAAGCAAAAGAAGTCACTAACACTAACTCCAAATATAATTATAGAAACAAAAGGCTGTGGATTTATCAAGATTTTTAGAAAGTGGTTTCACAATTTTTGAGGTGCATCCGCACGAGTTATGGATTTCTAAACTTTCAAAGGTGTTATTTTTAATAGGAATTTATTTCATATTGGGTCAAAGTTTAAGTTGGGTTACAGAATAGAATGTTCATGCGTTTACAAGATTTTAGAAACTGATCTCACTAAATTTGAAGTTTATTTGATATAGTTACATTTGTTTGAATTTTGAATAGATTGGGAATTAACTTAAATAGGAGTTTAATTCAAACTGAGATCAAACTTAATTTTTTTTATAGAAATGGAAACTTCATGATTTTAGATGAATTTTGGACTTGGTTCCATATAATTTGGATTTCATTTGCAGAAGTTGCAAACATTTCGAATTTAAATGTGCTAGGATTCATTTTAATTATAAATCAATTTCAAATAGAGGTCAAGTTTTAAATATTTTTGTATAATCAGAAAGTTCATAATTTAAGAAAATTTAGAAACTGGTTTTACTAAATTTGGAGCACATTTGCAAAATGAAAGATCGAAAAGGCAACTAGAGGGGGGTGAATAGGAGCCAAATAAAATTTTCGAATAAATTCTCCCCTAGAATTCAATCCACCAAAAAACCAGAAAGAAAGAACTGAACCATCGATCAGGCAAATTCATGAATGAGGCTCACCGCTTAAGGTCGGATGAACAAGAAAACGCGACCGGTCGGGTAGCTCGTCGGATGAACAAGATCGCGAATCGGTCATCAAGATCGGTCGGATGAACAGTACTCCCGACCGGAAGTGGTCGGATGAACAGTACTCCCGACCCGAAATAGTCGGATGAACAGTACTCGGTGAACAGTATCCCGACCGGACGAACAGTACGCCCGACCTGCGGAGGTCGGATGAACAGTACTTGGGTGAATAGTGCTTAGATGAACAGTACCTCCCGACCGATGAACAGTACGTCCGACCTACAGAGGTCGGATGAACGGTACCCGGGGTCGGATGAACAGTAAAATCAGCACGATCTTAAAAACAGAAATCGATGTAACTTTTGATCGACTGATCCAAAAACAGTGAAACTTGGTGTGCACCTCCCTAAGGATGTCAGGAACCTATTTCAGTCATCAATCGAAGGAATTGATACCAAGGTTCCGTCCTTTTCGCTTTAACAAATGCAACACCCAAAACAGAGTCACGAACACAGATTTCACCCTAACTTGTCGGTGGGAGTTGATGGTCAGAATATCTTTGGATAACTCTCCACAAATCACAGCAAGTAAGTACACGAAGAAACAACCCTTCAAACAGATAGAAACACTATCTGAAAACTAGGCACATAAATTGGTTTCTTCCAAAACTGAATAGAAGAGGTTGTAGATTGCCTAGATGATTGGGATATGATCTATAGAAGATTCATCCAGCAATCTTTCATCCTTGGCAATAAGAACCAGAAGCCAATCAAGACTAACGAATCGCAAGTCACACGCTTACGCACTTTAAGAACACAGATTTACAACTTGCAACAAGAACACAAGGATTGCCTAAATGATTGAAAGCACCAATCCAGAGAAGAGTTCATCAATCATGAATTTCAAAAAGGACTCAAAAGCATGTAGAAGGAGATGAGGCAAATCCAAATTACGTAAAGTAAATTGCAAGTAAGTAAATGCGAATTTAGATAATGTAATTTAAGTGCGTAATGTAAATACGTAAGAGAAATGAAACAAGAATATAAGTGAAGAACATTTCATTTCGGAAGGGAGGTTTACAAAGCCTCACAACAAAGTGGGCAAAACTCAAACGAGCAAAAAAACCTCGTAACCTTCAAAACCTTCACCGAGGGAGGCTGCCCTACCCTCTATTTATAGTGACTTGGGATCAATTCCACCTTTGGATGTTCTGCTTCAATCCTAAGCCAACATCCAAGAGTCGGATTTGATCCTTACACTCGCACTCTCAACAACTCTCAACTACTCACGTAGACTTTCCTCACCGCTCACCCCAAGGAGACACCCTCTCCCTGTCTATTCATAGCAGTGCTTGAACACCTACCACCCTTGGATGAGCCTCTAAACCCTAGAGCACTCCATCAAGGGTGAGATTTTACCCACTCACAAAGCCATGCATGGGCTCACCCAAACCCAACAACACAACGGGTTTTGCACGCTAACTCACACTAACTTGACCCGCTACTCTATCTTCCCGACCGCGATCCAACGGTCCTCCTAGATCGAGCAGCTCCAAGTTAGCATCTCATCCATTCCTTTGTCTTCTCGGCTTGCGCCTACTCCCTGCCTCGGTCATCTTTGGCGACACCTTGATCATCCGGACCTCGGCTCTCCCACCTAGTCCCGATCCCTTCGCCTCACCATGACCTAGCTCCAAAGTCCCGCAACCATCATAGACAAGGAAACCACATCACATAGCAATGTCCAACAACACATATCCATCTCAACAGAAAGATATACACTATGTCGACCAAAGAAAACCACGACCACACGTGGTCTGACCACTGGTCTCCATCCCGACCACCCATGGTCTGACCACTAGTCTCCATTCCGACCAACCATGGTCTGACCACTGGTCTCCATCCCGACCACTCGAGGTCTGACCACTAGGGGTCGGACAACTAGTCTCCGACCAGCCACAACCTGCACCTCTCTGGTCGGACTCATCGGTCTCCGACCAACCAAAGACCGACCACTGGGGTCGGACGACCGGTCTCGACCACCAAAACCTGCACCTCTCGGTCGGACGACCCGACCACTCGCGGTCGGACGACTGGTCTCCAACCAGTAACTCAAATTGCTCTAGCTCGAAAAACAATCCAAATCAAACTCAAACTTGAGCACACCTTGCTCAAATAAAGTCAAATACTCATCACAAACATGGATGGACCTCCACATGGTCCTTCAATCTCCCCTTGATGAGTATATTGACAAACCACACAAAAGGCATAAATTTGAGTTTGAATGAGAGAAGAAGAAAGCAATTGATTGCAAAGCCAAACTTGGTCCAGAGAAAGGTATAAAAATATGACCAAGTTGGCGTAAAGAATTTAGAGCAAGACCATGAAAAGAGCAAGTTTTCAACAAAAGCTCTAAAACCAATCATAAGTGTCAAATGTGATTATGATCCATAAGAGATAGCAAAGATTTACAAAAATCATAAGAACCAACAAGCTTTCACATTTCTATCTCCTCCTTTTCTACATTTTAAATGATGCCTTTTCTACATTTTCTCCCCTTTGGCAATATAGGCATCAAAATAGAATTTTCTCCTCTTTATGTATGCATGAAATGCAACCTAAGGAGCTTTGAAGATTATCCAAATGATCATAGTGACAAGATATGACACCAAGCTTATTAATCTCAGATTATGACCAAACTAAGACATGTCCAAGTGCAAATAACAAATTTTGCTCATAAGCGAAGTTTTGAAAATGTATCATTTTTAGCAAGATTTGACAAGTGCAAAACTTAGCAAAGTTTCAAAACTAGAAGCAAAACCACTCGTGGATCAAATGGAAAACCTAGAGTTCAACCTACTCAACACTTTGGGAATTTTGAAGTGCATATAAGGTCCTTCGAGCCTATTTTTCAATTTATGCAAATTTTCTTTAAGACTTCGAAAAACATAGCGGGGTGCAAATGTTTGACATTATTTGCATTCTTTACCCACTTATGTTTTTGTTATTTGCATTTCTTAATGGTTGACTCAAGCCATGTTCGATCACCCCAAGAGTAACTCTTAAGAGAATGATCTTGGTCATACACTATATATTCCAAGTTCATCCCAAGTGCAATGGGAGGCAGTCTCGAGAATATATAGTGTTGAGTTCAATTTTGCACAAAAAGAGTCAAGTTTTTTTTTTAATTTTCAGTTTAGCACATATAAGCAATTCTGAAGGACTCAAATATGGATCAAGCAAATTTCACCCAAGTTGCTATAGGGACTCTAGAGAATTCCAAAATTTCACAATTCATGGTAAAAGCTCTTAGAGAAGAAACTTAGTAAGTAAAAGCAACATGTTTCATCAAGTTTTCATTTAAAGCTTTTAAGTTTTTCAGATTTCAATGAATATTAGTTTGATAAATGAACTTGGACATATCTAAGCTAGTGATTTTCTTCGAAAGATATAGCATGATGTATTTCACGAAGATTGAGTCAAATGCATAATAGACAAAGCTCATAAAACGAAAAATGCAGTCTAAATGCAATGCATGAACAGATTTCCAAACTCCCCCTCAACAATTGAATCAATTTTAAGCTCAAAACTGGTTAAAATTGGGTTATTATCAAGATTAGGCAAAAAGAAAACCCGAATGAACTCAATAATAACCGTAAAAAGCAGAATGAGGAGAAGAGATCGAGAAACGCAAAACCGGATGGCTATAGAGCATAGAAAAGATATAAGAAACTCACTACACCTTAGACTCGCTCTTCCCAAATAATCGACATAGGAAGTCGACTCTAGATCCCAACTAAGGAGTGCACATGCACTGCCTACCTGGAGGTCCAAAACCCGCTAGACTTAAAAGACTGTGAGGGAACTCAACCTAGAGAGAAGAGAGAACAAACTAATCACGCATGATAGCAACCTAAAGCACAAGATAAGAGGTCCATGCGAGGCATGCCAGAAGTCTAAGTGAGTGAACTCAACTTAAGAAAACAAGCCCAAAGTCACCCAGAAGAAGAAAGGAAATGCTGGAAGAAAATATATAGTACATAATATACAAACCAGCTCCCCCTCACGAAAAGCCGTAAGGGCTCACGACTCCAAGCTCACTCCTCAAGGCAACAAATCTAGAGCTATCCAAAGGCTTGGTAAAGATATCGGCTAACTCAAGGTCACTCTCTGAACTGAAGCGCGATATCTCCCTTCTCCACATGGTCTCTAAGGAAGTGATATCTAATATCAATGTGCTTGGTCCGGAATGTTGCACTCGGGTTTTTAGCGATGCAAATAGTGAAGTGTTGTCACGTAAAAGTGGCACACTCTCTATTTCTAACCCATAGTCCCGCAAGGTCGATCTCATCCAGAGCACTTGGCTACAAAGAATGTCGCAAAGAACATACTCGGCCTCAAGAGTGGACCTGCAACCCTGCATCGCTTCCTAGATGACCAAGAAACAAGAGAAGTGCCAATGAATTGGCAAGTGCCGTAGTGTTCTTCCTATCTATCCTACACCAAAAAAGTCGGCATCGGAAAAGGCTCTAAGAGATAGACAAGAAGAAGAAGAGTACCATATACCATAATCGGTGGTGGCACGAAGGTACTGAAGATGCGCTTGATCACCAAGGCGGTGAAAGGCGCGAGGAGAAGCTTGAAATCGAGCGCACGCACACACAAATGAAATGTATGTCCGGCCTCGAAGCGGTGAGGTACAAGAGGAGCCGATCATACTCAAAACTCCTTTTGATCGCAGGCTCACCATCCTCATCGGGCTCGAGAACAGCGCAGGTGACCATAGGAGTCATCACCGGCTTCCCATCGACATGTCGAGCGCCTCAGAGGTCACGGGTATATTTGCCTTGATGCAAGAAAGTACCTTCCCGAGTCTGCTTGATTTGGAAGCCAAGAAAGTAGCTCAACTCGTCCATCATACTCATCTCAAACTCTGTACTCATCACATCAGAAAACTGAGAGACAAGAGAATGAGATGAGCCACCAAAAATGATATCGTCCACATAAATCTGGACAAGAAGAAAATGAGACTCATGGTGTCTGATGAACAGAGTTTTGTCTACTATGCCTATTTTAAAATCATGGCTGAGAAGATATGACTTGAGCCTCTCATACCATGCTCTGGGGGCCTGCTTGAGTCCATACAGAGCTTTGGAAAGCTTGTATACATGACTCGGAAACTTGGGGTTCTCGAATCCTGGAGGTTGCCTGACATAAACCTCTTCCTCAATATAGCCATTGAGGAATGCACTCTTGACATCCATTTGATAAAGCTTGAAGCCTTTGGATGCAGAAAATGCAAGCAGGATTCGGATAGCCTCTAGCCTAGCTACAGGAGCAAAGGTCTCCTCAAAGTCAAGACCTCAACTCGAGAAAAGCCCCTGCAACTAGCCTAGCCTTGTTGCAAATGACAACCCCATCCTCACTGCTTGTTTTTGAACACCCACTTGGTCCCAATGACATTATGACCGGATGGGCGCTCTACAAGTCGCGACTTTGTTCCTCTCAAAGTTCTCAAGTTCCTCATGCATAGCATTAATCCACGACTCATCGGATAATGCATGAGAAATATCCTTCTACCAAAGGAGGCAACAAAGGCAGAGTGAAGATGAAGGAGGACAGACCGTTCTTGAGCGAGTGACACGCTCGAACAAATCGCCAATCATCCGATCGGAGGATGACGCTCTCGAATATGACGGGAGGTCCAAGAATGAAGTAGCCTCTACCTCTTGAATGTAAGAGGTAGAGCCACTCACCAAGGAGAGTCGGAAGGCAAGGGTGGTCTCCCCGAGGTGCGAAATGGAAACAGGAGGCACCTCGGTGGAGAGGGACTGGATCGTGGAACACCATCATCTCCATCATCCTCATCCTCTACAAAAATGGTCTTGGAGGAAGAAGAAGAGCTCAAACATCGTGTCTAGCTCTGGGCTAGCCTCATCAAAGGTCACATCACGTGTCTCTATGATCCTATGCGCATCAACACCTGCACTTATAGCTACGAGAAGAAGACGAGTAACCTAGAAAGATGCCATCGTAAGAGCGAGACTCAAACTTATCTAGGTTACTGGACTTCAAGATAAAACACTTGCAACCAAAACGCGAAAATGAGACACACCGGGCTTTCGCCCATACCTCAACTCATAAGAAGTGCGATGCAAATGTGCTCTCAAAACACGCGATTAGAAACATGGCAAGCAAGAGCTATAGCCTCACCCAAAACTTCCTAGAGTATCAGACTCATCTAGCATCGTCCGCCATCTCAACCGTGGTCCTGTTCTTCCTTTCCACTACACCATTCTCACGAGGCGAGGGAGAAGAGAACTGATGCTCTAAACCGACTCTCACAAAAACTCTCAAAGTAGGAATTCTTGAACTCCGTGCCATTATCACTGCAGATAGCTCGTAATGCACCGGGAGCTTAATAGACAACCCATCGACCAAACCCCAAGTGAGAAAAGTCTCATCCTTTGAGGCCATGAAGAATACCCAAGAGTATCTAGAAAATCATCAACGATGACAAGAACATACCACTTCCCTCCTGCCGATCGCACTCTAGCCGGACCAACAAAGGTCCATATGTAAAAGCTGTCCCGGTGCATCACCATCACTACGGTGGATCGGAGGATGAGAAGCGAGAACCATCTTGCCATGTCGGCAAGGAGAGCAAACTAAGTCTTTGACCATCTTGAGTTTGGGCAAACCCGAATGAGATCGTGGTCGCTAACTCGGGTCAAATGATCAAAACCAATGTGACCAAGTCTCCTATGCCGTAAGGAGAGATCACGGACTCGAAGCAATCAAACATCGAAGAGAGTCTCCTAAGAAGTAGAAAAATCAGCACGAAAGACTCTCCCAAATCTAGAAATCCAAGAACTAACCCTCCCGATGAATCAATGATTCTACAGCATTACTCTTGAAGCTTACCTCGAAAGAGTCATCGATAAGTCGAGAAACAGAGAGCGATTGTATTGCGACTTACTTACTAAGGCAACATCTTTAAGAATGAAATTTTGGTTAATGCAGATGGTACCTTTAGCAATGACTCTACTCAAGATGCATCCCCAAAAGTGATTAACTCATCACCGGGGCTCGGACTAGGAAGAGAACCATCGAGAATCTCCAATCATATGACGAGAACAACCGAGTCAACAATCCAAACATCTCCTTCCCCATCCGACCAACCCGATCAAGACACAAGAGAGAAAGATGACTCAAGATCGGGATAGAGTGAAGACTTGGGAACCCAATATCAACCACACGACGCCTCGAGTGCCGCCACGAAGAAGACCGGACTCGAGTGTCTCTCTGACGCTTAGACTTAACAAGATCAAGAGTAACTCTAATAGATGATCTATGAGTCAAACTCGGGTTGGCATGCCGTGGTGCAAAAGCCGACCATCCCGGTAAGGTCGCTGGATCTCCTACCGAAAACACCTCACGCCACCGATATCTACCTCGATGGGAAGAACGAGGAATATCAAGAGGCGGCGGAAAGACCGACTACGAACAGCTCCAAGACTAAAACTCAAGAACCAAGATGAAAACCGAGTCCCGGCCGCCCAAAAACAGCGACTCTCTAACTCGTCTAGAAGCGGTGTGTGTCTTAGGAACACTCAAAGTCCGGGATAACCTCAATACCCCTAAGAGCAAGAACACGCCACGCCGAGTGATCTTGGCGTGCTCAAGCGTAAATCTACTAGGTGACCATCCTTCTTACGGAAGGTGCATGTGTACTTCGCCTTGCTAGAGACAGTAGCAGCAGAGTAACACCTTCCGTCAAGTCCTATGGACAACCCCAGCAGACCTAAACGCGGTGGTGCTCACTCGGGAGCTACCACAATCTCACCACTCTTGGAGCCGCGCACAATGGTGGGAGGATGCGCCGAGCGTGCTCCAGGGATCAAATCCTAGACCTTGATTGAATCTACTAATTTTGGATTGGTCTAGAATAAGATTGAGCTTCTTCTTGCCTCCAACAAACTTCTCGAGAGTGCTCATAAGATACCGCAATCTCGGAAGAGAGAAGCACAAGAAGAACAGGGGAAGGAGAGAAAGAAGAAGAACCGTAAAGAGAAGATCTCTCAAAGATGTGCTTTTATTCCCTTAGCACGGCGCCTCAATCTTGAGGACTCACAAGAAACGCAAGAAGCATCTCTAATCCTATTGGCTTGGTCTTCTAATTTCTTTCTAAGCTCGACATGGATTTTATCCAAGTCATCCTTAACCCCAACACACAAAGAGCAACCAGCTTTTGACTTATCTAGTAAGTCCTTAGCAAGTTGATCACACTTGACATTCAAAGCATCATTGTCAAGTTTTAGTTGCCTACTGACCCTCAAATGAGCCGACTGGTCCTTAGAAGCATGCAATTCAAGTTCATCATTTCTAGCGAAAGCTTCTTAAGGTGTGAACTCATGGCATCAATTTCAGAAGCAATTTAGGGCAATTAGCACAAGAAGGAGTAGAGTTAGCATGAAGAAAACTAGCCTCAACAGAATATCATCAATAGAACTAGTGCTAGCATTCTTCCTCCTAAGACCATCAAGTTCAAGAAGCACACTATCATGTATGGTCCTTAGGTTCTCCAACTCCACAAGAACAAAGATCACAGAGAACACAACATCGCTGACTCGGGAGGAGAAGATCTAAGTGAAGCTAACTCCCGAGTCAAGGTACCTACTTCCTTTTCTAACTCGTAACACCTCGACCTAGCCTTAGCATGAAACTTGCCTAATTTACGTATGCGATTTAATTCGTCGAGGTGGGTACCTCGTCCGAGTCATTTGTCAGACATTTCGGAGTCGCTGATGCCGCTGGCGTCGGCCATGAAGCACATGTCGAGAAGTCATCGCCGCCTTCTTCTCTTGCGAATCATCCTCGCCTTGTCGCTCCATGTCTCCGTGTCGGAGAGGTTGATGTCGTCAAGCGGCGAGGACGCGGTGGAAGAGCTTCTTGTTCTTAGAGAAGTTGCGGTACTTCTTTTCACGAGTGCTCGCGAACCGGAGGCTTCTTGTTGCGGTTCTTATCGGTGTAGTCGTTCTTGCCCGAACCGCTTTGTTCGCTTTTGCCCTTCTCCGCTTGGGACGGTTTGCTCGAATGTGGTTGGGGCCACCACACTCAAACAGTGATCATCCCACCTCTCTTCCTCTCTCTCACTCTCTTGTATGCATATGAAAATTTGCGAGCAAGAAGAGCAAGCTCATTTTCTGAAATTTTTCCAGCTTGGTCATCGCTAGCTCGCATGTATGAGAGAGAGAAACCAATGTAAGAATCGAAAGAGAGGATCCAATGGGATCGGTGACCAAAGCCATCGATCGAGACTTCGTCTTCCGCGAGACGACGTCGATCTCATGAGTCTTGAGGCGGAATAAAGCCCGCCAAGAGTCAAGGTCGATGTGTCGGTGGTGTCCTTGATGGTGGTCACTTTCATTTCCCAAACACGAAGATCGAGTGCGCCAAGAAATGTCGAGCATTATCCGAGTCGGTATATGCAACCGATCGCTCGAGGTCGCCGTAATCTTTGTAAACCGACCAAAGCACTCGTCAAGACTCTCACCGCCGTCTTTGTTCAAACTTGTTGAACTCACGCTTGAATTGGTCCTGTCGAACCGCCTTGATTTGGGTAGTACCCTCATGGTAAGCATCGAGGGTCACCCAAATCTCATGAGCAGAACGAAGGTGAGAAATCCTGTCATACTCACTGCGGCTAAGGCCCTGTATGAGGATGTTCCTTGCCTTAGCATTCGCCTCAACGTCAGCCATATTATCGGCCGTGATGTTCTCATCAGCAGGAACCTCATACGGGAGCTTCACCTTCTGCCATATCAGGAAGCCCTGGGCAGTGATGTACGACTCCATCCGAGATTTCCAAAAAGGAAAATCAACTCCAGAGAAAATAGGAGGCTTGATGGAATACTTGTCCATCGCCATGGCTCTTGAGACCGGTCAAGATCTAGAAAGAGCGAACCGCTCGATACCAATTGAAAGATCGAAAAGGCGACTAGAGGGGGTGAATAGGAGCCAAATAAAATTTTCAATAAATTCTCCCCTAGAATTCAATCCACCAAAAACTAGAAAGAAAGAATCGAACCATCGATCGTGCAAATTCATGAATGCAGGCTCACCGCTTAAGGTCGGATGAACGATAAAAGCGTGACCGGTCGGGTAGCTCGTCGGATGAACGATCGCGAATCGGTCGTCAAGATCGGGTCGGATGAACAGATACTCGACCGAAGTGATCGGATGAATGCGATTCCCGACCAAGTGGTCCGATGAATGATACTCGGTGAACGAGATCCCGACCGGACGAAAAGTACGCCCGACCTGCGGAGGTCGGATGAACATTACTCGGGTGAATAGTGCTCAGATGAACAGTACCTCCCGACCGATGAACAGTACGTCCGACCTACAGAGGTCGGATGAACGGTACCCGGGGTCGGATGAACAGTAAAATCAGCACAATCTTAAAAACAGAAATCGATGTAACTTTTGATCGATCGATCCAAAACAGTGAAACTTGGTGTGCACCTCCCTAAGGATGTCAGAACCTATTTCACCATCAATCGAAGGAATTGATACCAAGGTTCCGTCCTTTTCGCTTTAACAAATGCAACACCCAAAACAGAGTCACGAACACAGATTTCACCCTAACTTGTCGGTGGGAGTTGATGGTCGAATATCCTTGGATAACTCTCCACAAATCACAGCAAGTAAGTACACGAAGAAACAACCCTTCAAACAGATAGAAACACTATCCAAAACTAGGCACATAAATTGGTTTCTTCCAAAACTGAATAGAAGAGGTTGTAGATTGCCTAGATGATTGGGATATGATCTATAGAAGATTCATCCAAGAATCTTTCATCCTTGGCAATAAGAACCGAAGCCAATCAAGACTAACGAATCGCAAGTCACACGCTTACGCACTTTAAGAACACAGATTTACAACTTGCAACAAGAACGCAAGGATTGCCTAAATGATTGAAAGCACCGAATCCAGAGAAGAGTTCATCAATCATGAATTTCAAAAAGGACTCAAAAGCATGTAGAAGGAGATGAGGCAAATCCAAATTACGTAAAGTAAATTGCAAGTAAGTAAATGCGAATTTAGATAATGTAATTTAAGTGCGTAATGTAAATACGTAAGAGAAACGAAACAAGAATATAAGTGAAGAACATTTCATTTCGGAAGGAGGTTTACAAAGCCTCACAACAAAGTGGGCAAAACTCAAACGAGCAAAGAAAACCTCGTAACCTTCAAAACCTTCACCGAGGAGGCTGCCCTACCCTCTATTTATAGTGACTTGGGATCAATTCCACCTTTGGATGTTCTGCTTCAATCCTAAGCCAACATCCAAGAGTCGGATTTGATCCTTACACCGCCTCTCAACAACTCTCAACTACTCACGTAGACTTTCCTCACCGCTCACCCCAAGGAGACACCCTCTCCCTGTCTATTCATAGCGTGCTTGGAACACCTACCACCCTTGGATGAGCCTCTAAACCCTAGAGCACTCCATCAAGGGTGAGATTTTACCCACTCACAAAGCCATGCATGGGCTCACCCAAACCCAACAACACAACGGGTTTTGCACGCTTTTCAACTCACACTAACTTGACCCGCTACTCTATCTTCCCGACCGCGATCCAACGGTCCTCCTAGATCGAGAGCAGCTCCAAGTTAGCATCTCATCCATTCCTTTGTCTTCTCGGCTTGCGCCTACTCCCCGCCTCGGTCATCTTTGGCGACACCTTGATCATCCGGACCTCGGCTCTCCCACCTAGTCCTCGATCCCCTTCGCCTCACCATGACCTAGCTCCAAAGTCCTGCAACCATCATAGACAAGGAAACCACATCACATAGCAATGTCCAACAACACATATCCATCTCAACGAAAGATATACACTATGTCGACCAAAGAAAAACCCCGACCACACGTGGTCCGACCATCGGTCTCCATCCCGACCACCCATGGTCTGACCACTAGTCTCCATTCCGACCAACCATGGTCTGACCACTGGTCTCCATCCCGACCAACCATGGTCTGACCACTGGTCTCCATCCCGACCACTCGAGGTCTGACCACTAGGGTCGGACAAGCTGGTCTCCCACTGCATACGCCCTGCACTCTCTGGGTCGGACAACCGTCTCCGACCAACCAAAGACCTGACCACTCGGGGTCGGACGACTGGTCTCCGACCAGCCAAAACCCAGACCTCTCAGGTCGGACGACCCGACCACTCGGGGTCGGACGACTGGTCTCCAACCAGTAACTCAAATTGCTCTAGCTCGAAAAACAATCCAAATCAAACTCAAACTTGAGCACACCTTGCTCAAATAAAGTCAAATACTCATCACAAACATGGATGGACCTCCACATGGTCCTTCACAAAAGTTATAAAATATTTGAATCTTGTATGTTTTGAAAGTCCCAGAAAATAGAAAAATCATTTTCTAACAGATAAGATATATTTCACATTTTTCCAGTATTTTCTCTAATTTTCCATTTATTTCCAGTCTCACTTAATAATAATTGTTTGGTTTTAAGTTAAAAACCTACTAGGGCCCACATGTCAGTGACTCATGAATTAAATCCGAGTTTAATTTGGTTTTAATGTGAATCTAACATGGGGGACCCACATGGCAGCGACTCGACTCAGGTGAGATGGGATTAGCGGGTAGGACCCACTCGTCAATGAGTTGAAATAGGGGTGAGCTCTGGGGAGCTCACCAGCGGCGATCAAGCTCAAGTAGCGACTGGGCTAGCTAGAGGGGGGCCTAGGGATGCTAGGGCACCGGTCGATGATGACCGAGGGTGGCTAGAGTTAGTTGTCGGTTAAGCAGAATGGCGGAGAAAGCTTCAAGTAGCTGTGGGTGAGTTTGGAATGTGATCATGCTTGGGATGGAGAGGGGAAAGCATCCAGGGATCCTAAAAGCTCCATTTTAGGGTCTTACCACGAGGAAGGAGCTTTGAAGAAGCTAGGCGACGGTGGCCGGCCATGCAGAAGAAGGGTGCAGCGGCAATGGTGTTGCTGGCTTCTAGAGCTGTAAACAAGTGCGGCAGAGACTTTAGGGAGTAGTAAGGATGCTACTGGTCAAAAGGAATTGGGTTTCTACTCACTGAGGTGTCTTAATTGGTTTCCCGCCAAACCTTGAAGCTCCTCTGCAATGGTGGTACCTTGGTGGCAGAAAGCTTCAGCTAGGGCGTGGAGAAGGCATTGGGTAGGTGCAGGGATCTATGAGGTGGCCAGGAGTGAGCTTCAAATAGTAGAGGGTGCGGTTTGGCTTGAGCCTATGAGCGGTGATGCTCGGCCATGAGGAAGAAGACAATGTGCAGTGCGAATCTTGGCCTTCAGTAGTCAGTCAATGCATGTGGGGTGCTAAGGCGGTGTGACAGTTCAGTGAAGGGTTGCCGCTAGTGGTAGGGTAGTGAAACGAGGTACAGGCGGCCAAGTTCCAAGGCCATGGCAGCTAGCCCAAGTCACGATAGGGATAAGGGGGCTCAGTAGCTGCCAAGGCAAGGAGAGAGGTGGCTTGGAGAGTTGCCACAGAGGCACAATGCAAGCTGGTGCACGAGGGGTGAGGCTGGGGTGCGCACAACGCGCGGGCAGCAAGGTCGAGAGCGCACCGGGGTGGCCAGGCCCAGCGGCAGGGAGAGGTGAGGGGGGAAGAGCTAAAAGGGAAGGCAAAATCTTCGGTTTTACGCCCTCCTACAGAGAAAACAGTTTCCCCAAAAAGGTGTTTTCCTTTTTAGTATTTTCTGGTTTTTCATTTTTAAATTTCATTTTACAGTCAAAGCTTCTTGTATTTAATTGAGCAATAAAATGAAATGCACTTCAAATTTTGTGAACATTTTTGTGAAGGATCTAGATGAGTTATTGATGCTACCATAAAAATTTCAGATGATGATTAAATCTATGGATTTTTATAAGATTCTAACAGTGCTACTGCCCTTTTAAAAGTCTTGCTGTTTTTTATTTTTCAGAGGTATTAAATGATTCAAAAATTTTGAAATTTTTTCTGTAAGATCCTAAGATGGTTGTGGATTTTTATAAAAAATCTGACAGTACTTCTGTTCTTTTGAAAAGCTGTTGCTTTTTATTTTTCTAAAACAATAAATGGAGTCAAGATTTTCTAAAACTTTTTGGAGGTGACCTGGAGGGTATTTTGGATATATATTTTTTTTCCAGATTTTGTGATGATAAATCCGAAACCTCATCAGGTTTATTAAAAGTATTTTCCTAAAATGCAAAAAAATTCCAGTAATTGCTGAAAATTCAAATTAAGAACAAATTTAACTCATATGCTAGCATTTCATTTCTCATATACTTTGGGATGTTACAAAAGTTGTTTGGTTGTATTAAAACAAAGGAATGTCTAGGCAAAAGAGATGTTGTTTGGATGGTGTGGATACACTTCGCGTTTCCATCAAGCCAAGAGGGTAATCTCGCACAAGCTCAGCCTGGCCCGAAGCTCGATGCATGGTGCAACAACCAAACATGTGAAAAATTGCATGCGCTAGTAGTGCAAGCTACCCTTGATGTAGGCAACCAAACACATCCTTAGAAGCCAACAACATATACACAGAGTTATATCCCCTACTGAATTACAGTTGCTAATTGAGAAAGAAAATTTACCCTCGTATCTCCAAAACATATGTAATACGGATCCTGTCACGTGGATCATATTTACAAATCGGATACTAAAATATATGATCACTTGAAGTATTTGCAAATGAAGATGATACGTTCAATCATTGCACCAACCCATCACTTCAAACTCTACTATGCTTCGCTGCTTTATTTAGCTCCCACGAGCGGAAGCGCGCACAAAAAGATACGAGAAAGAAGGCTAGAAAGGGGTGAGACATGACGCATTGGTAGCGATTGGTAGCGCTTTAGTCGCCTACTAACATTTAAAAATTGCTTACTGTCGCACTGAGAAATTAATTACAAACCTTATAGCAATAAAATACATGCCTGCCATCTGACAGGGTATTCAGAGTACAGTGGACCTAACAGCATGAAGCACTACGCAAAGAATAGGTCGTGCTGCGAAAACTCAGGTCCCCTCTATTCCATCTAACCAATATCAGCTTCACAAAAGGGAGATCCAAGTACTATCGAAACAAACAAAAAATGAAATGCTGGCAAAAGTATGGAGCAAAAACTTCAGCTCGGGTAAGTGCGAAAACGTCGGCATCGTTTTCACACAGCACTACAGGGCATATTGGTATGGTACTTTGATGTGATCAAGAGTGCTACTCAGTGTCCGGCGCAGCAACACCTGCATGGTTACCAGTGTTTCGAGTTAGACACAACTCTGCCCAGGTTGCGGAACTTCTCAAGTCCAGAATTAGTTTTAAGATAGATATGAGGACGATTAGTTGTCATTTGTCATGGATGCGAATCAGTCTGCCTCCCACTATTTTCTACCCAAGCATCAAACTTGGAATAGGGCAAAATGAACTTTGGTTCCTGCAATAACATGCTCAAAATCACTTCAGGGCAGGCCAACCAACCTCGAATAAGCTCAACAATACTTTGCTCATGAAGTTGGCATTACGTTCAGCACCAATTTGTTATATTCCAAGATATTTAAGATCTAATGTCCCTACCTTTTAATCGTATCTTGTCAAAACAGACAAGATGCTCAACATTGGTAGCTACGTGACAGAAATTTCTTCAGCAAAACAAAAGGGCAATTATGGACACGACAATAAGCCATCAAGATGACAAGGTCTAACGAGTAGACAACTATGGATAAGATCCCATAATCAAAGATCCTAGAACCAGTGGTGTTTAACCAGTTACTAGAAGTATCCCACGTTTCAATATCCTAACTGGTTTTGCCTTTTAGCCTGATTTAGTTTAGATAAAAAAACAAAATTGGCTCGTGGACACCGTAAAACTGTGGCATTTACTAGGGGAGTGGACATCAGAAAAGCAGTAATTCACTTGCATTACAAAATCATGTTCATTTGCCAGAACACACTGCACGCATAAAAATATTATTATATCGAAATTTAGGAGTTAAAAGCACATAGTGACACGGCTATATATATTTAAATAATAATAATAATATACATATGTATTAGTTTCCATTTTTCTGCGTGCTTGTCAAACAGAAATAATGTAAAGTGTATACTAGAAATGAGTACTTTAGCCTTTGCAACTACACTTCTAAGCTGAGCAATAATGGTACCATCACCTTAGAACATATCTTTCAATCACTATTAGTAATTTTCAGTGAGTGCACTTTAACTCTAGAGTAGTTACTAGTGCCAACATATTTGCAGTACTTACATCTCCCTTTCACATTTCCTCTAGATGAACAATCCTTATCTAGAATATCACCATGGTTCCACAATGGAGCCTTGATGTTGGTTTTTTTGCTCCTCTCAGGTGGTTGGAGTTACCCTGAGGTGGGCCAAGCTATGTCAGTATGTCACCATATGTTTCGGATACGTGTCGATGACGTATCGAAACTGTGTCAATCATTAAAATTATTTATTTGTTTATCTAATTGTCCAATATGTGACCGATACGTTATGTGTCAAGCGGTGTGTTGGTGTTGTATCCGTATCTGACACGTGTAAGACACCGATAGGCGATACAACACCAAATCAACGTGTTGATGCTATGGAGAAGTCCATTGTCAAAAAAAACTTTTAAAAAATTTGCTATTCAGCCATTGATAATTCATCTATTTAGACTTTGTTTAAAAAATTATGCAGCTCTCCTAATCTTCAAAATAGTATTATTTTAATGGCCGTGGTGTGTTTCAGTAAATTACCAGAATTTTCAAATTATCTATTTCCTGGTATCCTCCAACAAACACATTTTTGGGGTGTCCTAAAGCCATCTTAGCCTTAAAAAATTGTAGAAACCAAACAGAAAAATGTCAAGTGGTCTGCTTAATCAGTTTTGTGAGAAACTTACTAAGTTCTAACAATATAGCAGCTGCTTTGGACCACTAATACAGTGTTTCAGTAATGCTACCTCAACCAGTCCACTACTATAATGTTCTATCAAACCGCTACATAGCTGGTTCCAGTTTCTTGCTAACCTTGACAAAAACAGCCCAAGATTATTTTTTAAAATTTTTAAAAAATAAATTTGCATTTCTCAAATTCGGTTGGTATAGAAAATCTATGGGCCCACCAGATTTCTATCTAAAAATCGGCAGACGGCGGCAACAAGCCAGTTATCGCTGGAATCTGGACCCTGGTTCCATCCAACCACCAATAACCAAACCAGTTACCTATGGTAATCAAATGAAAACAAGTACCAGCTGACTAACAGGAGCTGGTACCCCATTTGCCAAAACATCCCTCAACAATCCTTGTCCAAAATATCTGAACATGAACCTGTAGTTGGACTGTTTCATTGGCGATAAGCAGATAACCCCATTGATATGTAACAGTAGCACGCAATACATTACCATGTCTTTGTTTCAAGTTTCAACAATGAAATATAGATTTGATCAGTTCTGAACTAGTTATCACTAGTGGGTAGCTGGACATTGCTGCCAGCACAGAGGACCAGCCAGGTTTCTACTTTTCAAAACATGCCCCTAACTATAGAAAAAAATGGATGCATCATAAATAAATAATACAGATGCTGACATCAATATGAGGAGCAAATGATATAGTTGTCTATGAAGACAGAAGGCAACAAGTCAGAAGGGATTAATCCAAGTTGTACCTGCACAGGATTTTATGCCAACAATGGTGATGTCTTGGAGCATTTCCCATCTATCATATTTCCCACCAATGAACATTTGCAGACATGAGCCAGTTTCTAATGTACAGGCCAATCATTCATCAACTTTTGTACCAAACTTTTCAGCCAAGAATTCATCAAGAAGACCATAATTTGGGGTAGTTTCTGCACTGAAGTTCTCAGCAGGCAACTTCCGAATACATACAAGAATATGCTGAACATCTCGGCATAATCTGGGATTCATCAAACATTAAATAACAGTTTTTTTAAAAACAATATGTATGGAAAGACATATAGCTCCAAACAATAATATAATTGACACTTTTTCCCCTTTTTTTTTCTAGTGGGAAAGAATGCCATAAGTTTGGTACTATACCTGTTCTTTGCCTGAGGTGTACTGACTTCCAACTTCGAAAATGCTTCTGTAATATGTGAATGGAATATTTGAACTACTTGCCTGGATTACACAAGGGGATCAAAAGATATCAGTAGCACTCAATATAGTCTTGCAGATAAACAAATAATAAAAAATCATCATTACATGAACATAAGAAAATTTATCAAGGCAAATATGCTACGGATAACTATTCCCAAACAAGTCATCACTAGAAAGTACTACCTCCGTTCCCGAATAGATGACGTTTAAGGATTTTGCACTTCAACAAAGGCATGTGTAGAAATGATTAAATCGTCCTCATTTATAATTTACTTATTGCTCTTGGATGGTGTGCATTATTCTATTCTACAGTAATAAATAACATTAGGAATAATGAATGGTAGGGGCACGCAAGGAAAAACAGTTAAAAGTTATCTTAAAATTGTAGAATGACATGTATTTAGGAACAAAATTTGAAAGCTACAATGACATGTATTCAAGAACGGAGGGAGTACCATAAAAGCCAAAAGTATAAATGCTTGTTCTACTCACAACAAAAGTAGGGGAGGAAAAAGAGATGTGGTGGAGAACAGTAATGTCTTAGAAATTGCTTTCACATGTTTGAGAAGATCTACAATATTCAACCATTACAGGTTTCAGTCTATCACTGCGGTTTGTTGCACACATCATGGGAAGGTTAAATAACTACATGCTAGGGATGGCTTGCGCAAGCATGCCCCGTAGCTGATAATTCCGCGATTCTCAAATAAAAAAAAATATGCTGCAATGATTCTAAAGATAGCATAGGGTTATAACAAGTGCTAAAGAAATGTTCAGAAGTTAAAAAAATATACCTAAATATTGCCTGTACATCAACCTCAAGCAATGTTTGAGAAAGGATGCGATGCAAATAAGTAACCTCCTGCAAAAATATATGCAAAATTCCAACAACATTTAGCTCAAACTGAAAAGTAAACCTGTGGGCATAAAAATAAAATAAATAGTTAGTTAAAACACCTGAAACCAGTAAAAAAATATGTGGCTTGAATTATGAGAGATAAATGACGGTAAATAAATAAGACCATAAACTGATGATGTTGTTTGAAGTTAGCAACAAATGAACCACACACATGTTAAAACCATGGAAACATTCTTTTACGGAAAAGGTCCATATAACCCCCGAACATTACTCGAAAGTCCATCCAGCACCCCCAACTATAACTATAAAACCAGGTATTTGACCCTTGAATTTTTCAATCCGGTTTACTTAACCCCCTAACCCAGTCACAAGGTGGTTTTGCCTGCTTGGCATGATGAGTTGCCTATTTTGTTGACAAGCTGGCCAAGTTGGGTGAATGACAGGTGGGGCCATAGGAGTTTCTCCCCCAATTTGAAACATAGAAAAGGAGGGAGCTATAGGAAGTAGTAGCCATGGAAGTGCAGCTGGGAGCTCGGTGCCAGCCTTGATGTAGCAACATCGAGCCAGCCAAGCCGCGCAACGTTTGGCCATCTCGCTGTGTTCAATTCCCCCCACACTCCCTCCTATCACTCACTAGGCTACTAGGAATGGCCACGCCATCATCTTCCGCAAGTTCGATGGAGACCCCACATGCTCGATGTTCCGCATCTCTTTCACCTATGATGCAAGGACACAGATACGTCGACACGACATGACATCGACATGGGATTGTCCATTTTTCCGAAAATACCAACACGGCGACACGTCTATATATATTTAAATAATAATATACATATGTATTATTTTCCATTTTTCTACATATTTGTCAAACTGAAATAATGTAAAGTGTAAACTAGGAATGTGTACCTTAGCCTTTGCAACTTTACTTCTAAGTTGAGCAAGAATAGGTATCGTCACCATATGATATATCTTTCAATCACTATTAGTAATTTTCAACAATTGCGCTTTGACTATAGTGTACTAGTGCCAATATGTTTGCAATACTTGCATCTACATTTCACAAATTTCCTCTAGATGGACCATCCTTATCTAGAACACCAACATGGTTCCACAATGCAGTTTTGATGTTGGTGTTTTGCTCCACTCGAGTGGCTAGGATTACCGTTTAGGTGGTTGAGGTGGGCCAAGCTGTCACCATATGTATCTAATACGTGTCAATGAAGTGTCGAAGACATTTTGAACATTAAAATTATTTATTTTGGTTATCTATTTGTCCAATACGTGACCGATACGTGTCGAGCGGCGTGTCAGTGTCATCCATGTTGAACACCGATGCGACACCAAACTAACATGTTGGTGCTATAGAGCCTTTCACTCTCTCCTCTCACCCAGTTTCATCTATTCCGCAGCTCGTCACCTGAATTGTCCTTGTCTTCCTCTCCAACCCCAAAGCACCACCGCAGCAAGCCACCCCATTGACCTCCCCAAGTATCCGTCCTCTTTCTCCGTGCCAAAATGTGTTCCAGAGCATTGTGAACCCAACTGGCAAGACATGGCGCCTTGTAGCCCAGCGTAGTGCCTCCACACAAGCTCTGTTGTGCTACCGTCGGCCATCATGGGTGGAACCGCATGGGGTACCTCAGTGTACGCTAACGCCACCTTTAGATTCCACTTGCCTCACAGTCGCTCATGCTGCACTCTGTATATAGGATTAGCCGCTGCTACAGCCTCTCCATGGCGGTAGTGTGCCACTGTCTTCGCCGTGTGAAGCCACAAGCTGCCTTGCACCGTCCCAAGGCACGCCGTTGCCACCCTTGTAGTCATTGTGCTAGCCGTGTTCCATTTACAGGGTCACCAGCCATTGCCGTTGTTTCCCCTCGCCAATGCTGAGCTCCCAACCATGCTTCTATCACTATGACCCCCATGTAGCTCTGTGTGTGTGTGTGTGTGTGTGTGTGTGTGTTTCGAATTGGGGGAGAAGCCATGTGAGCCCCACCTATCATTTACCCAACTTGGTCATCTTGTCATCCTACAAGGAAAAATAGGCCACACATCACGCTTGACGCTGACGGGCAGAACTACTATGCAACTGGGTTAGAGGGTTAAGTGAACCGGATTGGAAAGTTCGGGGTTGTCAAATACTTGGTTTTATAGTTGGGATGCTAGACAGATTTTCGAGCAAAGTTCAGAGGGTTATATGGACTTTTTCCTTCTTTTAACAATCACATATAGAAGTGACGAGAATCTTGCAACTAAATGATAACAAGATAAAATTCCATTGATAATCAGCTACAGAAAATACCTTGGTAACAGCTTTGGCAAATTGACTTGGCTGCAAATCATTATCCTCCGGAGGCTCTGGTCCATTCCAGCTTTCCACAAGTTGGGGTAGTTTTCTAAGATTTGCTAACAACCTCTCTCTCATGATCTGGACTAGCTTGGAGTGAATTTCATCTCGATGAATCTTGTAATCCTGTTATTTCCAAGAAATTAGAAAGAAATGACATTCATGCAAGGACAAAAGAAAAGATGGTGGCATTCATGAGTTAACTCATGATATGTCAATATATAAATTAATAATCATACCTGAGTGACTCTATCAAGTTCAGACATTAACAGTTGTTTGTGTGCTTCAGGTATTTTCAAGAAAAGTACTTGCCGGATATCTGCAGTTACAAAAAAAAAGGTTTAGACCATGCAAAAGCCAAAATCCCATATATTTCAAGAATTTCTAAAAGGGTCATCCCAAAAAAGTGAGCCAACATGGTCGTGCACATTTGATTTCCAGCATAAGTAAATAACTGTGTAGCAAGATCAGGACAGGCCAGTGAGATGTAATTTGCATATTTGTTGTATTGATTAGTCAAGTATATGTTTAGTTATGTCAAAAGTCTATTTGATTGGCTGCATACTTCGAAGAAAATCCATTGCCCTTGCGCTATGAGTGGCAATGTTTCAACTCTGACGAGGATGAGTGGCAATGTTTCAACTCTGACGAGGATCGTTAAATGAACCCAAACAGGTGCAAGTCAGAAACCAAGACCTAGTTTTTGAGCTTCCATTTCATTGACGTCAGAAAGCAATTTAGTGTAATCACCTCTGATCTTAAGAGTGAAATTTGCAACCAATTAAAACACTCTTCCAGAATATTAACTTTGTACAATAGTTGTGGTTGCGAAAACATGTATACAAGCTTAGACATGAAAATTTCCAAACTGATATGGATCAGTGTAACATCCCAAAATTTGCTTTTATTATTATTTTATTGTTATTTATGCATTTTATGATTTCCTGGAATTTATTGGATTTCTCTGCAATTTATTTGAATCAATTTCAAATTATGTGTAATAGCCTTTTTTGTGGAAATTAATCTAATATAGAAAAAATTAATATAAAGTTTTGCCAAAACTATTTTATTCGAATTCAAAATGTCTCAAAGTATTTTTGAGATTTTTCTGGGATTTTTCCTGGATTTTCATTGCCTAAAACAAATCAAATGAATTTATGTAATTATTTTAATTGATAAACTCGTGAAAATCCTATTGAATAGTGCTGGGCCGAGCCCATGCACTGCGAGCCCGGTCACGTTGGCACGGCCCATCCATTCGCACCGTCGGCTCGTTCGCCCAGATCCGAACCGCTGTCCGTAGGATCCAAATCGGACGGCTGGGAGTTGATGATGGGGTTTCCTTTTGAGCCCAGCGCTAGCGACCGCCGGATTGAGATCGCACGGTGGGGATCAAGGCGTACCGGTTTGGGACTCCTCCAGATCTGGGCCATTGCGGAAAACGCATGGACGATTGAGATTGTGCGGCATCCGGAGTGTCGCGCGACCGTCCGATCGGCATCGAACGGCGCTGCTTCATCGTCTTTACGAAGGACTCGGAGCCGTAGCCGCCGCGGACTCCTTGTCCAAGTCGCCAGCGGAGAGGGAGGTGGCACTATAAAAGAGGCACACCAGGGTCGCCTTGAGGTCGCAAACCAAAGCCCCAAGGTAAATTGCATAGATTGAGCGCCGTTTAGCCAGAATCCGAAGAAGTTCGCCGAGCGCCGCCGCAGGAGGAAGTTGCCGATTCGCTGCCGTCAAGCCGCCGCGAAGCCTAGGTCTAGTCGCATCTGCTTCGCCGTCGTCCAGAGCACCTTGTGCGCGTATCTGTTCCACCAGAGCGCCGCCGGACAGGGAGATCACCGTGGGACCGTCGCCGCCGAAGAAGAGAGCCTCGCCGCCGTCATTCCAGTGTACCAAAGGGGAAACCGATCGCGTCACCAGATCCGCGCCGACGAGACGCATCTGTAGGTACCCTTCGTTCTCGCCGCTGACGACCCTAGGTCCCCGCACTGCCGTCGTCGACGTGGCTTGACGCTTCGTCGCCACGTGTCCGACACGAGGCAGGTCCGCTGAGGTGGCAGCTGCATGGCAGTCGCGTGGCGGCCGCGTGTGCGTTGTGCTGGCGCTGAGTCGTCGTGCCACGGGCCCGCGTGTCAGTTAGACAAGAGGCTCATGGACCGGGGTCCACGATGGACCATATCCAAACCGTGGACCGAGTTCATGGACCGTGACACGCGTCGGTATCTGATTGGCCCAGATTGGTGCTGACGTCAGCATGACGCATTAATGCGGTTTTTCAGAATAAAAATAATTTGGGAAAATCGGATTTTCTATTTTCTGTATTTCCAAAATTAATTCAATCTTTGAAAGGCTATAACTTTTGCATTTTAACTCGGATTTGGGTGATTCAAATTTCTAAAAATTTGTAAAATTGAGATCTATTTAATGGTGAATTTTATTTGATTTTTGGAGTTCATCTACTCTCTATTTTGGTGTTTATTTGTTATCTTTGAATCATTTCGCGTAGACGTTGAGTTGATCGAAACTCCGAGAGAGGATTCGTCGCTTCAAGATCAAGTCCAGAGCTAGACCAGAACCTTTGACAAGGCAAGTCGTGCTTTGATCATGTCGAACCCATGTTTATAAAATTGCTATATTGTTTTACCCTATTGCATAGTATTTCAAGTATACAATTGTTTCAATATAAATTGGGACTTAGTTAATATACCTTTTGATCTATACCCTACCTTGTCATTTGTATGCCATAATCTATTGTCACCCTAGATTGGTTCACTAAAGTTGGTTAATACTAAAATCAACATGGGATGGTTAGACCGTGTTAGTTCCTTAGCCTTGCTACGTCATCACATGTACTCGAATCAATGATGTTTAATCTTGACTAATGGAATATGGAACAATGTTATGAACTTGTGTGTCATGTGAGATCACACAATGAGATTGAGTTGTAGTAGCGAGTCATGTCACGCAACGATGTTGAATTGTTGATGGCACGTGGTGCTTGGTAATCAACTAGGGTCGTAATCATTTGGATTGAGGCAAGTGACAAGGGGCGAGTATGCCAATGTGGGCCCGATGGGCAGAGGGTATGTGTAAGTCTTGATTCGATCATCCTAAGGACTTAACCTTGCAAGTCTTTGACCTGAGTCAATCATGCAACCACATGTCTAGTATGGGACAGCCTAGCTGATTAATTTGCAATGGCTTAGCTTTGGTACTATCATTGGCAGTGTGAGTTCCCGAATTATAGAGTAATTCACATGGTGCAAGAGGGGGGGCTTTGGTTGTGGTTTTCAAACCCACCAGTGTTGAAACCTTAGCGGGTAATACTGGGTTAAGGTAGCACATTGTAAAGGCCTTGTTATAATCACTCGCCTTTGTGGTATATGGTTGTATCGTGTGGGTAAAGTGCATAACCTCTGCAGAGTGTAAATCTATTCGGATAGCCGTACTCACGGTATTGAGCAATGCTCGGGAATTACAGTTAAGGGTTAGCTTAATTAAATGGAAAACTTGGTTGGGATGGCAGGATTGCCATGTGGAAGGTTGAACTTTGACTTAGGAGTGGAAACTTGGTTTACTTGAGAAGTGTTGAATCTATTTAATATTGTTATTTGTTTTACTATCTTCACAATTTACTTATTGTATTTATTCATAAATGTTGCTTATTGCAAAAGAGCCATAATAGCCTTTTTCCTTTGGAATAAGCCTTGCATGTAGTTACATAGAATTGCATTCTGTGCGCAACTTGTTGAGTGCTTTAAGTACTCACCCTTGCCAAACAACAACAATCAACAGTTGAAAAGTCTACACCTTCGTTGGAGGAGTTCCAGGAGGATGCGAGTCGTTAGGATCCGAGCCTTGTCAGTTGCCTGTGGTTTATATTTCAAGTCTAGCCCTGCGTGGCTTAATAATGTAAGTTGGTCATAAGAATACGAAAAGAAGTTTGCAAGCACTGACAAGATCACCAATATGCAGACTTCCATCAATGAAGTCAAGAGTTTGATGGAAAAAATCGTTGCCGTCTTGCCCCCACTTCCAATGCTACGAGCCGGTAGAGGCTCCTCCATGCTGTCGACAACAGGAACAGGAGCAGCAGTACAGGGGCAAGGGTCCCCGCCCGCCAGCCTCCACTGTCTCCAACAGTCCTCCTGACTCATCGCTGCCGGCACGATTAAGCCTGACGCCGACGCCACGGCTATCCCAACACTTCCTCTGCAGACTCCGCTCAAAGCCACCGGTTAAGCCGGCCAACCTCAACACCCACCCAGCTCGCGGTGACGCCTATGCCATCAACACCATCCCCTTCTCAAGTATTACTAGCAACACCAACACCGTCGACGCCTTCTTCAAGGACACCAGCACCAGCAACAACTCCGTTCCCCCTAGCAATCTTGCGCACTCGCGTCATCCTCCGCGCGGCCATCCGCTCTGGCGCCCGTGTCCTTCGGCGACCCCGCCGCCCATCTCAAGCTCCGCCTAACGCCTCAGTGGCGCCGCCTCAGTGGCGCTGACGTTCGCCTGGCTCGCGACGCCGGTGTGACCTCCGCTCCTTGCGGCACGCGCTTCCACTGTCGTCGGCCGATTGGCCTATGTGGCCGCCGCGTCTCGCTCGCTACTGGCGCAGACCGCTGCCACCTTTGCCCTCCACGTTGGCCACTCGCCGGCGCCCGTCCAACTTGCCTGGTCGGCCGCCCCAGCCTCTGCCTTACTGGCCGCCCGGCCCGTACCGACCGCTCTCGCCTGGGTGGCCCGAGAGTGCCATGAGCCCACGAAGGAACACTATTTCCATCTCAGATGCTATCTTGAAAAAGTACAGTATTGCCCTGCGCTGTGCTATTTCCTCGGATGAATCAAAGCTTTTTGGAAATTTGCTTGGAACTACTCTTGTGAACTCCAACGAAAATGAGGAAGAGGGCATCCTTGGATTTCCTGCTGCGGAAACGGTTGCAAGACTTCTTGGCTGCAGTATTGAAGATCTCAATACAGCTTTGTCAAAGAGGCATATGAATGCTAATAATGAAAATATTGTCCAGAAACTTACCCTTTCACAGGCAATTGACACAAGAGATGCACTGGCCAAATCAGTCTATGCCAGATTGTTTGAGTGGCTTGTGGAACAAATTAACAAGTCTCTTTCAGTTGGCAAGCGTCAAACTGGGAGATCAATCAGTATTCTTGATATCTATGGCTTTGAATCAATTGATAAGAACAGTTTTGAACAGTTCTGCATTAACTATGCTAATGAGAGGCTACAACAACATTTCAATCGCCATTTGTTTAAGCTCGAGCAAGAGGAATATGTTGAAGATGGCATTGACTGGGAAAAAGTTGAGTTTGAGGACAATCAGGACTGCCTGAATCTCTTCGAGAAAAGACCACTGGGATTATTGTTTCTGCTGGATGAGGAATCTACTTTCCCCAATGCCACAGATCTTACTTGTGTGATCAAGCTTAAGCAACCTCTTAACATTAATTCTTGCTTTAGAGGAGAAAGAGGCAAGGCTTTTGCTGTCCGTCACTATGCAGGAGAGGTGGCGTATGAGACATCGGGTTTTCTGGAGAAGAACAGAGATTTTCTTCGCACATGGACATAATTCAGCTCCTTGCTAAATGCAAATCTTCTCTATCACAAATATTTGCATCTAAGATGCTTGTTCAATCTGAGAATTCAGTATCCATTTCATATAGGTCTAGCGCTGCTGATTCACAGAAGTGTAGCTTGTGGATGCTACTTGGATGGCTGCTTCCACCTTTCGTCATGTTTATCCTCAGTCTGAGCTTGTGGACAAGCTCGTTTTGGAGGAAGAGAGTGATGATATGGATCAGCAGCAGATTAGTATTTAAATTGCAGATTAGTATTTTCAGTTTATCCCTTAAGGGTTGTTAGATGATAAGTTAAGGGTTGTTAGATGATAAGTTAGTTATATCTCCTAGGATTCTTGTTTCCTGTTAGTTCCGATCTATTGGGACTCTTATCTCTAGTAGTTTAAATCTCTTGGGACTCTTATCCCTAGTAGCTGCTGCTAATCCTATATAAAGGAAGCCGCATACTGTAACAGGTTTTCTTAAGAAATCAATAAACCGGAGTTTAGTTAGCAGGCGGCAGGTTTCCCGATCTGAAACCCAGCGGTCGCTTCCGGCTAAGCGACAAGTTATCCGACCACATAACACAAACTTATTAACACCACCTATACCTCCAGAAAAATTGCAAAAAAAATAATACAAATCATGCGTAAAGCTATATATCAGAGATGGGCAGACAAAACCCAACAACAGCAACAATGCAGCCATCTTTGTTTGATTCCAGAGCAGACCCTCAAAAAAGACCTTGCTTGACAGCATCATGCAGAGATATGGGACAGCAGCCAACTGCTACAGCCTACAGGTACTGTGAATAAGGGCAGTAAGGGAGAGGGATTGGGAATGTGGGATAGATCTTGGTGCCAAGGAATAAAATTAGAAATTTGGATTGCCATATCTGGAGATGTTAAGAAGATGGTCACCTAGCACAAAACCTCATTTTGCATCCGACCCACGTTTGATACTTTGATATATCTTTTTTCAATTTTTTAAAGTCTATGATGTTTCATTACCCTTCTGCGTCATATAGCTTCTCAAAGAGCAACAGTTCTAGCAAAAACATTTCTATTTCTTGCTGGTATCGTATATATCGTTTAGGGACCGTGATTTGCGGCTTTCTGAACCTTGATCCCACCAGCCAAGCTATAAAAACTTTTCTATTTCTGGCTGGTATCGTATATATCGTTTAGGGACCGTGATTTCTGGATTTCTGAACCTTGATCCCACCAGCCAAGCTATAAAAACTTAAACCTTGAACTAAACGCTCAATCAGAAAATATCTGCACCTCACAACCACTTTTGAGTATATGGAATAGAGCTGGCCTTCAGAACTATAGTAGCTATATGTTTGTGTAACTTGAAATGCTTCAAAGCAGGAAGAATTTATACATCAAAAGAAAGTGCGACAATATTACAAAAGATTGGGAAAAAAAATCTTTACCTGGAATCAAAGAATGTATAAAACTGATAATTTGACTCGCCAAAGCTAAATGCTTAGAAGTAATTGATTTCAGACCAGACACCTGAAAAACAAAAAAAAGAAATAAATCCAGCAGTCGGAAATTTTTGAAGAAAAAAATCGAGTGGCTACATCAAATCAGCTCTTCAGATTGATCAAGGCCAGAGGCATTAAACTAATCATGCATTGAATTATGATTTTTCAAACAGAACAAATAACTGTTTGTTTAAAACAGTGTTTCCACATAGGTAATACCAATTTTGTAAATAAAATGATCCATGTTGTTCATCTAGTGCAGACACCACATATTATTAAACAAATGCAGACAAATATTACACACAAGATGTGCAAAAATCAAAACCATGGATTCACGGTAAACAATGAGGTAATGCAATTAACAAAAGAGAGAGTTGTGTTTATGTTTTTTAAAAAATATGATATATTGATAATAACTGAAACGATGTACTACAGTACCTGCATGGCACCCGCACCAAGAACCAGCTGGCAAGTCCTAGTGTTGAAAAGCTTCAGTATTTCAACAACACGTTGGACCACCTCAAAAGACAATGATGGCAAACATTTGCTGATGTCAACATATTCTGATAGCATCTTCAATAATATCAAACCACTGCACAACCAATATTAAAGCATTATTGATAAAAAAATAGCAAATGTGGGAACATAAGTTAACAAAAAGAAAGCAAAATAAACAAAAAAATTATTTATTATAAAGAAGAATATGACCACAAATCAATAAAGGGATGGTTACGAATGCAACTATCTAAATTTTGAAAGCACAATGAACATGGATTTTTTTTTTTCAGAATTACAAGGTTCACAAGGAGAGAGCAACTTGACTTGAACTATTAAATGGTAAATATAGATGACTAACCAGTTTACCATATGATAACCAACACCTCCATGTACAATGGTTTGTGAGGTTGACCTACCATGGCCAACAACACTATTTTCAGTCTGAGGAGAAGTGGATTCAGCTTTGTTTTCATGACTTATCATAGATGTTACATTGCCATTATCAGCATTATTTTCAGCTGAATATACCGGTTCTTGACTTGCAGAAACCCCATGCTCACTGAGCTTTGAGTTATCGTCAGTACTAGGCATCTCCATGCCATTAAGAGAATAAGTGGATGAAAGTGACAGAACAATCGCTTGGAACTCCTCAGGAACATCAACAGCAACCCACGTCTCTTGGTCAAGAACTGCCTTGATTTTAGTCATCTTCAATGGATATATTAAAAGTTTTAGTGCAAAACACAGTATAATTGTGTGCCAACTACAGGACAAGATTGATGTCAATCTAAAATCTAAATTACAATATAGTTTAACAAACCTTAACTAACATATTTGTGAACATAGTTCATATAATTTTAATGATTGGACATTTTCTTAAGCCTTAGTACCTTTGGTTCCACTATCATTTTACTCTCAAAGTATTTGATGGTGAAATCCACTATTGCGCACGTAATATCAATTGCGTAACAGCATTATAAAGGAACTGCATTGTTTTCAATTTGATGGACATCTAAAACTGAGGGAGAAAGCTGAGAGCTTAATTTTAAGTTTCAGTTACAATGATGGTCCATAGATTTTTTAATAAGCTTCTAATCGAGTTGATTAAATCTGAAGAATGAGCTTTTTAACTTCAAATTTGATTATCAAAATATAAGACTGTAAAATTAGCTTTCATAAACTTCAACAAGGCCTTACTAACTCACCCGAACACTATGCTGATAGTCAACAAATTGCTTTGATTGTTGCTGTAGAATTCCACGTATGTTGTAACCCAACCTTCCTCCAACCTACAATAACAAGAGGTTAGGATAAAATTGTAACTTGCCTGTATGCAATTAATATGGATATTTGTGCATGTTTTTTAAAAAGGAAAAGAAATAACCTTTTCAGTAGCAGCTATAAATTCTTCTGTTATATTATAGATGATCAGGAACTCCTGAAGCCTTAACTTGGGATGTAGAGCAGCACGAACACCTAGGAGCTTGGCCCATCGTCCATGGGCAGCATCACATGCAGCAAAAACTGCTTCTGTGTTTTCTCTCAAGACATCAGTTCTGTACGAAATGCAAATATTCAAGTACAGATACACAAATAAAGAAAGGTTGAAAGTTGAATCAATGCACTAATCTGATATCAGAACTGATCACAGCACTACCATGATACCAGCAATAAACCTAGTTTGCATGGAATAAAGAACATGTTACAGCTTAACTTACCGGACATTCTTTATTGAATTTGTACTGGACATGTCATTTGCTTTTTCTTGAAAGAATGGAAGCTTGGAAGTACTCCGTGTAAGAGTATTAGAGACCCGTGAAGCAACACCATAGTCACTCTCTTGGGAAAAATCAGAAACAACTGAGCCACCATGTTGTACTAAAGGATTTGTAGCATCAGCACTCAAGCTCCCATCAAGATTTCCCATGATCCACTCAACTATTCTTTTAACTTCGGCTGCTTGCAGTAGATGTACCTGAATTCATAAAAGAATGTTGATCACCCGAATGTTTTGGTTTTTTTTCCCACAGAATTACATGATGTAAGCAAGTAAACTTTGCAGCTTGCTGGAAAAATATCAGGGCAATGCTACAACTTTTATGAGGAAAAAAAATACAATTATAGTCAGTGTTAGCAACTTTCATTTTGATTTAATTCCTAGCAACATTCCAATGTCCATTCTCACCTCCTCCAGCAACCACCATCAACTATGCTAATCTCAAACAGAAACACAGGCACAAGTGATAACTTCTAGCAACTCTCCAAGTATGGTACCAGCAGGACCCAAGCAAGTACCTCACACCACTCTACATAACCCTATAAAAAGTCACCCCACTATGCCGCTGCCACGCACCCTATGTGATGCAGCTGTCTGCCTCGCTCCATCAGGTTTCTGTATATACATAATCCAATAATTCATGGGAATAAATCTGATCAGCCCCACCAAAATAAAATGAATCCTTTATCCATACTTTTTAGTAATTGAGAGTTGAGACATCCTGCCAACTCCACACAGAATTATATAGCAGAACCATGCATGTGCCACTTCATCCTGCAGATAAAATATTCTATGTAGCCACAATATGATGGGCAGATTGCAAGTGTATTAATAAGTAGTGTTCATAAGGCTATAAATATAGCAATCCAAAATAAAGGGCCAAGTCTATACTCCATAGTTTCTACTTTGCATCAGATGTATCAATTTTTCTGTTCTTTGATAATTTTGGTACCTGGCCTAGGCCCATTAAACCCTAGTGGAAACACTAGTTCTTGTTTGGTCAGGCGGGTTTAGTTTAGTAGTTATTTTATTCCAATCCATGTAGATATACAATATCAGGAATTCAAGAATAATATGCAAACTACTTAAATAAGAACTATCAAATCGAGGCAGAATGAGCTAATCTATCATGCCTAGTGTGACAAAAACTCATAATTCCTATTATGAGTTAAATGTCAGAAGTACTACTGGTACTCAAGACAAAACTCAATATTACATCCTGGCGTGTTTCTCTGATTTTACTATGGTATAATCATTATTGTTATCACATTAAAGATCTGCATGCAACAACAACCAAGCCTTTTGTCCCAAACAAGTTGGGGTAGGCTACATTACAGATCTGCATCCAAACAATATATTTAATTTAACGAGTTCAGCCTCATTTCATAAGATCAGAAGCATATGTACTCCCTCCAGTCATAAACACATGTTTTGGGTTGTATGCAATCAAACTTTCGAAACTTTGACTACCGATATATTTTTAAAATATTTAAATTTGATATATGAAAATCATATGTATATATTCGTCTCAGAAAGTACTTTCATAATATTATAATTTTATTGGATTTTATAAATATATTAAAATATAAATTAGTGGTCCAAGTTGCAGTTTGGGACTGTGTCGATGTCCAAAATAACATGTATTTATGACTGGAGGGAGCATTATTATTGTAGGTGGCATATCTAGCAGAAACCTCTGTCTTTCACTAGGAACACTTTTTATTTGGCCATCAAATCAACTTAAAAAGATGTCACAAAAAAATTGGGAGGCCCAATATGATTTATCTTCTTATAAAATCTTTAGCCCAGATTCTATCAGTGCTAAAAAGAAACAAAAAAGTGAAGTTTGCTGTTAATAGTACCTTGCTTTTCTCTTTTTGTTTCTCTTTTATTTGTGATTGATTGATATTCACTGTTTTGTTTTTCTTATCATCAATTAAATTTGGACTTGGGAATGCTATATGATAGTAGAACACATTTAGGACTACAACAACAAATGTTTGGAGGATTTCAGGAGTTAATTTGATTCCCCAACAAAAAGAATTAACATACATGCATGATAGCACCTAGTAAGGAATTTGCAATACATATATCCCCTTTAACATAGATTATAACTTCTTAGAATAATTGAGCCCATGTAATAAATGGCCCAAACAACCAAGAGATAAGCTATAGAGAGCAACATAAAGTGTGTCTTAACAAACCGGATAAGCGGAGCTAAAAGCTAAATCAGGGTAAGGATGGAACATTTGAAGGACTGAGCACCAGAAATGGAGATAATAAGATTAAATTTTTGTCCACAATCTTCATTTCAAAAGGGAAAAGAATGAATTTTATTCTTCAGAATCAAATTACCTGAACTATCCTAAAAATAGCCGACAAAAGTTGAACAAACCCTTCAGATGATAGACTCCGCAACTTATTTGCTAAAGACTGACCTCCAGCTTCAGTATTTGCAGTTCAAAAGATGTACGATTTTAGTGTACAAAATAGCATAACTAAGAATAACAGTTGAATGGGAAAAAAATATAAGACCATCAGAATCGGCATCTCTGTCACCAGTCACTGAATCAGAATCCATCGGTCTGGCAATTAAAATTGGAAGCAACTCTGCTAGTGTGCCTTTTATTGAAGCTTTCATAACAGTAATAAGTGTATCCCGGTAAATTCTTAGCGCCGCAGGAAGTTGGTCCTGCATGATATAAAAAGAACAACATCAATCAGTTTACATATAAACTATTGCCCCACTGGATTTACCCAAAAAGGACTAGTATCAAGAAACAAATAAACCCTCACAGGAGATTGACCTTTTTTAAAAAAAGTGAATTTGATTTTGTCGTAATAAAATTTCAAAAGTATTTTATTGACATATGCCCAGTTTGGAAGGGTGGTCTCTTACAAGTTACAAACCCCGTAAACCCAACTTTTATGAGTGACAACCTTTTGAAGAAACCCAAAAGTTGTTTGGCGAATTGAGTCACTAATAACTCATAGAAATGTATAAGGTGCTTGGGTAGAACTTATATAGTTGAATCGAATGGAAATGTAGCCACACACCCCATTTTGTGCACACCTGCCCTCCATTAGAATCTCCAAGTCAATTTATAAGAAGCAAATGACAGAACTAACCGATCTCAGCAGGCAAATAATGAGGGGCAGAAGCCGATCACTGAGAATGAAGCTTTCCTCCTCATCTATGTGTACCTGCGGTAAGATGATGAACAGCAATCAAGAGAAGGAGAAAAGCTGCTGAAAATCTTTTCCTAAAGTACCATAATGGTGTACCTTAAAAGTGAAGCAACATTCTGAAGTAGAGTAATGTGATGAAACTCATCAGACCATTATTGAAAAAACAAACAAGTATTTCAAATTTTTTAGTAGTCATGGTATACGATAAATGGCATAATAAAAAAATGTATGATCCAAAATGGTAATTATCTTGATAGCTCATACTGCCACATAAGTTGCTTTCTTGTCACTGGATATACTTCAAACTACACAAAATTTAGTCCATATTTACCAGAAACGTTGTTCGTCCCAGTCATGGTAGGGGATTTGAGTTCGCGATTCGCCACTTTTTCTTTCAATTCCACTGCGAACATGAACCCCATACCCTAAACCAGTTCGGGTTCGACAAATCTGGTTCACGATTCACAAGGGTTTGCAGCAAATCCGATAACTATGATTTAGTCATTTATTTTAGTCATCAAGAGACCATTGAACCTTAGGACACAATCTACAAGATGAACAAGAAAATAATTTAATCTCCATATGAGGAGTCCCTGAACTGGTGTGACTTTATTCCTTCTAATTTTCAAAAAAAAAATTACAGAGCTAACAGGAAAAGAGTACAAAAAAAGCACATCATGAATACTATGCAGTCAAAAATCACTATATTAGCATGAATATTCTAAATTTAAATTTCTTCTTTTTAGAGTATTAGATTAAAGTTTCATTTAACATGCATTGTATGCATTGATATATACAACTGACACGACTTGAATATACTATAAGGCAAACAGACTACACATAGAAAATAAAGACAAGTAAAAATTTCGTAGCAAAGAAGAAAGGACAGATAGCAGTGCATCTGCATTGCATTAGAATCAGATAAAGATAGGCCAATTTAAGAGTTCTATAAATAAATAAAAATTAAAGCGTGCATACTTCATGCTCTGTCCCGTTGAGGGGGATAGAAGCCTTTCTTTTCACATTTGATAAAATCATTGCATCCACAGCTTTTCCATCAGGAACAGCAGCCCGCACAAATTCTGCTGAAAGAATGCTACAAGAATGAATATTATCAAGTTAAACAGCAATTTACTGATGAAAGAAAAAAGTTGTGAAGAATATCACTACTCTATGGGTCAAATATAAATAAAATCAAAATAACAAGATCCTAAGATTGTCTAATATTAACAACAATATTGAAGTATATTTTCTGGATAGTGGATCTACAATACATTTTCACCAAAATACAACCACCTAACTGCAATTTAGGCCAAAAGGTTTTAGTATCCATGAAATGATACAAATTTTATGCTGAAAAAAGGCTGTATGAAATTCAATTTAGAAATTGGAATAAGATTCATTCCATTAGAGCATCGATTTTTTGTAAAATAATTAAGAAGTGATACAATCATAATTTTCACTTGAAGGATCTGATTGCAATAAGGCATCCATATCTATCGTGGATCTATTCAAAAGCAACAAACTATATGACTCGGTATAGTAGAAATTGTTCAAAAACAAAAAGAAGAGATATTTTTGCTATTCACAACTATACATCTTATTGATTACTGAGGACATATATATACACGCTTATGGGCCTCATAGGCTATATACACACACACACTTAACACCCCTCTTCAAACTCAAGGTGGATCAAGAGGATCTGATGAACTGAGTTTGAGTAGATGAAGCCGATGTTGTTCCCGAGTTTGAGCCTTAGTGAAGAAATCTACAACTTGAAGCTCTAAGGGTACATACTGGAGGTCAATGGTCGACTGCTGACTATGAGACCATGTGAATGATGCATCAACACCAATGTGCTTTCTCAACTCATGCTTGATCGGGTCACTAGCAATCTGAATGGAACTTGCGTTGTCACAAAACAAAGATGTATGATCATCACCAAGAGAAGTGATCACTGTTCTGGCCCCCTCACCTTTTTTTTTTTGCAAAAATGGCTCCTTCCCGAATAGAATTGCAAATCTAATGCCCACCCACGTGGAAGGCACCTTCCACACTCCACTAAAGCGGCATAGTCCTCTCGCGCGCACCACGCCCGATCCCGCGCATGCCTCCCCCGCTCCCGCACTCCCCCTACGCGGCTCCACCCCTTCCCACGCTTCTTGAGCGCAGCAACCGCCTGCTGCCGCGCTTGCTGCTAGCTTCCACGCCGCCAGCCTCCCGCGCGATGCCTCTGCCACACCCCAGCCTTCCGCGCTCCTCGGGCGCGGCAGGCGATAGGAGTCACTTATTGCGCCTTCCACGGTGGAGGGGCCTAGATTTGCAATTTTTTCAGGAGGAAGCCATTTTTGCCAAAAAAACAAATGGGGAGGGGGCTAGAATAGTGATCACTTCTCACAAAGAACACCAAGATCAGCCAAAGCCATCGAAGCCAAACAATCTCTGAGGTGGTAGCAGCAAGGGCTCAAAGACCAGCCTCTGCATTAGAATGTGACCCAGGTGGGGTTGCGCCACGGCCACACCTTGCAGATAAGGCGGTCCAGTGAAGCTGAGGTCGTCTTCTCCTGTTTCTCTCCTTCTTTTGACACCAGTCACCAGATCCTCCGCGCCTCCTCTGCTCTGCCACTGCTCGATGGGGGAGGCGATGGGATTGGGGGAGCTCGACGGGGGAGACGATAGGGGAGCTCGATGGAGGAGATCGGGTCGGGGGAGGCGATCGGGTTGGAGGAGAATTGATGAAGTAGCAATAGCAGCCAGCAACTGTATAAGTACTAGAAGGTGCACTGTAGCGGAATACTATAGCAGTAGTACTACATCAGTAGAAGTATAGTGGTACTGCTGTGGTAGTAGAAGTATAGTAGTAGTAGAAGTAGCAGTAGAAACTAGTACAAGTACTGTAGTGTATGGCATCGCCTCGCCGCGCGCCTAAAGCGCTTTAGTGGTAAAAAGGTGGTGAGTCGCCAAGCCGTGCCTTATAGCTTTAATAACCATGGTGACACTGCCGTCTGCTTCCTGGACTTCCAGGCAATAAGCAAAGTACCAAGAGAGATACAGTAGCCAGTGATAGATTGGCAATCAATAGGATCACTAGCCCATGGGGAATCGTAGTAAGCGTGGAGCTGGATCTGACTCGAACTGGCATAAAATAGACGTTTGGATACAGTTCCTCTCAAGTATCTCAACACATGGTGACCATAGTGGACTGAGGTGGAAACAATGACAAATTGGCTAAGCACATGGGTAGCATGAACAATGTCTGACATAGTTATTGTGATATAAACAAGACTCCCAACAAGCTGACGACAGCGAGAAGGATCTCTCAACGGTACACCATTTGTAGGACGAAATTGCAAGTGAAGCTCCATAGGTGTGGCAGCTGTGCGAGTATCGGTCGGGCCAGAACGAACAAGCAAATCTTGAACATATCGATGCTGAGAGATAATAACCATCATTGTCCGAATGAACCTCAATCCCAAGGAAGTAGCTGAGTAGACCCAAATCAAACATCATAAATTGTTCAGCCAATTTCTTGACAAATACCACATAGTCCATGTCATCTCCTGTGATCAGCATATCATCCACATATAGAAGAAGCAGAGTACAACCCCGTAGAGAAGTGTGAACCAATAAGGAAGGATCATGCGCACTCTTAAGAAAAAACAACAGCTTTAATCACAGAACTGAAACGCTCAAACAAAGCACAAAAAGCCCGCTTGAGACCATATAGAGCACATCTAAGACAGCAAACATAGCATGTAGGAGCCTCCACACCTGGGGGTGACTACATATAAACCTCCTCATGTGGATCACCATGAAGAAAAGCATTCTTGACATCTATCTGAGATATAGTCCATGAGCGCACTGCTGCAACAGCAATGAGTACAAATTGTAGTCATATGAGCAACTGGAGCAAAGGTCTCATCATAATCATGACCATGAGCCTACTGAAAACCTCTTGCAACAAGACGAGCCTTGTATCGCTCCATTGAACCATGTGACTTGTTCTTTACTTTGTACACGCACTTGCAAGTTATAGGAACAGCTCCAGATGGCAGCCAGTAGGGCCTACAATCTACTTACTCCCTCACCTTCCCAATCCTTAGACCATGTAGGTGCTTTTTTTGTGTTGCTGCTGATGAACTAGCTTAGCCATGAGCTCAAACTCAGAATATCAATTAATCTCTCATATGCACCAAGTAGATGTTACAAACACTAGAATCGAAAAACAAGGACATGCATGCACTCTCTCAAAGCTCACAAGAGAGGAGCAAATAATCCAAAGCTCCTATGTAACCTTCCACTCCAAAAACCTAAAAATTACCATTTACCAGCAACCAAACAAACATATCATTCCAAAAGCAACCCTAGAGGAAGCGAAGAACTCTTGGCCAGGGTATGGCCCTCAGTTGCCTCCTGCGGTGGCAGCCTTTGAGATAGCAATGAATATGGATAAAAAAAATCTGATGCTGCTGTTGAGATCTGCCTCTCGGGTAAGTGCGAGAGGCAGAGGGATTGGAGAAGGAAGAGACAACCTAGGTGAGAGGAAGAAGAAAGTAGACATCAGCTTCCCTGCTAATACCATATGGCACTACACCATGGTAGCAGCTTAAGTGCAAAAACTAGTACTAAAACAGTAAAACTAGCGAGTAGGGGTAATTTGCACTGATTTTTATAGTTGAGTTAGTTGGACAGTTTCACAATTGAGGGTGAAAAATGGACTTTTGAGATAGTTTTTGACCAGAAATAGTAGGGACTTTTGAGATAGTTGAGGGGTAAAATGGACTTCTTCCTAAAAGGAATAGCAGTGATCAGACCTATTCGATGACCCAACATATGGATGTTTACTCTGATAGATCACATCACTGACAGGATACCAATAAAATGACCCATGCAACATCATAAAAGTCTTGTCCATATCTGGCCAGTGTTCACCAAGGCGCTAGTCGGGCAGCAGACCAGCAACTAGCGCCTAGCCTGCCTAGGCGGCCGACTTGCAGGCAATGTAGAAGGGCAAAAACAGAGCAAGCAAAACACAAATTGAGGAAGAAGTAAAAAAGGGGAACAGGTAGCTGAGAACAGGACTTGCTGCCTGAATCTAGAACACATCCACAAAACAGAAGGAAGGGAGACGTCCGTAAAGGAAGGGAGGGGAGGAACCTAGATGTGAAGCAGCTCGCCATCACTCGCCGCATCTGGAGCCCTCCCTCCAACTTGTGTTTGCGACGGCTAGGAAAACCTAACTGGTTAAATGTTAGGGTAGAAACATGGGCTAGCTAGGTCAGCCCAATAGAACAAGTTCACTCAATAATGAAATCCTCTCTTTATTCAAGTGTTAGGGAACAACATACGCGACTTACTCACCGCCACCGCTTACCTTGCAGGATCATCTCTCTTCCCTGCCCTCTCCTTCCCCATCCAAACTACACGACACTGCCGCCATCAACCACCACGACCACACGATGCTTACTCCACCTCGTCCCCCCCCCAAAAAATAGGGCCCAACACCACCTCGGCGCCTGGCCAGCACGTTGCGGCGCCATCCAAGCCTGCCACGCTGAGCTCCACCCAAGCTGACTTTGACCGACCAGGACTGCCTAGGTGGCCTATCTGCCTAGCTCGCCAACATTGATGAAATCGCAGCGGAAGACTACCACCAAGCCCCTATGATGCACGGACACGGACACGTCAACATGACACCGACACGGAATTCACCATTTTTCCAAAAATGCCGACACAGCTATATATATTTAAATAATAATATACATATGTATTATTCTCCATTTTTCTACGTGCTTGTCAAACTGAAATAATGTTAAGCGTAAATTACGAATATGTACCTCAGCCTTCGCAATTGCACTTCTAAGCTGAGCAAGAATAGGTACCGTCACCTTAGGATATATCTTTTGATCACCAATAGTAATTTTCAGCAACTGCACTTTGACTCGAGTAGCTACTAGTGCCAACATATTTGCAATACTTGCATCTTCATTTCACATTTCCTCTAGATGGACCACCCTTATCTAGAATGTTAGCATGGTTCCACAATAGAGCTTTGATGTTGGTGTTTTGCCCCTCTCAAGTGGCTAGAGTTACCCTTTAGGTTGATGAGCTGGGCCGAGCTGTGTTGTGACATCCCAAAATTGGAGTTTTGGAATGTCTGAATTTGAAAATGAACCATTTGCATTTTTCCCAGATTAATCAAAGCTTAATTTGAATTTTATATTTATGAAATGATTTAATTTGACTAATCTATTCATCAAACAAAAGAATTTCAGTTTTAGTTGGGTTCATTATGCTTCAAGGAATTTTCTGTATTTTTGAAGATTTTTTTGATTTTTTTTGCTATTTATTTGTTTTTATTTGAATTTCTGGAATTTCGTTAATTTGGAAAATGTTTTAGTTTCCAAAACCCTTTTCGGGCCGAATCCTTCCGCGGCCCGTTTCCTCTCCGTCTGGCCCATCTCCTCTCTCGCCCAGACTCAGCTCGCTGCCCAAACCAACCGCAAGCCTCGCCATCCTATCATGCATGCGTGCGCAGCGATGCGATGCATACCGCCATCGCCGCCCATGCCCAAAACCCTAACCGCGTCTGCGTAAATTTCGGCTTCCGTGTCGCCCGCCTCCCGAGGCTATTTAAAGCCCCGAGGACCCCCTTCCGAGGTTCGCCTCGCTGCGCCGTCTCTTTTGCCCTAGCCCTTGCTGCCCGAGGCGCCGCCGTCTTCTCTCACGAGCTCGCCGAAGTTCCGCCGCCGTCCCGAACGCTTCTCCGCTGTGTTTCTTCTTCTCCGGTGAGCCTCCGCTTATTTTGGTCGCATCAAGATCCCCGCGACTCCCTCTCCCTTTTGCCCCCAAAACCCGAGCCGATCCGTCACGTTTTGCCCCGTCGGCCATGCCTTATTCTCCGCCTCCGGCTTTGCCCGCGCCAGCGCCGCCGCCGTCGCCCCTCGCCGTGAGTCGTGGCTGTCCGATCTTCCGCGTACGCATCCGATCGCGCCACGTCCTTGCCGCCCGCAGCCTTGCTCTCTGCCGTCAGATCCCGCGCCGCCGTTGGATGTGCGACGCGTGGCCGTCCACATCAGCGTCTGCGTTAAAGCCCACATGTGAGCCGCGTCAGCGCCACCTCGGTGCCACGTCTGCCCTAGCCTCCGCGTGGCGTCCTCGTCGGTAGACCTCACCACATCGTCCTTGATCGCTTCAGTGAACCCGGTTCACCGTGAGCCGTGCCACTGACGCGTGGGCCCCACATGTCAGTCAGCATTTCTTTTCTTTTTCTGATTTTTCAGAAAATCCGAAATTCCAGCCAATCAAATCTTGCCACATGTCAAACTTTCTGATTTTTCTGAATTTCTTATCCGAGGAACTTCCAGGAGCCCGTTCTCCATCGTTCGAGCTCCGATTCCAGTGATTCAAATTTCTAAATTCATCTAAATTCAATATCTATCTTACAGTACCATTCTTTTCAATTTTTGAATTTTGTTTGAATTCGTTTTATTTATTTGCTCTCGTTTCGCGTGTAGACGACGCAGTCGAAGCTCAAGCGAATCAGCAATCAAAGGTAGATCTAGCAGGAGGCATCGAAGGCAAGTCTTCCTTGAACATATTGATCCCAAATTTACAAAATGCCTATATTGTTTTAAATTATGCATGCTTACTTTTATGCAATGTACTTTAAATATAGTTTAGAGTATAGTTAAATACCAGAATTTGTTATACCCTCATTGGTAATGATCATGTCGAACCTTTGTCACCCTAGGTAATACTAGCCCCCGACGCTGACGCCTTCGCCCCCGACGCTGACGCCTCCGCCTGAGCTCGACGCCGACCCCGACGCTTCCGCCCGAGCCTGACGTCGACCTCGATTGTGGTTCTTCTTCCCCGACCCGACGCCTCCGCTCGAGCTCCCCTCCCCCCCCATCGCCTCCCCCATCTGCGCCTCTGCAGCCATGCCCTCCAGTCGAGGCGGTCGGTCCTGGCGTCCCCCTCCGACCACCGAGATGCCTAGGCGACGCCGTGACAACTATGATAAACACTACTTGGCTTCTTTTCTTATCGATCAGCTTACCATAGTTTTTATAGCGTCACCATGGTGTCACCTAGTCGATGACATTTCGTCCAGTCAACTAGCAACAGATGACATGGCTACTCGCCTTGACCAGCAGCGCTTGGGAGAGGGCTCAGATCTGGCCTTTGGGTGACTCGAGAGAGGGGGAGAGATGACTCAGGCTTGGGAGAACGCTAGCTGCTGCCGTCACCACCTGTCGTCGACCCTCTCTAGCTCGCATCCATCACCGCAACCATCTAGAGTGCATCATCACCTCTTTGACTTCCACTGTCACCTTGCAGTTACTCCTCCCTCTCCTTTCTTCTCTGTTCCTCCTCCTCCCTTGCTCGCCTCCTCTGCTCTGCTGCTCTTTGCTTTGCCACTCGTCTCTCTACTCTGCTACTCGCAGAGATGGATGCTACTGCTCACCTTCCTCTCTGCTCTCTAGTACTGGAGGTGGCAGGCCTGGTGGTAATTAGGGCACGAGAGGAGTGAGTGGATAACTTAGATGGTCCTTTGGGCTTGAGTGAGGTTGTAGGGTGAGTGGGTAGGCCCATCTGTCATCTATTCTTTATATTTTCTTTGTTATATGTGCTGGTTTGGCCAATATACCTCGTTGTCTACTCTCCTTCTAATCTGGCGCCCTAGGGTCGCCTCAACTGGCTGAAGCACCATGACAACCATGCAGCTTACCTACATTGCTAGAGATTATGTCTCATGCTTTCAATCACAATGAAATTTCAAGCACATAAATGCCTTTATGTCCATGTCAAGAGTTGTCATACCAATACTCCTAAGATTTAAAAAGTGGGTCTCCATATTATAAGTGCACATTCATTTGAGTATGGGAACATATGCTTATTTTGCAAGAAAATACCTGTTGACTGAATCTAATGATGTTCCCAACTGATCTCGGATATGTCGAAAGCAATAAAGCCCAGTAAGTTCGTCAGTATCCTGATTAACATAAGGAAACACTTATGGATCATAATAGCATTAGTTACATATGCTGCATGCGTCTGTAGGCAGCTGTAGTAAAAGATTAAGTATTTATAAACTTATAGCATCATTCAAGTTAAGCAATTGGTTAATGTGATTCATTGTAATTCTTGATCTTTAATATATCAATCATAGTTACCAGATTCGCTGTTAACCCCTGCAGATCGCGAATCGGATTCATCAAACCCGAACCGGTTTAAGGTACGGGTTCGTGTTTGCAATGAAAATTTGAAGAAAAAGTGGCAAACCACGAACCCGAATCCCGTACGACTCGAACGAACAGTGTTTCTGGTAACTACGATATCAACAATATAACATTCACCTATAAAGCTAAATTGAAGAGAGTTGATAGACAATCAACGACCGCCCGACCGAGTACAGATCATAGCCAAATTCTACCATTTTTTGTCAATTTTATGAAATGCATGAATGCACCTGAGATTACATAATTTAAGAAAAGGATGAAAACAAAGATGGATAGTTGGATATTACCAAACTAAGGCAGTGATTCCATTAACACATTAGAAATTTAAATTGCTAGTTAAGGTTGACTTTTGGATATCCCCTGTGTAACAGGACCGTAAGGAAACTTTTAAGCATAATTGGAATATTTCTCAGCTTTGATCACAACAGAGTGGGTATAGAATAATGCAATGTAACCTTATCTAGGAGATGTTAAACATCAATAAAAATGGATGACAAAAGGGTAATGCTATCAGAGAGGAATAAGAAGATAACATGGGCATCAGATCATATAAAAGACTTAAGAGTTTAGGTAGCTTACTAGCAAATTTTGCAAGTCATCGATAACATCAAGGGCACCAGCACAATCTGCTGCTGCCACGAGCTGCACATGTAGAACAAGATTAACACAAAAGCACAGAGAAAGGAGGTATTAAAACAAAAGGAGTTGAACTTTAAGCAATAGGTTTGTTGCGATGATTCAAAGATTCGCTACAAAACCTATTTTTCTAGGTGTTGACCAAGTATGAACAGTCTAGGCCAGGAATGTCAATTCAGACATTGTAGGTCATTGCATCACAACATAGCATACTAGTGGTCTAGCAGAGATTGACGATAATGATGTACGGCAGCAGGAAATAAAGCATTTTTTTCATCTGCAGTTGGGCCAGGAATGTCATATGGAGACACTACTTAGAACAGTGTTATGGGTTTATGGGACATATGCAAAAGATCAAGTACTTTCAAACATAGCCATCATAACTTCTCTATGATCAAACAAAGACCAATGTCCGCAATAAGGCAAGAAGCAATGATCCATCAACATAGGTTGGTTTCATTTCTTTTTTATCCATTTCGCTCATGTAACAACTCAAGAATTGGCACACTGTATTTGCGTGTCAAGCTACACTTGGCACTCACCAGCTTGAGCGCGGCGAGTGCCTGGCTGACATAGAGGATGATGGTGAGCTTCTGCTGCAGAGCGACAAGGTTGCCCCGTGTCGCATTGAGCTCCTGCACCTGCCGTGCAGCCCCAGCAAGGTCACCCGTGAGCACCCGGACCACCTCCCTGAGCTCCCGGATTCTCCCAACCGCCGCAACAATCTCCCCATCAAGCCCACGCAGCCGGCCCTGAGCCTCATAGAACGACTCCGACCGCCGCGCGATCTCCCGCACGAGGTGCGCCTCCACCACATCCAGGTGCTGCCCGAGGCGCTCCTGCAGCGCGTCGTCGCCGAGCGGGCAGGCCGCCTTGAAGGTGGGCCCGTCCTCGAGCGCGAAATCCTCCTTGAAGAAGAGCGCGGGCACCTCCCTGAGGCAGGCGGCGAGGCCGGACGACGCCGGGGCACCCTCAGCGTCGGAGGCGGCGAGCTCGGCGGAGGCGTGGAGGCGGATGTCGGCGAAGCGGGCGTAGGGGTCGACGGTGGCGGCAAGGTAGGGCGCGAAGTCGGCGCGGGAGACCTCGCAAGGGTGGGAAGGTGGGGGAGTCGCGTCGGGAAGGGGTGTTGGAGGGGGCCAGGGGAGCCAGTACGATGAAGACGAGGCAGAGGGGAGCGGGTTGTTGAGGAGCGCGGTGATGGATTGCGGGACGCCGCCGGGTGGCGCCGCGGAGGCGGAGGTGGGGGAGTCGGTGGAGAGGGAGGAGGAGGCGGTGGAGATGGTGCGGAGGGGAGGGCGCGAGGCCATGGCGGCGGCGGAGGTGGTGGTGGTGGGGTTAGGGGACGGGAGGAGGCATGGGGAGATCAGGATCCGGGAGGCCGGGATTCCGGGAAGCGAAGCGAAGGGGGTCAGATCTGGTGCCCAGGTGGGAGAAGGGGGGAAGGCAGTGTCCAGCGCTGTTGTTTCTTCTCTAGTTTTCTCCCTGTTTTTTCTTCATTCTTTTATTACCTCACTCCCTTGCTTCGGCTCTGTTGTGCAATTGGACCGTGGATTAGCCGCATCATTTATCGTATCTAGTGGTGGCCAAACGGGTCGGCACGCCTGGTCCAGACACGACACGGCTACACGGCTAAGAGCTAAACAGGCTGTAGGCACGCGGGTCGTGTTTAGGCCGAAGGCACGGCTCGTTCTGGATGAGCACGCAGACGCCCCAAGATGGCAACGTGCCCCAAGACGGCACGACTCGCTTAAAAATAGTCATTGCAGGACTTAAAAATTCAAAAAATATACAAAAATATTCAAAAAAAATCCTGAATTTTTTCTATAAATATGTGGCTGCCCCCTCCCTATTTCCACACCAGCAATCTTGCATTCTCTTCTACTCATTCTCTTGTGGAAATTCTTTTGCTCTTAGTGGTAATTTGGCAAAATTATATATAGTTTTGTCAAAAATCCAAAAATCTGAAAATCGGCTTTCAGCTTCTGTCAAGAAATCAAGGTGACAATTGTGATTTATTTTTTCATTTTGTTAGTATTTTAAATCATATTTTAGTATTAATTGCGTCATTATTTCTTGTAGTTTGCTACTTTGCTTTATGGAGCCCGGGGATTTTCCGTCGTTCCCAGCTTCTGATTTCGGTATTTCACCCGAGGAGCTTCTTGCATCATATGCCCAAGAAGCTGCAGGAGCTATGCCATCCTCAGGCACTACAAGTGCTACTGTGTCGGCAAGCACCGGGGCGAAAAGAACAAGACGCAGTACATCGAAAGTCTGAGAAGATTTCGACCAGATTTTTGAGACATCAAACGACCTCCAGATCAGGTATGCTGTTTGTAAATATTGCAAGCATAAATTAACTGCGAAATCTTCAGGTGGAATGGGGCACTTGAAGAGGCATGCTGAGAGCTGTAGAAAAAAAGCGAGGATGGCTTCAAAATAGACGCAACTGCAGTATAACCCCGACGGTACGGTACGTAACTGTGACTACAATCCTGAGGTAGCTCGTGAATCTCTTTGTAGTTTAATCGCTTTTCAAGATCTTCCTTTAAACTTTGGTGAGTCAGCTGCGTTTGAAAGCTATATTAGGGCCGCTCATAATCCTAGGTTTTCTACAGTTTCTAGACAGACAAAAACTAGAGATTTGATTAAATATTATAATAATTGTCACAATAACCTAAAAGAAAAATTTAGTACCTGTACTTTTTCTGTATCTTTGACATCTGATATATGGAGTGGTAGAGCTAAAGAGGATTACCTTAGTGTAGTGGCTCATTATGTAAATAATGATTGGCAACTAGAAAAGAGAATTATAGGATTCAAATTAATTGATGTAGCACATATCAGTGAAAATATTGCTGATTGTATTGTAAAAGTTGTGGAAGATTTTGGTCTTAGTGATAAGATTTTTGCAATAACATTAGATAATGCTTCTGCAAATACTTAAGCTATGAACATTCTTACTCCGCTTTTTAATTCTTATGCTGAATCTTTCTTATTACATCAGCGTTGTGCTTGCCATATTATTAATATTATAGTTAAATCTGGTTTGAAGAGGTTAGATCAGTATCTTGAACTTTTCACACTGCAGTATCTTACTTAAATTATTCTAATCAACGAGTAGCAGTATTTAAGACTTATTGTATTGCAATGAATGTGCGTCCGCGCAAGTTTGGTCCGGATATGCCTGTTAGATGGAACTCTACTTACTTGATGCTTAAGAATTTAATACCATATGAGAGCACACTTTCTGTTTTTATTAACACGCACTGTCGTACACGGGATGGTCAGCCGGTACTCACAGAGCAACATTGGTATATTGCTAAATACTTGCTGTCATTTTTAGAACTTTCTTTGAATCTACTGTTGCTTTATTTGGAGTTTATTACGCAACCTCTCCTTTAATTGTGCATCATATTTTAGAAAAATTGCTACCCACTTAAAGAGCCACGAAAATGATAATGTCTTGCGTGAAGTTGTTTATGCTATGAAAACTAAATTTTTAAAATATTGGCAAGAAATTACTATGTTATATGCATTTGCATTTATTTTAGATCCTAGAGCTAAAATTCGGGGATTCTCTAATGTTCTCTCACTTCTAAGTGATGCGGTAGGTACTGATTATTCTAGTTATTTTTCAACTGTCCGTGCAAACTTATCTCAAGTTTATGATAAGTACGATCGGAAGTTTCTTTGGAGTTCGCATGCAATGACCTCCACCAAAGACCTAGCAATGTAAGAAGAAAACCGCGTGGGGAAAGATATGGCGTGCAGGTGACTCTTCCTCAAGGAGTTCGACTACATCAACGACAAGTGCGGACACATCAAGTGGTGGGGAGCTAGCTGCCTATCTCAACAGCGACACTGTCAACTACCAAGAGAAGCAAGAGGAGGACTTCAGCATTTTGCAGTGGTGGCATGAGCACAAGATAACATATCCGATGCTTTCCATACTAGTACGGGATGTGTTAACAGTTTCTGTCTCCACGGTTTCTTCGGAGTCTGCTTTCAGTTTATTCGGAAGAATAATCGAGGAGAGAAGAACAAATCTGACTAGTGAGATGGCGGAAATACTTCTCACTGTGAAAGATTGGGAACAAGTTGATCAACGAGCTCAACATAATGTAGAAAATACTGAGCTGGCGGAGACGTTCGAAAATCCTTATCTAGATAATGAGGAAGAATAATTGTAATCTTCACTTTTTTATTGTATCACTGAGCTATAGACCGTACTCTTTTTTCTTTGCCAAGGTTTTCTCGTGTTGAGTTTTTACTTGGCAAATTTTTTAACGAGACAGCCAAACATCAATAAAGCTCATTATTTAATTCAAATTATTTATCTCATTTTAGAATTTATCTCGTATTTTAGCTTTTTCTTAATTTATATATATATATATATAAAGATTTTGTTCATCCTTCGAGTTTTTCTAATTATTCTAAATTTTCCTATTTTCTAAAAATTTTAATTTTTTTTTGCATTTTTTACCATACTTTATCTATTTTTCTAATTATTTTTTATTTTTTTCAAATTTTCTGGTGCTAAACAGGCTCACAGGCGCACCTACCCGTTTGGCTGCATGAATGACTGGCACGGGCGCCACCCCAAGACTTGAGCCGACACGGCCCGACCCGTTTACAAACCGAGCCTAAATGGGCCGTGTCTAAACGGGCCGTACCGATTTTTAATCGAGCTGTGCCGTGTCAGGTGACCCGTTTGGTCATCTCTCAGATTCGTATGGTGTGCCTTCACTGTATTATCGCCTAATCAGATATCAACACATATATATACCCCTTATAATGCACATAAGCAATTTTTGCTACGTCCACCCTAAATAATGCACCTCACTAGAGATGGCCTAACGTTCGTATACCCAACAAAATGTCCCCCGAAACTTGCATTCATCAAAATGAACATCTCGGATCTTTCCTCAGCTTTACTCACTCACATCCGATGGCCATTATTTAGTGTGTCTAATCATCCCTGTGGCCCACAACAAACCTCCCCCACCTACATATTTGGAAGGAGAGCGAATCAAACAAGGAAATAAATAAGGAGGATCTGCATGCAAGGAAACCAGACTTGAATTTTTTACTGGCCAAAATTATACGTACTACATATTTGGAAGGAGGGCGAATCAAACAAGGAAATAATTAGGGAGGATCTGCATGCAAGGAAACAAGATTTGAATTTTTTATTGTCCTGGCATTGTGATCGTATTTTTTTTCTGAATATGACTCTTATCGAGACTTTTTTACGGATCTAGCCCCATAGAGCCTAATTTCAGCCCACGGAGAGCGCTGAATTTTTGATTTCATTTTTATCTAAGGAACCAACGATGCTGTGAGTCTTTGCTTAATTTTTTCAATTTTTCTCGCGGAACTAGCGGTACGCGAACACTTGTTTAATTTTTATCTTTTTTCCTTGCGGATCCAAATGGTCGGTGGCGCAGATTTATTTTCCATATTTTTTCGAATTCATCCCTGTGGCCCACAACAGACCTTCCCTCACCTCCAGCATTAACAAGAAAAAGGAAACAAACGTCCTGGAATAAAAAAAAGGAAACAAACGTCTTGGAAAAGGAAAGAACCATACATTACGTGCTGGGAAATGGAAACCGGGAGATGGGGCAGCGTGGCCGGGAGATTGCACGCGGCGGCCGGGGCAGCGCGGCTAGGAGAACGCAGGCCTGCAATGGCTCCACGGTCGCCATCGGTGGCTTTGCCGACGCGGTGAGGTTGCTGGTCGGCGACCTCGCGGCCGCCGTGCCTTGACAAATTTATAATTTATTTTTTAAAAAAATAATTTTATTAAGTACAAAATAATCGAAAGTTTTTTTGAGAATTTTTAACCTAATACGCTATCTTTTCAAAAATCCTTCTATATTTAAAAAAAATGAAGGCAACCCACCTGTAGTTTCTTCTAACTGCAACCCAGACCAGAGAAGCTTCTTCTCTTCCCTCCCTCCATTAAAGCAAGAAAGAAGCTCCAAAGCTTCATCAATTCCGCACCAAATCTCCTCTTTCCATCTATAGTTTTAATTCCCTAAATTTCGTTCTCTATTGCCAAAATTTCCTCCCAATCTGATTTGATCCCAAATTATGGTTTCTATAAATATGCTTGTTTCGGGGCTATAAAAAGTCGGCGAGCTCTCCTCCACCCCATCGCATTGCGTAAATCCCCAAGTGCTCCCTCTTGTAAAGATCGCCGGATTTTGGAGGTAACCCAAGCCATCACCGTCATCTTTCCTGGTGAAATTCACCGCAATCGTGACTCCTCCCACGCAGGCGCCGGTGCCGGCGATCTCGCCGCACCAGTGCCGACCCAATGCGACCGGCCGGCCACCCGGCCTTCCTCCCCTTGCGCCGTTAGCCCGCAGAGCACGCTGTGCTCTCGTGGAAGCTACAAAAAAATCTAAAACAAAAATTCTTTTTCTTTCTCTTTCTTGATTTAAAATCTTTTGGGAGCTGTTTTTAGCCCATTCGACCTCTATTTAGTTTCGTTTTCTTTCTAAATTCATTTAAAATTCTAAATTTCTCTTTTATTATTAAGTGTTGTATTCATACTTATCTTCTCATTTAATTGATAAGCGGGTGTACTGCCATCGTAGCGTTAGCACAGGCACTATACTAGTATTTTGTAGTGGTTATACGAAAACATTATATTTGACTTGGTCAAACATTACGGAGATCGCCGTATAACATAGTTGCGCAAACATTAGCTAAGAAAATAGTAACATACACAAAATAAAAGCTTTCATTGTTTAGTGCACGATTCATATGCCACGTAGTGTTTCCTTATATCTGGTTATGGTAACACGACCGTCCCCCATATCATCATACCTTCTACTAATCCCTACAAGTTTCTTGCATTGTCGTTGATTTGAGCCGACCGAAAAAAATTACATCTAGGTCCTTTTCTAAAAAAATTACATATAGGTCCTTTTTTGGAAAAAAATACAGTTAGATTCTTTTCCCAAAAAAGAATACATATGCGTTTTTAAGGCTTGCGCTCGGATCCTTTTACCAAAAAATGGAATTACGATTAGGTCCTTTTCGAAAAAAAACAATGTTCAGGTCTTTTTTTTTGAAAAAATATACATTGCATTTAGGTCGTTGTTGCGCTTTTCTAGCATTACATTTAAGCCCTTTTGCGGAAAACATAAAATCCTATTTAGGTCCTTTTCGTGCGTTTTCTCGATTTACTCGTGTGTGGAGCGTCGATCGCGCGTTTTCTCGATTTGCTCACGTGGAGAGCGGCGCCCGTGGCGTGACACGCCACGTATAAGTTTCTAGTTTATTACAATCCCTCCTATGATCTTCTACTCCTCGAGGTCTTGATCGCTAGCTTTTTCGATAATCATAAGATTTCTTAGCAGCAGCAATATAATAATAGAGGCCCATATCATTATGAGGACAAACTTTTACCTCACCAGAATCAGCATATATAATAGGTCCTGAAAAGTAACAATAAAGCATGTATGAGTATGAAAATACTCAGCAAGTCGTGAAAAAAGTGATACATGCATTTATATAAATATTCTTTCAACCATCAAGTCATTTCCTTCAAAAGTAACTTGATATTAAAAAGACAAGATAACATTACCTAGTTGTCGGAAAAACCACGTTTCAATGTAGAAATCCACTGGTGGCAAAGTGATGTGGAATATTACACGAAAAAAATTACATCCAGGTCCTTTTTTGAAAAAAAATTACATATAAGTCCTTTTTTGAAAAAAATACGGTTAGATCCTTTTCCCAAAAAAGAATACAAATTACGTCTAGGTCCTTTATGCGTTTTTAAGGCATGCACTCGGGTCCTTTTACCAAAAAATGGAATTACGATTTGATCCTTTTCGTAAAAAAACAACATTCAGGTCCTTTTTTTTGAAAAAAATATACATTGCATTTAGGTCCTTGTTGCGCTTTTCTAGCATTACGTTTAAGCCCTTTTGCGGAAAACAAAAAATCCTTTTTAGGTCCTTTTCGCGCGTTTCTCGATTTACTCGTGTGTGGGCGTCGATCGCGTTTTCTCGATTTGCTCGCGTAGAGAGCGGCGCCCGCGGCGTGGCACGCCGCGTATAAGTTTCTAGTTTATTACAATCCCTCCTATGATCTTCTACTCCTCGAGGTCTTGATCGCTAGCTTTTTCGAAAATCATAAGATTTCTTAGCGAAGAAGAATATAATAATAGAGGCCCATATCATTATGAGGACAAACTTTTACCTCACCGAATCAGCATATATAATAGGTCCCGAAAAGTAACAATAAAGCATGTATGAGTATGAAAATACTCAAGAAGTCGTGAAAAAGTGATACATGCATTTATATAAATATTCTTTCAACCATCAAGTCATTTCCTTCAAAAGTAACTTGATATTAAAAAGACAAGATAACATTACCTAGTTGTCGGAAAAACCACGTTTCAATGTAGAAATCCACTGGTGGCAAAGTGATGTGGAATATTACACGAAAAAAATTACATCCAGGTCCTTTTTTGAAAAAAAATTACATATAGGTCCTTTTTTGAAAAAAATACGGTTAGATCCTTTTCCCAAAAAAGAATACAAATTACGTCTAGGTCCTTTATGCGTTTTTAAGGCATGCACTCGGGTCCTTTTACCAAAAATGGAATTACGATTTGATCCTTTTCGTAAAAAAACAACATTCAGGTCCTTTTTTTTGAAAAAAATATACATTGCATTTAGGTCCTTGTTGCGCTTTTCTAGCATTACGTTTAAGCCCTTTTGCGGAAAACAAAAAATCCTTTTTAGGTCCTTTTCGCGCGTTTTCTCGATTTACTCGTGTGTGGAGCGTCGATCGCGCGTTTTCTCGATTTGCTCGCGTAGAGAGCGGCGCCCGCGGCGTGGCACGCCTCGTATAAGTTTCTAGTTTATTACAATCCCTCCTATGATCTTCTACTCCTCGAGGTCTTGATCGCTAGCTTTTTCGAAAATCATAAGATTTCTTAGCAGCAGCAATATAATAATAGAGGCCCATATCATTATGAGGACAAACTTTTACCTCACCAGAATTAGCATATATAATAGGTCCTGAAAAGTAACAATAAAGCATGTATGAGTATGAAAATACTCAGCAAGTCGTGAAAAAAGTGATACATGCATTTATATAAATATTCTTTCAGCCATCAAGTCATTTCCTTCAAAAGTAACTTGATATTAAATAGACAAGATAACATTACCCATTTGTTGGAAAAACCACGTTTCAACGTAGAAATCTACTGGTGGCAAAGTGATGTGGAATATTACAACAAATGTTAGAGAAAAATCCACATGGCGCACTTCCAAATCCAGAAGTTATGAGTAATACCACATTTTACTCTGATTAAGATGTACTGCTTGGCCCATATTATCATGTAACATCCCAATTTTTGGTTCTAAATTATATTTATGCAATTTATTATCTTTAGGAATTATCACGACTTTATTTGAAATTTTAAATATTTTGGAATTACCTTCTTTCAAATAGTATTTAAATATGGAAAAAATTTAAGTGAAATTTTTCCATAAATATTTTATCTGAGTTCTAAATCTCTCAAAATATTTTACAGAATTTTTCTAAAATTTTCCAAGTATTTTTGCTATTTATTTGAAGCCATTTAAATTTCTATAATTATTTTAATTAGAAAATCTTTTAAAAACCCAGAAAAGGCTTTTGGGCTGAAACCCATTTAGTCCGGCCCAAAATGCCTGCGCGGAAGCACAGTTAGCCAAGCACCGTGTAGCCCAGCGAGATTCGGCATCTCCGTGAGGGATCCATCGCAGACATTACTTCATGACAGCAAAGGCAGGGACTCTCGAGGATATATAATGCGCGCATCGAGATCGCCTTGACCTCGTGAACTCAAAGCCCTAGACCAATCAAACCGAGGCATCACCATTGAGTCAGATTTTGCAGATCTGTTCGTGCGCCATCGCCACGGTTTAAAGCTCGATTCATCGCTAGTGGTGGTCTTCTTCGGTCATCGGCCACACCATCGTGTTCTCTTGGACAAGATCTACGTGGTGCACTATCGGGACCCGAATATGCAAATTCGGATCCTCTATGTATTCTGCACTAGTCTAGAATCACGCTAGTGTACACAGTCTTAACATAGATGAATATCACAATCATACACAACGATAAAATAAATAAGACTTCATCTATTTAAATATAACTATTAAACAACCTTAAAGTCCACCTCACAAGAATACGCCACTGGGATAAGATTAAGAAATAGATAAACTGCAGCGGAGATAAATTATTCGTAGCAACACTTCAATTTGCCATAGGCAACAGACAAGATTCACACTCTAGTTGATCATCTCCTTTTGGAACTCTTCCTCGTAAGCAAGTGTAGACTCTTCTTCAACTGGTGATTTGTTGTTATAAGAGGTGAGTATATAAAGCTCTTAACAAGTTGTACACAGAATACAAGTCTATTATATATTATATGCATGGCTTATTCCAAATGAATGGCTGAATTAGTTATTTTGCAATAAAGCAGAATTTATTAGAATATTATAAATAGATTGAAATGACAGCAAAACAAATAATAACAGTAATAAAAATTTTCAGCTATTTCCCAAATAAACTAACTCACAACCTTAAGTCAATTTCCAACCTCCATAGGCATACAACCTTCATTTCTAAGTTCATTTTATTAAAATCTAACCCTTGACTATAATTCCCGAGCATTGCTCAATACCGCGAGCATAGCTATTCGAATAAGCTTGACTCTCTGCAAAGGTTATACACTTTACCCAAAAGATATAATCACAACAACAAAAAGGTGAGTGATCATAACAAATCCTTCACAATGTACTTGCAATCTTTACCAAATTCCTTGCGCTTGTCTTCCATAATCAAAGCCTTATTGACTAACTTCTGGAAATTAGGAAAGTTAGGGTAATCAACCAAACTTGCAACCCAGAGTTCAGCCCCTTCATGAAACGAGATTGTCTTGCTTTATCAGTTGCAACGCCTTTAGGGGAGTAGCGTGCGAGCTGCATAAACTTGTTCGGATAATGGGCCACTGACTGGCCACCTTGCTTAAGCGCCTTAAATTCTTCTTTCTCTAAGTCCATCATTCCTTCAGGCACATGATACTGTCGGAATGTAGCAGTAAACTCCTTCCAAGTGATCTCTAGTGAGGGCTTCATGAGCAACAGAGTAGTTCTCCCATCATTCAGCTACAGCTCCTTCTAGTTGATGAGAGGTATAGAGAATCTTCTCATTACTCTCACATTGGGTTATGTGCAGCTTTCTTTCTATACTTCTGAGCCAATCATTAGCTTCTAATGGATTGACATCCCGAGAGAATGTCGGTGGACAAGTTCTCATAAAATAAGACAGCTTTGAATAAGGACGAGACCCATTGTTGTTAAGTTGAGTAACATTGTTGTTACTAGCTGCAGCCTGCGTTGTTATACTTTGCATCTGCTGCAACATAGTATGCATTAGTTGAGTCTGAGAAGCAAAAAAAGCTCTCAAGTTCTGCATATCAACTGGCAGTGAAGGTTGAGGAAACGCTCCATCATTGGGATTGTCATTAGCTCGGTTCTCACTACCAGAAGCTCCATTGTTTTCACGAGTGTTCACCATCTGTCGATTGCTTGACAGGGTTAGGGGAAAGGAGAAACAACATAGGTAAGATACAAAAATCCTAATGCAGGGGAAGACAAATCTAACCAAAAAACTTAAGCAAATTTTATTAGTTACTTGGTATGGTTGCTTACAAAAGCCTAAAATCTATGCAACGCATACTGCCCACTCAGCAATTATAAAAAAATCCAAACCAACCTAACACACCAACTAGCGACTACTAGGATGACATTGACTATCTTAAGCAGACGCTAGTCAAACAAGAATCTCAACTATAAGCTAACTCTATCACTCATCCAACCACCCAGGCTGGGGCTCTCCCGGTGCATAAACCGGTGGGTGGGCTTGCATGGGTGCAAACCTATCTTGATGACCAGCAACTAGCACCTTGATGTCCACATGAACATCGCGCTCCTCTGGCTCCATCACAAGCTCCTCAGGGTCTTCTTCTTCTTCCTCACGCTGCTCCTACACTGCTCCTACACTGCTTGATTATCACCACTATACAAGGCCTCATCTAGCTCTATGATCCTCTCTATCGCTGCAATGTGTGTCTCATGAAGCTCCTCCTCATCAACCCTCAAGGACTCATTGCTTCTACTCTTGAGTTGTATCCTTCATATGACCATCCTGAGCAGCAGTAAACTTGGCCAAGTGCACCACAGTGGCATCTTCCTCTTCATCAATCTATTGGCATTGAGAAGCACATCCTGTTGGATGCATCTTGAAAACGGTGTCCTCCAACTCATGGGCATAGTCTTGGCAGATTCATCGCAAGGCAAGACGTGAAGACTCCTAGATCCTAATCTCAAAAGTAGCTATCCTCACAGTGATGTTGATTGGCTTGCTGGCCTTCTCATCCTCTCGAGCGTAGATAAGAATCTTGCAAATAAATCCTCGCTCCACACCATTGACCACCCAACAACTCCCTCTGTAAAGTGGTCGAACAAACCCAACAAGGACTGCAAAACTCTCCATAGTTATGTAACATAGCCTCCCTCACGTTCGCCATAGGTGTGAGCCATCCTCATCTATTAAAAGAAACTTTGGATTGGACCTCCAATTAAAACGACAGCTAGAAAACGAAAAATTCAACAAAGCCAAAAGTAGGAGAATAAGAAGAATCAAGAGTTTCTTATTAGTCAAACTAAGATTTTCTTTTAGAAAATAATTTTGGACACACCTAGGAGACAGCCGGACTATCTAGGGCCAAAGCCTACAGTCAGTATGGCTCTGATACCACCTCTATCAGGACCCAAATATGCAAATCCAGACCCTGTGTATATCGCACTAGTCCAAAATCACGCTGTGCACAGGCTCAACATAGATGAATATCACAATCATACACAACAAAACATAGTAAAAGTAATAATAACTTTCAGCATTTCTCAAGTAAACATGGCATCCAGCCTTATATCAAAATTTCAACTTTCCAATAGCAACCTGCCATCCCAACCCAAGTTTTCATTTTATTAAATCTAATCGTTGAGTGTAATCCCCAAGCATTGCTCAATACCGCAAGCACAACTATCCGAATAGATTTTACACTCTGCAGAGGTTATGCGCTTTACCCACATGACATGATCCTCGCTTTTAGCCTATATTTTCATGCTTCCTTTGGCGATCAGCCAAGAGGTCATGACAAAGCCTTTCCAATGGCACGTGGTAGACATGGGTTGGCTACCTATGCGGCGCGATCTATACCGTTTGCGCTCAATCCAACGGCTGGGATCTATGATGAAGACCAACAACGATGCGGCAGCATCACGACCACCTGCATCAAATCAGATGACTAAGGTTTGAAGATGAGACGATGGCTCATGGCTACTACGGTTGCGACATGTGGCACCATCTAGACCGACGAGACTAGATCTAATGGCTACAGTTGAACAAGAGTAGGTGAAACGATGGTGCATGCGTGGAAGAATCTGGCACATCAGCAGCGGATCGGACGGCTGTGGCTATGCGAATAGAGATTAAGTGACACAATGACTTGGTTGCCCCAGTGCACACCACACATCAAACATCCGATGACTGCCCTGGATCCAATGGTTAATGCTTGCGCATGGTGATGGCTACGCGATGCAATCTAGATCGTACTTTCTAGATCAGATGACTGTGCTAGCTCACGAAGGCAACAATGGCAGACAGCGCTACATGGCGGGCTTCTCACCGGAGATGAAGACAATGACACTCCCGACGGCGTTCCAAGGCTTCTCCAACGACACGGCTTAGTGAATCTGGAAGCTCTCGACGCGAGCGACTCGTTGGTGACCTCAACGACGACGGAGACGAGTCGACGGTGAAGATTATAACATCCTAATTTTTGGTTTTATTTGAATATATTATGCATTTTGTGAATTTTGTGAATTTATTGAATATTGTTAAATATGGTCTATTGTGAAAATTATTTAATTAACGAGGAAGTTAAAATAAAGTTTTGTTAAAAATATTTTATCTGAGTTCCAAATGTCTTAAAATATTTATGAGATTTTTTCAAGTATTTTATTACCTTAACTAAATTAATCTAATTGGGAATTATTTTAAATCAAAAACCGTGGAAAATCCTCGCTACAGTGTTGGGCCGAAACCCAGTACTGTGCAGCCCATCAGCCCGTCTTCTAGAAGCATGGAATGCCACCGTTGGATCTTAATCCAACGGTCATCTTCAAGCCGAGTGTGTTAGTGAGTATCAGCCGTTGGATAGGATTGTTTGTTCGCCAAGGATTCAGCCACGTTTGTTCTATTGGATGCCATCAATCTGGATGCATGTCAGCCACTCCATCGTCGTCTCGGATTAGGCCTCTTCGGCGAGCAGCCGTGTCAGCCATGGACACTAAGTCTGTTCCGAGTGAAGCACAGACGTCTAGGCCTATATAAGGTGCGCACCGGCTACGCAAAGATGTCAAAAACCAAAGCCCTAAGCAGTTTAGCCGAGAAGCACGACGTTTGGCCAGAATCAAGGGTTTTCGTCGTGCACCGCTGCAAAGGAAAATGATAGATTTGTCGTCATCCGTGAGCTATAGAATTCAAGACCGGTTGCATTGGAACCGTCGTTGTGAGATCTGCCAGGTGCAAACCTTGGATTGGCCGGGAGATTGCCGGAGTTCGTCGCCCTCGTTGGACCAGAAACCATCGCTGTTTACCTCATCACTGCCGACATTTTAGAGCACCAAGTAAGGAATCAATTGCGTCACTAGAACCGCGAGATCGAGTTATTCCTGTTGCTGCCCTCACCGGTGATCGTCGGTAACCATAGGGGTGTGTGTGCCGCCATCTTACGTGTCTTGATGCTTTGCTAATGCGTGTCAGCCACGTTGCTGCCATCTAGGCAATTCAATTGGCATGGCTCGTGTGTGGAACTGATGTGTGCGGGCTGAGTCAGCCTCCGCGTGGGCCCGAATGTCAGCCGGGTTGCTATGCTCGTGCACCGAGTCCACGGTAGACCCGACGAGTTGTGGACTCTGTCCATGGATATAAGGACACATGTCAGCACTGGGGCAAGCTGACATCATTCGACACAATAATTAGGATTTTTAAGTATAAAAATAATTCGATTAAATACTAATTTTCTGATTTTTGGTATTTTCTTTATTTTCAAATCTTTCTACAGCCCGTACTTTCTCATACTAGCTCCAATTTAAGCAATTCAAATTTTAAAAGTTTGCAAAATTTAGATCTATTTAATAGTAAATTTTATTTGATTTTTAGAGCTTGTTTGCTCTATGTTTTGGTATTTATTTGGTATTCTCTCTCGTTACGCGTAAACATCGAAGTGCTCGGAGCGTCCGAGGAGGATTCATTAACATAAGACCAGGTTCCAGAGTAAGAACAAGAGCTTTTTCAAGATAAGTTGTGCTTTGATCATGTTGAATCCAGTTTATAAAATTGCTATATTTTTTACTCTATGCATGTTATTTTATGTGTATAACTATTTCAAAATAGTTTGGGATCTAGTTGATCTGTCCAATTGAACTATACCTACCTCATCATTTGTATGTCATGATTAATTGTCATCCTAGATTGATTCATTACTAGTTATTTAATTTTAATAATCAACATGGGTTGGTTAAACCATGTTAGTATGCTTAGCCATACCACGTACAACATATATCTTTTGAGATACCAAAAGTTAATCTTAACTAACGAAATATTGAACATGATTATGAATTGGTGTGTCAGGTATTGTCACACAATGATGTTGAGTAGTGGTAACGAGGATGTCATGCAACAATGTTGACCTGTTGATGGCACGTGGTGCTTGGTAATCAACTGGGGTGGTAATCAATTAGATTGGGGCAAGGGGCAGTGTGCCAAGGTGGATTGAAAGGGTAGAGGGTATGTGGAAGTCTTACCCTAATCACTCTAAGGACTTAACCTTGCAAGCCTTTGACCTATGTCAAACATGCAACAACATGTGTGGAATTGGACGGACCTAGCTGATTAATTTGTAATGTTTTAGCTTTGGTACTAGCAGTGGTGTGTGGGGTTAGTCTTTTTATGAACTCTGAAAGTTCAAACTCCATTAGTTTGGTTTTGGTGTTAATGACAAATCTAATATTGAGACTAACTCTTTTGATAATCATAATATTGATTAGTCTCAATTGTTAATTAATGACAATCTTTTTATGAGACTAACTCTTTTGTTGAGCTTAACTCTCTTTAGTCTCTTTTGGATGAAAAAGATGGAAATATCAAAGGTATGAATTCGAGTTCATATTATCATATCTTGTTGCATTCCTTGGATATAATATTCATGATCATATTGATAAGTCCAAATATGAGACTAACTCTTTTATTGAGTATATCTTTGATTAGTCTCATCTTATTGAAAAATGGAAAACCCAAGGTATGCACTCGTATTCATTTTATGATATCTTAATGCATATTTTGGATTTAGGTTAAAGTATGAACTCTACTATTATTCAAATCTTAAGATGTGCGTTAATGTTTCGATTCCATATGTACATGAATGCACACATTTAGGGGGAGTTCATACTTTATCTTGATGTTTCAATAGTATTGATCTAATTCATCTTTCTATATCAAGGATCGTTACTTTGAAACAATCCCTTGAGTATATTTAACTTGTGTAGTTTTAGTATACTCATGTTAATATAGGATAAACTCAAATGCTATCCAAGATTGATTATATGCATATTGATTCCAAAGTTCAATTATTTATATGCACATTGTGGAATATAAGAACCCGGGTACCCTCATGACAGGCCCAAGAGGAAGGAGAAGACAGGCCCAAACAGAAGGCCCAAAGAATAAGCCCCACGCCCGTATGGAAGGGGGCGCATCATATAGGCAGTTAAGCATGTGTTTGGATATAAAAGAAACAGTTGTAATCCGAGTCGTTGAAAGGGTATATAAAGATGTAAACTCTATCCTGTAACCGACTAGAATCTAATAACCGATCGGAATCTCCCGACCGATCAGGACTCTGTAAGCCGCCCCACCCCCACTATGTAAGGGAGAGGGCGGGCAACAATAAGGGAAGAAGCCATAGAGCATAGCACACCTCATATCGTCCAGAGCACATTACGCTTTGAGCAAACCGAGATCCAAGAGATCCATATAATCCCAGCACACAGGATTAGGGTATTACCTCCACCGCTGAGGGCCTGAACCTGTCTAAAATCCCTGTCTTGTGTGACCTTCGAGTTTGAGATCTAGCGCCTACCCCATAAATTCATTGCCGACTACAAAAGTCGACAGTTGGCGCGTCAGGTAGGGGGAGCGCTATAATCTTTTCCTACAGACTCGATGGCAGTGACCGGCGGAATCACCACCACCTTCATCTCCGGCCAGGCTTTCCGCTTCGGGAGCCTAGACTTTGTCGCAGATGTGCACGGAGAACTTGTCCGCCTAGACCTGAACCAGATCCAATTTGGTAAAGATCAGGCGGACCCATTTCAGGTATATCACTTTGACTTGGCCGGTAAACCAGTCGGCGTCGTGAGGATTTGCTGCGATCTTCGTGGCGTCTTCGCGATAGAAGAGTAGAAGACCGATCTCCAACGCCAACAAGAAGAGCAAGAAGCTACGGGCGAAGATCGTCTTCGTAAGGGTAAGGAGGTGCAGGTGCGATCGCTTCGATCTCGAGGCCGCAATGTCCGCGAGGACATCCTGCAACCCAGGTTGGGAGATCAAGCCGTCTTCCACATGCCAATGCAGAACGTCGTCGCCTCCAAGACGCTTCTCGATACACTGGACCCGATGATTGCATCGGATAGCCTGGTGGCCCCGATCATGGCCCAGATTAAGGCCATGGTGACGGCGGCCGCAATTTAGCAAAATAAAAAAAGCCGGTAGGTGAAGCGCACTCGCGCTCCCACGCGGCTTTCGGCACGGCCACGAGCCTACGCCTGCGCCCCGAGCGCTACCTTCGGCAGACGCCATGAGCCACGCTGCGCTTCGGCGCCACCTTCGCAGACGGCCACGAGCCACGCCGCGCTTCAGCGTCACATTCGGCGACGCCACGAGCCTACGCTGCGCCGGCGCCACCTTTCGCGACGGCCACGAGCCACGCTGCGCCCGAAGCGCCACCTTTCGCGGCCACGAGCCTACGCCGCGCCGGCGTCACCTACGGCGACGGCCACGAGCCACGTCGCGCCGAAGCGTCACCTTCGGCGACGACCACGAGCCTACGTCTGCGCCGAAGCGCCACCTTCGCAGACGCCACGAGCCTACGCTGCGCCGGCGCCACCTTTCGCGACACCACGAGCCTACGCCTGCGCCCCGAGCGCCACCTTCAGCACGGCCACGAGCCACGCCTGCGCCCCGAGCACTGCCTACAGCTCGTCTACAAGCCTACGCCTGCGCCATGAGCAAAGACGGCACGATCGTCAAACAACACATGGAGCATAAAGCAGCTAAGTCGCTTTTTACTCAATTATGTCATTATAAATAAAATTGTTGACTCTCCTGATTTGCTACTTAGTTCACCCTCAACTAAGCAGTAAGTCGGGGGCTACACCTAATAGTGTGCGCACGCGCATATCTTTTTCTGAGTTGTATTTTTCTTCTTTTGCTTAACGATTGCAAGTGAATCCGAGTGCGATAACTCCGAGTTGTGAAGCTCTGACCCTATGAACGGCGAACTTTAGTCACCCAAAACACGTTCCTGGGAAAAAGAGCCATGAGTCGACTCCCAACGCTCGGGGGCTAGACTAGTCGGGCAGAGTGCTTAAACAAAAAGAGTCAAACCACTCGGATGAATTCAAAATCAATAAGGAAAAGGAGTAAAAAACTCTAAAATTATATATACACCAGTCGGACATCACATCCGAGTGATTTGTTTTTACATCGCCTAAGTTCTGCATATACATGATTTCAGGGCTACTAAATTTGGATGTGACGTGTGTGGGCCAATGCTTCAACGATGACATCAACAACTTTGGCGATGAATGAATTTAAAGGGAGCGACGCTGAATTTTGCCTTGAGCAGGAAAAGCGTTTTGACTTCTGCATATCGTTTGGGATACGGTATGCCCCAAGATGAGCCGACCGCCAGAATTCTAATAATGGGGCTAGGAACCACTCGGAAAGTTTAACGCGTGGAGCTCTATTGAGTCCTTCACGATCTCTTTGCCTACAACAGGGCACTCGGCTGCAAAGGAAAACTAATCGGGAAGCTGCGTCAAGAACTGGAAGCACTCGGCGTGAAACATGACTCAGTTGGGCTGCGATCAGGAAGGCGGCAACTCGATCACAAAGGACTCGAGGGCTACTGTGGAATATAAGAACCGGTACCCTCGTGACAGGCCCAAGAGGGAGGAGAAGACAGGCCCAAACAGAAGGCCCAAAGAATAAGCCCCACGCCCGTATAGAAGGGGGCGCATCATATAGGCAGTTAAGCATGTGTTTGGATATAAAAGAAACAGTTGTAATCCGAGTCGTTGAAAGGGTATATAAAGATGTAAACTCTATCCTGTAACCGACTAGAATCTAATAACCGATCGGAATCTCCCGACCGATCAGGACTCTGTAAGCCGCCCCACCCCTACTATATAAGGGAGAGGGCGGACAACAATAAGGGAAGAAGCCATAGAGCATAGCACACCTCATATCGTCTAGAGCACATTACGCTTTGAGCAACCCGAGATCCAAGAGATCCATATAATCCCAGCACACAGGATTAGGGTATTACCTCCACCGCTGAGGGCCTGAACCTGTCTAAAATCCCTGTCTTGTGTGACCTTCGAGTTTGAGATCTAGTGCCTACCCCATAAATTCATTGCCGACTACAAAAGTCGACACACATATTTAATGGAGTTTATTCTATAGTTGATGGCCTCAAAAGTATTCATTCCTTTTCATCACTTAAATATATTTGGATCATTACTTTCCATCAAAATGAGTATATGAAACTTGTGTAGTTAATATATACTCATTTAAATTGAGTTCGGTTGTCTATCAATCAATCAAAGAACATTTCATCATGTGTTGATGGTGTTTCTTCATTGGTTAAGGATAAACAGAAAATTCTTGAGTATAATGAAGCATTAGTTGCATCAAAGTACTCAAGACACCTTTAAATCATTCAAATTGATTAGGATTGTGTTTAATTGATCATAAAGGCATCCATTATGTGTTAATGGAGTGCAATTGATGATTGAGGCAATCGCGTTTGTTGGACTAACAATCTTTCATGAGTTGTGAAGTAGGTTGAGTCCAAGAAAATGAAGAATCGGGAAGAAGTCATCATGTTTTGATAAGCTTCAAGGATGAATCCCAAGTGAAGTGAAGCTAGAGAAGGTTCATCATGTGTTGATGAACAAGAAGAAAGTACCCGGCTTGGAGAAAAGATGATGGAAATCATAAAAGCTCCAAGTGGATGTGCTAGAGGCAAAGGTATAACTAGCTAGGCCTAAGAATATGTTCCTAGTCTTTTACCGGTCTCGGTGTTTGGATGGGAGACCGTGTTGCTAGTGTAGGTTGCCGTACTATTAAGAGGGGTCGAGTCTTATAGCTTGAGCTTTATCATGTGTTGATGAACTCAATCCGGTTCACTCTAGCTCATTCTATTATTTGGTTTTCGCATTAGCTAAGTATTTGCATGTGTTGCAAATAAGGGAGCTCATGCTTGCTTCTTATTGAATCTTGATTTGGTTTTTGCATGGAGCTAGATATTTGCATGTGTTGCAAAAGGGAGATATCTTATGCAAGTGGGTTTAAGTGGTAGTTTGTATGGAGCTAGATATTTGCATGTGTTGCAAATAGAGAGCTCGTGCATCAGAGTCTTAGCTTGTGATTTGATCATGTGTTGATCATCACAAAGGCTAATATAGGTTTATGCTTTGTGTTTGCAAAATGAGTTTTTACAAAATATAGTTTAATTGAATCTTATCTTGGAGCATGTGAATAGAGTTTGCAAATGTGTTTGCAAATTGGTTTGATTATATGTTGATTATCACATGGCTCAAAAATATGATCTTGATTGCTCTTGTTTACAATATTTATATTTGCGAATGTGTTTTGCAAAATATTGGTGTTCATGCATTTGATATTGGAGTATGTGATTAGATTTTGCAAATATGTTTTGCAAAATTGTTTTGATTATGAGTTAATCATCACATGGCTCAATATTTGATCTTATTGACTCTTGCTAGCTTGTAGTCATGCCCTTGATTAAGTCTATGTGAGGGATTTCAAAAAATCAGATTTTAGACTTGAATGACTACATTAGAGTTTTATTTTTGTGATATTTAAAAATATATATGGTTGCTTAAATCTTGAAAATGGGTGGAGATTGTAGCCCTTGTGATAAGCTTCGCATAGAGTCCAAGATCACCTAAATCGGAGTTCGGAGTAAAAAATTATGAGCTTTTTCGTAGCTGTACGAGTGGTATGACCGGGGTCACTCCAGTCACACTGGCCAGTGGTATGACCGGACCCTCTTCGGTCATACCAGCCTCCGGTATGACCGGGGTCATTTCGGTGTGTTTTTTCAGAGAAGGGGTATGCAATTTTTGGGGTCCGTTATGACCGGATTTTCTGAGTAACGGCTAGTTTTTTAGCTGTTAGCCTCTGAGGAGCGATCATACCGGCCCTAGGGCGGTATGACCGGGTTTCTTAGGTATTTTTGCCCATTTTGCCTCCAATGGCTAGTTTTTCTTATGGAGGCTATATAAGAAGCTTTAGGGACTGGCATTTGGGTGTTGCTGGGGTTTTGGTGAGTTCATAGCTCTTTGTGGTTGAGTTGTGCATGTGTTGCACTCTCTAATTTAGTTTTTGAGCTAAGAGTGAGTTCTAATTGCATGTGTTGCAATTAGAAGTGGATTGGGAGCCTCTTGTGCATGTGTTGCACTTGAGGGAAGCCTTGTGCATATGTTGCACTTGGTGGAGCTCAAGCTAGAGGGCTTGACTTGTTGCTCTTGGTGTTTGCCGAAACCTAGATGGCGTGGAGGCGTCGTTGGTTCAGTGACCTTCTCAAAGAAGATTGTGAGAAGGCCCGATGAGTTGTGAAGGTTGGAGCTCACCTACCCGGAGGGGGAAAGAGCTACCACTAGTGGAATCGAGGTGGGTGCTCAATTCGTGAAGCCGATCCAAAGTGGTTTGGGCTTGCCTCAACGTGGATTCGAGTGAAGGACTTATCCAAGTTTCTTTTAATAGATGAGGATGGCTCATAACTATGGCGAGCGCGAGGGAGGCTATGCTGCAGAGCTGCGGAGAGTTTTGCTGGTTTTGGGAGGCTTTATTCGACTGCTTTATAGAGAGAGCTATTGGGTCGTCAACAGTGTGAAGTGAGGATTCATTTGCAAGATTTGCATCTACACTCGAGAGGACGAGAAGGCCAACAAGCCAATTAACATCACTGTGCGGAGAGCTACTTTTGAGATCAGGATCCAACAGTCTTCATGCCTTGCCTTGCGATGGAAGGACTATGCTCATGAGTTGGAGGACTCAGTTTTCAGGCTGCATCCCACTAGACATGCTTCTCAGCACCAGCAGACTGAGGAAGAAGAAGATGCCACTGTTGTGCCCTTGGCCCAGTTTGCTGCTACCTAGGAGGATCACACGAAGGAGACAGCTCAGGAGTTGAAGCAAGTGTATGAGGCTTTGAGGGTCACCGAGGAGGAGCTTAACGAGATCCGCATCGCAGCTATTGAGTGGATCATGGAGCTAGAGGAGGCCTTGTATGGTGGTGATCAGGCTGTACAGGAGTAGGATGAGGAGGAGGAAGAAGACCCCAAGGAGCTTGTGATGGAGCTCGAGGAGCGTGATATCCATGTGGACCTGGAGGTGCCCGTTGCTAGTCATCAGGATAGGTATGCACCCATGCTTGCCCACTCATCGGTGTATGCATCGGGAGAGTCTTAGTCTGGGTGGTTGGATGAGTGATATAGAGTTAGCTAGTAGTTGAGACTCTTGTTTGGAGTCGCGTCTGTTTAAGTTGTCAATACCATCCTAGTAGTCGTTAGTTGGTGTGTTTAGGTGGGTTTAGATCTTTTATGTTTTCTGAGTGTGCAGTATGTGTTGCATAGCTTTTACGCTTTTGTAAGCAACCATATTAAGTTATTAATAAAGTTTGCTTAAGTTATTGGGTTAAACCTGTTATCCCTTGCATTAGGATTCTTGTATCTTACCTATGCTATTTCTCTTTTCCCCTAACCTTGTGAAGCAATCAACAGATGGTTAACACTCATTTAAACAATAGAGCTTCTGGTAGTGGAAATCGACCCAATGATAACCCCAATGATGGAGCGTTGCCTCAACCTTCACCACCAGTCGATATGCAGAACTTGGGAACTTTTCTTGCTGCTCAGACTCAGCTTATGCAAACCATGATGCAGCAGATGTAGAGCATTACTACACAAGCTGCAGCTAGTAACAACAATGCTGCTCAACTTGATAACATTGGACCTCGTTCTTATTCAAAGTTGTCTAATTTCATGAGGACTCATCCACCAACATTTTCTGGGAATGTCAATCCTTTTGGAAGCCGATGCTGGCTTAGATGCATCGAGAGAAAGCTGCATATAACCCAAGGGTAATGAGAATGTTCTTTTTGCCTCTCACCAACTTGAAGGAATTGCAGCTGAGTGGTGGGAAAACTACTGTGCTACTCATGAAGCCCTACTGGAGATCACTTGGGAGGAGTTTACTACTGCCTTTCATCAATATCATGTGTGAAGGACCATGTGGAGGTCCATCCATGTTTATGATGAGTATTTGACTTTATGTGATCTAGGATAGCTTAGATTTGAGTTTGGATTTAAAATGGATTTCAAGTTGGAAGAGGGTAACAGAGAGTTTCCCATTTGTGCCGGACCAAATGTTGCATGAGTTGCATTTGCGCCGGACCAATGGAAATGAGAAACAGAGAGTTTTCCATTTGCATCGGACCAAATATTGCATGAGTTGCATTTGCGCCGGACTGATTTTTTTTTCGCGTCGGACCGAGTCACAGTGAGTTTCACGTGTACGCTGGACTGATTTTGATAGCCAGTAGTAATTAACATTTTTGATAGTTTTTCCTTGCTCAAAAAATTATTTGGTCTGCATGAAAGTTGTAGAGAATTTCAAGACGCATCTTTTTCATGTTGACAAGTTTTTCATTTGAGCAACAGAAAAAATCATAGAAAATCAGGAACGTTAATAGAGAATTTCACGTTCGCGCCGGACCAAGTCACAGTGAGTTTCACGTGTACGCCGGACCGGTTTTGACAGCTGGCAGGAATTAGCGTTTTTAAAGGTCTTCCCTTACTCAAAAAATTATTTAGTCTACATAAAAGTTGTAGAGAATTTCAAGACGCATCTTTTTCATGTTGAAAAGTTTTTCATTTGAATAACAGAAAAAATCATAGAAAATCGGAAATGTTAACAGAGAATCTCACGTTTACACCGGATCGATTTTGACAGCATGCAGTAATATGCCTTTTTGAAGGTCTTTCTGTGCTAAAAAAATTATGTGTTCTACATGAAAGTTGTAGAGAATTTCAAAACACAACTTTGTCATGTTGACAAGTTTTTCATCTGAGCAACATAGAAAATCATAAAAAATTGAGAATATTACTGTTGTATTGAAAACAGGATGTTTGCATTTGGTTGAAGTGTTTTGGTCCGTTTTGGTTTGTTCTAACCCCAATTCATGATCGAATTGATGTGCTGGGTTCATTGTGGAGCCAAGAAGGGTTTTCTTGTCTTTGTGAATGTAGGACTTTATTTGGTGGGCATGGTGAGGCGAAGGGAGGCTGGAACTAGGCATGGGATGGCCAGAGGTTCAAGTTGGCCATATGTTCGCCGGAAGATGGCCGGAGATGAAGTCGGTGCAGTCCCAAGAGACAAGAGATCAGTGGAGAAGCTAGCTTATCACTACTTGGATAAAGAAGAGCTGTTGGGTTGCAGTTCTGGAAGATAGAGTAGTGGATAAGTGTAGCTTATTTTGAGATCCGTGCAAGAAAACCCATGTTATGGTAGAGTTTTGGGTTAGCCCTTGCATGACTGGTTGAGTGGGTTAATCCTAGCCCTTGATGAATGCTCTAGGGTTTAGAGGCTCTTCATTTATGTTCATGTTTCATTTCCTTTACGCATTTATATTACGCATTTAAATTACGCAATTTAAATTCCGCATTTACTTTCTTGCAATTTACATTTACGCAATTTTGGATTTGTCTCCCCTCCTTCTAATTGCTTACGAATCTTTTGCTGAGGTTTATGATTGATTCTTCTTGAAATCCTGTTTCAATCATCTAGGCTATCCATGCGTTCTTGTTGCAAGAAGTTGATCTTTTGCGTTCTTGAATGCTTGATCTCGTAGATTGCGTATCCTTAAGTTTTTTTGTGTTCTCTTGCTTGCTGGGACGTATGGGAAGTCATTCAAGATCACTTTGATCATCAAAACCCCACGAGCAAGCCTTGATCGAAGTTCTTTCGATTTTTGTCGAAACTTGGTGCGTTCTTTCTTCCCGGGCACAAAGGTCAGAACTTTGACATCAATCCTTGTGATTGAAGGTTGAAATAAGTTCCTGACATCCCAAGGACCTTATCTACCAAGTTTGGTTGAGTTTGGATCAACGGATCAAAAGATACATCAATTTTCTTATTTGAACCTATGCTGAAAACGCTGTTCATATGCCTGATTTCACTGTAGCTACAGTAAGCCGATAGTATCGCCCCCAGAGTGCGATAGCACTGGCATCAAGCTGATTTTTGTGAAAATTGACTCTTTCGCTTCCATTTGATATCTATGGGTTTTGGCTTGGTTTGTTTGGGTGAAAATCTGCATTTGTGATCTTCCTTAGAGAACATATTTTAATCTGGAATCATTCACCCCCTCTGATCGCCATCTCGGTCTTTCAATGTGCCTGAAGGAATGATGGATCTAAAGAAAGAGGAATTTAGGGTGCTTAAGCAAGGAGGCCAGTTAACAGCTGATTATCTGAACGAGTTTACTTAGCTTGCACGCTATGCCCCTGAAGACGTTGCAACTAATAAAGCAAGACAGTCTCAGTTCATGAAGGGACTAAACTCTGGATTGCAAGTGGGGTTGATTACCCATAACTTCTCCGGTTTCCAGGAATAAGTCAATAAAGCTTTGATTCCAGAAGACAAGCATAAGTTGTTTGGTGAAGATGGCAAGCATAGGATGGCCAATCAAGGAGGGTGTTTGAATCAGTTTAAATTGAGAATAACTCCGCAACAGTTTGAAAGGTTCCAGCCGCAGGCTACTAATATGACATCAACACCTGCATCGCATTCTTCTGGTTAGAATTTTCAGATGCCTTCCCAAGGGAACAATGCGCTAGGAGGAAATCAACGGTCTACGGCTAAACACTGCTATTCTTATAACGAGCCTGAACACTTTACCAACAAATGACCTAGAAGGGAGGTATCACACCGTTCGCTTCAACTTGAGAACTACAAATGTTAAGGCACCGGTGCCAGGAGTGAGCCATGGGACAAGCCAAGCGGGAGCTATGCCTCAAGCAACAATAGGAGGTTGTGTCAACCATATCACCGCAGTTGGAGCTCAGGATGTATCAGACATCGTATTAGGTAAGTTTCTGGTTAACTCAGTACCTGCAACAGTTTTATGTGATTTTGGAGCTTCGCATTCATTCATTTCTCAAGTTTTTGCGATTGAAAATGGGTTGGATGTTATGAATCTTAAGTGTGTGCTATTAGTCTAAGCCCAAGGATCTGAACTTCGGTCTAACTTGGAGTGTTTGGGAGTTAAGTTACTCATCGATGGAGTAGAGTTCCTAGCGAACCTTATCATATTAGATACCTAGACCCTATATGTTATCCTTGGAATGAATTGGTTATTTAAGCATAAGGCTGAAGGACCATGTGGAGGAGGTCTATCCATGTTTGTGATGAGTATTTGACTTTATTTGAGCAAGGTGTGCTCATGTTTGAGTTTAATTAAAATTGGAATTGGAAGCAATTTGAGGTCTTCACTATTTTCCCAGTGCTACCGGCCAGAACGAGTAAAAATGAATTTTAATGAGTGGACTTTGATAGATTTATTGCACATCTTTGTGGGCATTGCTATGTGAGGAGTTTCCTTGTTTTTGATGGTTACAGGACGACGGTGCTAGATCATGGTGAGGCGAAGGATGACCGGAACTCGGCGAGGAGCGTCGGAGGTCCAAACGGTTGATGATCGCCGGAAGATGATCGGAGACGGAGTCGTGGCAAGCCGTGAAGACAAGGAACGGTTGAGATGCTAGCTAGGCGCTGCGTGGATCAATGAGGACCATTGGATCTTGGTCTAGTTGAAAGGTTAGCGGGTCTAGTTAGTGTGCTTTGAGAATCGTGCAAGAAAACCCATTTGTGTGTGGGTTTTGGGTGAACCCTTGCATGGCTGGTTGAGTGGGTTAATCCTAGCCCTTGATGGATGCTCTAGAGTTTAGAGGCTCATCCAAGGGTGGTAGGTGGCCCAAGAGTTGTATAAATAGGGGTGGAGGGGTAGCCTTCCCCCCATGAAGGTTTTGAGGGTTTTGATGCTCCTTTGAGCTTTGCCCACATGAAATGTGAGGCTTTGTAAGTTGTAACCTCTCCTTCCAGAAATAAAATGTTCTTCATTTATGTTCATGTTTAATTTCTTTTACGCATTTAAATTATGCAATTTAAATTCAGCATTTACTTTCCCGCATTTACATTCTCGTAATTTACTTTATCGCAATTTGGATTTGCCTCCCCTCCTTATAAATGTTATTCTTCTAGGATGTCTTGAGGGTGTTCATATGGTTTTACATCTTTCTTGCACCCTAGGATAGACTAGAGATCAAGTTTTTTTATCGAATTGCAAATCTGTCCAGAACTTGTTCTTCGCGCAGCAGTCAGTCTTTGATTTTTAGAAAAACCTAGAAAAATCCTTTTTAAGTGATTCTTATTGGATAAGGTGCACGACTCATATATGCATCTCTGAAAAAATTTGTGAGTCCACTGGTTGCACCGTTTGAGCGCTATGAAGTGAAAACTGAGCCTCAAACATCCTGGTCGAAGTTCCTGACTGTCTGTAATGCTTGATTTTTCATTTTTATTCTACAAAGCTTTTTGAGGTAATTTTTGGTGGAGTGTTTCACAACTCAACTGCTCATAGGGAAAAAAAATTCCAAAAAATTTAGAGCAATATAAACTTACCAACCACCTGCTCCAATTGTGGACAATTCCTGAAAAATCTGCTTTTACTTTTCTGGAAAGAGACTTTGGTGTTTTAGCTTTATTTCTTTTAGAAAAGTAGTCTTTGAATTGATTTCTCTTTGTTTGGACACTTGACAACCAGGGTTGTGATTAAAAAATCCCTCACATGATTCATGGTTCTCATCCATGCAAGCTAGGGGTACACATAGTTGTCTAATTGTTTGAGTTTTGGAGGGTGTGCGAATCTGAGAAACACTAGTTTGAAGGAAAATCTTTGGGTGTTTCAGATTTTTATTGAGAGATTGTTTGGAGTACTTTGAGTGGGGGAAATTTTATTTGGGATCATTCACCCCCCTCTGATCGTCATTTCGATCTTTCAAAGGTTGTATTGGATTGTGGCCAAGAGTTGTGTTAGTCGAGAACCCTAATGGAGAGAAAGTGAAATTTTATGTGACCACAGTTCGTGACGATCAGTTGATAGTAAACAGTGTGAAGGTTGCCAGTATAGAAGATGTGCCAGTAGTTAGAGAACTCCCGGATATTTTTTCTGAGGATTTGCCTGGTATGCCACCGAACCAGGATATTGAGTTTGTTATTGAGTTAGTGCCTGGTACAACACCAATAGCGAAGAGACCATATCGGATGCCCATTGATGAGTTGGTAGAGATGAAGAAGCAGATTGAGGAGTTGCTAGAGAAGGGTTTTGTGAAACCTAGTTCGTCTCCATAGGGAGCACCTGTTCTATTCGTTAGAAAGAAATATGGAAGTTTAAGAATGTGCATCGATTATCATGCTCTTAACGAGGTGATGATAAATAATAAATATCTATTGCACAGGAGATTTGTTTGATCAATTAAGAGGAGCTAGAGTTATCCAAGATAGATCTTCGATCGGGTTATCATCAATTGAAGATTTGTGAGAAGGATGTTCCTAAGATTATGTTTTCTATGCGATATGAACATCATGAGTTCACGGTCATGTCTTTTGGATTGACTAATGCTCCTGTATATTTCATGAATATGATGAATAAAGTTTTTTTAGAATATTTGGACAAGTTTGTCGTGATGTTCATTGATGACATTCTTGTTTACTCCAAGTCGAGGGAAGAGCTGTGGAACATTTAAAATTAGTTCTAGAAAGGCTGCGAGAACAACAGTTGTATGCTATGTTAGCAAGTGTGACTTCTAAAAGGAGAAAGTTGAATTCCTTGACCATTTGATAACTGCTAAAGGAGTTGTTGTTGACCCAAGAAAAGTGAAAGCAGTGTTACATTAGGAATAATTGAAGTTAGTTACCCAGATTTGTAGTTTTCTGGGTATGGCGAGATATTACCGTCAATTTATCAAAAGATTTTCGACGATTGCTAGACCGCTTACGCAGTTGTTGAAAAAGGAGAAGAGGTTTGCATGAACGCTGGAGTGAATTTCAGGAGTTAAAGAAGTATCTAACGATAGCACCAGTGTTAGTATTACCAGATGTTCAGAATAGTTTTGATATATACTGTGATGCTTCTAGACAAGGTCTTGGATGCATATTGATACAGAGTGGCAAGGTTGTTGCATATATGTCAAGGCAGTTGAAGCCACATGAAGAGAACTACCTAACGTATGATTTGGAATTAGCTATTGCAGTGCATGCTTTGAAGCTGTGGCATCATTATCTCATTGAAAATAGATGTGAGATATATATAGACCACAAGAGTCTAAAATTTATATTTACGTAGTCAGATCTCAATATGAGACAGAGGAGATGGTTGGAGTTGATAAAGGATTATAATATTAGAATCCACTACCATCTTGGTAACGCTAATGTGGTAGCCTATGCCTTGAGTCGTAAGAGCCATAGTGCTAATATGTTGGTGTCAAATGATCAGCCGGAGTTATGTAAGGAATTTCAGAAGTTGAAACTGAAAATTGTTCCACAAGGATTTCTGGCCACTCTAGAAGTTAAGCCAACTTTTGAAGATCAAATTAGAGATGGTCAGAAGGATGATAAAAATATCAATAGAATCAAGTCCAAGAAGGATGAAGGTTTAGCCAAAGATTTTACTTTAGATGATCAAGGTACTATGTGGTTTAAAGGTCGAATCTGTGTACCACGTAGGAAGGAGCTTAAGTAGTCGATTCTTGAGGAAGCTAATGATTCAAAGTATTCGATTCATTCAAGAAGTGCCAAGATATATCAAGATCTTAAGGAAAGGTTTTAGTGGCCTAATATGAAGCATGAAGTTGTCAAGCACGTTGCTTTATGTGATGTATGCCAGAGGGTAAAAGCAATGCATCAAAGACCTATAGATTTGGTACATACATGGTGTGCCCAAGAAGATAGTGTCAGATACAGGTATCCAATTTACCTCAAGATTTCGGGGTAAGTTGCATAAAGCAATGGGAACTCGTTTGAATTTTAGTACAACATATCATCTGTAGATAGATGGTCAGACTTATAAAGTTAATCAGATATTAGAGGATATGCTGAGAGCTTGTGCATTAGCCTATGCTACTTTGTGGGATAAGAGTTTGCCGTATGCAGAATTCATCTATAACAACAGCTATCAGGCCAATTTACAGATGTCGCTATTTGATGCTTTATATGGTCGTCCCTGTCGTACTTCATTGAATTGGAATGAGACAAGAGAGTATTTGGTGTTTGGGCCTGAAATTCTTAAAAAGCCAAAGAGCAAATTGCCATGATCAGAGAAAGTTTGAAGGTGGCTCAGTAAAAGATAGAAAAGTTATGTTGATAATCGTTGTTGTGAATTGAGCTTTGAGCCAGATAATCTTGTGTATCTCTGAGTTGCCACTCTTAAAGGTGTCAAAAGGTTTCATGCTAAGGGAAAACTTGAACCAAGATATGTTGGTCTGTTTAAAATCTTAAGACGTCGAGGAGAGATTGCTTATCAGTTAGAACTGCCACAGACATTGGAAGGAGTGCATGATGTATTCCATGTATCCCAGCTTAAGAAATGCCTTAGAGTGATGATATAGCAGACACCGTTAGAAGAAATTGAGTTGCAAGAAGATTTTACCTATAAAGAGCAGCCAATTAAGATTTTAGTTGTGATGGAGCATAAGAATCGGAACAAGTCAATTCACTTTTACAGAGTTCATTGGAGCAATCACTCAGAAAAGTGAAGCTACCTAGGAGTGTTAAGATGATTTGAAGTCAAAATTTCCTAACCTATTCCTTAGTTAGCCCTGAATCTCAGGGTCGAGATTCCATTAAGGGGAGAGGTTCATAACATCCTAATTTTTGGCTTTATTTGAATTTATTATGTATTTTATGAATTTTTTGAATTTATTGGATTTTTTGGATTTTAATTGAATTTATTGAATAATGTTAAATATGGTCTATTTTGAATATTTAATTAATAAGGAAGTTAAAAATGAAGTTTTCCTAAAAATATTTTATCTGAGTTTCAAATGTCTTAAAATATTTTTGACTTTTTCTGGTATTTTTATTGCCTTAACTAAATTAATCTAATTTTGGGAATTATTTTAAATCAAAAAACCCTAGAAAATCCTAGCTATAGTGTTGGGCTGAAACCCACTATTGTGCGGCCCATCGGCTCGTCTTCTACAAGGGTGGAATGCCACCGTTGGATCTTAATCCAACGATCATTTTCAAGCCGAGTGCGTTAGTATCAGCCATTGGATGGGGTTACATTTTCGCCTGGGATTCAGCCGCATTTGTTCTGTTGGATGCCATCGATATGGACGCGTGTTAGCCGCTCCATCGTCATCACGGATTAGGGCTCTTCGGCGAGCAGCCGTGTTGGCCATGGAACCGAGTCTGTTCTGGGTGAAGCGCGGACGTCTAGGCCTATATAAGGTGCGTGTCGGCTATGCAAAGACGTCAAAAACCAAATCTCTAAGCTATTTAGCTGAGAAGCGCCGACGTTTGGCCGGAATCAAGGGTTTTCATTGTGCTTCACCGCAAAGGAAAATCATCGATTCGCCGTCGTCCGTGAGCTATAGAGTTCGAGACCAGTCACGTTGGTACCGTCGTTGTGAGATCTGCTTGGTGCGCACCTTGGATTGCCCAAGAGATCGTCGAAGTCCGTCGCCCTCGTCGGACCAGAAACCGCCACCATTTACTTCATCATCGTCGATGTTTTAGTGTGCCAGGTAAGGAATACAGTTGCGTAACTGGAACAATGATATCGAATTCTTCCTAATGCTGCCCTCGCCGGTGGTCGTCGGCAACCATAGAGGTGCGAGCGCCGCCGTCTTACATATCTTGATGCTTCGCTGATGCGTGTCAGCCACGTTGCTACCATCTGGGCAATTCGGTTGGCATGGCGTGTGTGTGGCACCGATGTGTACGGGCTGAGCTGCCTCCGCGTGGGCCTGCATGTCAGTCGTGTGGCTGTGCTCCTGCACCGAGTCCACGGTAGACCCGGCGAGTTGTGGACTCGGTCCGTGGACATAAGGCCACGTGTCAATATTAGGGCAAGCTGATGTCAGCCGACACAATAATTAGGATTTTTCAGAATTAAAATAATTCAGTTAAATATTTTTTTTATTTTTGGTATTTTCTTTATTTTTAAATCTTTTGAGAGCCCGTTCTTCCTTATACGAGCTTTGATTGATGCGATTCAAATTTCTAAAATTTGTAAAATTGAGATCTATTTAATGGTGAATTTTATTTGATTTTTGGAGTTTGTTTTCTCCCTATTTTGGTATTTATTTGGCATTATCTCTCGTTACATGTAGATGTCGAAGTGCTCGGAGCGTCTGAGGAGGATTCGTTGACACAAGACCAGGTTCCAGAGTAAGATCAAGAGTTTTTCCAAGACAAGTTGTGCTTTGATCGTGTTGAACCTAGTTTATAAAATTGCTATATTGTTTTAGTCTATGCATGTTATTTTTTGTGTATAATTGTTTTAAAATAGTTTAGAATCTAGTTAATCTGTCCAATTGAACTATACCCTACCTCGTCATTTGTATGCCATGATTAATTGTCACCTTAGATTGGTTCATAACTAGTTGGTTAATATTAACAATCAACATGGGTTGGTTAGACTGTGTTAGTATGCTTAGCCATGCCACGTATAACATATGTCTTTTGAGATACCAAAAGTTAATCTTGACTAATGGAATATGGAACATGATTATGAATTGGTGTGTCAGGTATTGTTACATAATGATGTTGAGTTGTAATGACGAGAATGTCACGCAGCGATGTTGACTTGTTGATAGAACATGGTGCTTGATAATCAACTAGGGTGGTAATCATTTAGATTAGGGCAAGTGACAAGAGGCAGTGTGTCAAAGTGGTCGAAAGGGCAGAGGGTATGTGGAAGTCTTGCCCTAGTCACACTAAGGACTTAACTTTGTAAGCCTTTGACTTGAGTCAAACATGCAACCACATACGTGGAATGGGACAGACTTAACTAATCAATTTGTAAGGTCTTAGCTTTGGTACAACCAGTGATGGTGTGGGGTTCACCTTTTTATGAACTCATATGACGCAAGAGGGAAGCCCTGAGTGTGGTAACCAGTCCCTTCAGTGTTGAAACCTTACAAGTAGTACTGAGTTAAGATAGAGCATTGTAAACGCTTTGTCATGATATCTCTACGACACATCAAAGGAAGTGTGTTAGTAACGTTTGCACAAAGAGATGTTCATATCGTGTGGGTAAAGCGCAAAACCTCTGCAGAGTGTAAAATCTATTGGGATAGCCGTGCTCGCGGTATTGAGCAATGCTCGTGAATTATAGTCAAGGGTTAGATTTTACAAAATGAAAACTTGGTTGGGATAGCAGGTTGCTATTGGAAGGTTTGGAACTTGACTTAGGATTGGATGCCATGTTTACTTGAGAAATACTAAAAATTACTTATTAATGTTATTTGTTTTACTGTTTTTCAACCTACTTACTGTATTTATTTACAAATCCTACTTAACTGCAAAAATAACTATGTTAGCCATTCCTTTGGAATAAGCCTTGTATATAGTTACGTTAGAATTGCATTCTGTGCACAACTTGTTGAGTACTTTAAGCACTCACCCTTGCTAACAACAATATCACCAGCTGAGGAGTCTACACCTATTTTGGAGGAGAAATACCAAGTGGATGCGAATGTTTAGGGTGTGAGCCTTGTCAGTTGCCTGTGGTAAACTGAAGGGTCATTTATGTTTTCTATTCTGCTGCTATGTCTTAGTTTAATATTCTTAGTCTAGCCCTGTGTGGCTTAATCATGTAAGTTGACCATAAGGTCATCCAACCAGTTATATTTAATATATGGAGTCTTTTATTATATTTCCGTTGTGTATGATTGTGATATTCATCTATGTTGAGCCCGTGTGCACTGTTGTGATCCGGGGCTAATGCGATATACACATAGGGTTCGAATTTGCACAAAGATCTACGTGGAGAACAATGGCGACATCCTTGGGAAACTCCGACAAGTTCTTGCATAGGGAAGACAGCGGCTCAGGCGACGCTATCTAGGGCGCTAGGTGTGATTCGAAACGGCGGACGCGATGGGACTACGGCGCAATAAATAGGGCTCTAGAGAGGTGTGAACGGCCCAGATAATGCGGCGAATTCGTAGGCGACGGTAGAGTCCGGCGGCGACACGTCTTGGTGAAAGCATCTAGGCCCCTAATTCGATTTGGTTTTGGTAATTAATGATAATCATGATTAAAGGACTAATATTTTCTCTTGAGAATATTGAATATAGGTTGGTCCTAAATTCGGCGATCGTGGAAGCATGAAAATGACGAAAGAGATGATTAACACATCAAGACAAGATGGATAAGATATAAAATTTAAGGACCTATTCATAACTTTTACCGATCTCGAAGTTTGGAGAAAAAGATCGGATTACTAGAATATGCGTCGTACTACTAAGAGGGTTCTTGGCTATTTGCTTGATATCGAAAAATGTTTAAAGGCTCAATTCATGTGCATTTGGATACTTTCATGGCATTGCATTCAAGTAAAAACAAAAATTACCAAAGAATTGCACGCTTGGCGAATGTGGCCAATGCTACCGGCTGGCGGTAGCACCGGCCACTGTCCGGTCTATAATTCATAGAGAAGGGTGTTGTGGCGACTAAGGTAGGCTGGTGCTACCGGCCTAGGTCCGGTGCTACCAGTCGACAGTAGCACCAGCCACCCTCAGGTGTATTTTTTTCCAGAAGACTTGTTTTTCACCCGAAGAACAATATTTGAAGCCCGGTATGACCGAACCCCCTCCGATATGACCGGCCATACAGTGCAACGATCACTAACAGCGCATTAAATGCACTGTAGATACCATTGGCACTAGAGGAGCGGTGCTACCGGCTCAAGGGCGGTAGCACTGGACTTCTAGGGCATTTTTGAGATGTTTTTAGCTAACGGCCACATTTGGTTGGTGGGGGTTATAAATACCCCCACTACATTCTAGAGCAACTCTTGGACCTCATTAACGATATTTGAGCTCTAGATAGTCTTCAATACTCTTGTGTGCATTAAATTCTCATTTTGAGAGAGTTAGGAGCAATTCAAGTGTTGCATTTAGTGTTGAGCCTTTAGACATTTGATTCGACCTCAAGTGAGCGTCAAGACTTGTTACTATCGGAGGTTGCCACCTCCTAGACGGCTTGGAGGCGATTATGCACGGTGAGCTTCTCGACGGAGGTTGTGAGAAGTCCCGGCAAGCTTGTGAATGCTGAAGTTCGCCTACCCAGAGTGGGAAGAACTACCAAGTGATCGAGGAAAGCTCGTGTGATTGGAGCTGGCTTGAAGTTGATCAAGCTTCCTCAACGTGGATTAGGGGAGACCGGCAAATTTCCGAGACTTTGGGATAAATTCTTGTGTCACTCTCCTTTTGTGGTTTGATTTTTTCTCATCCTTGTGTGCAATTTATATTCCTAGCTATTTTAGTGCTTTCATCTTGTGCTTAGGATTGTTCTATTGCTTAGACTTAGAATTGTTGGTGCACTTAGTAAAACCTAGAGTATTTAGGCTTTAATTGTTAAAATTGCAATTCTTGCATAGACAATTTAATTATTGCAATTAGAGCCAAAGAATTTTAAAAACCTCCTATTCACCCCCCTCTAGTCGATTATCCTTGATCCTACACTTGGTGATGTGGCAGCATCACGGGCGTCCGCTCAGGTTGTTGGATCGCACGATCTGGCGCTAGGCGACAGGGACGAACATTGGCCATTGGATCAGAATCCAATGGTTCAGAGTTTAGGTTTTACGGCAACCGGGCTGAGACGGTATAGCGGTGGGGATTTTGGGCCGGGCCTGCATGGGTTCGACCCAGAACTATTCAAAAGGCTTTTTAAAGCATTTTCTAATTAAATTAAATCCAGAAATTAAATAAAGCCAAAATAAATAGGAAAAATACCCAAAATTTTTTGGAAACTATTTTAGGCTATTTGGAACTCAAATAAAATATTTTAAACAAAACTTTATTTAAACTTTTCAAGTTTTCAAAAAAGATTTAGAAATAGGCTTAATTCAATTAAAATCAAAATAATCTAAATAAATTCTTGAAAATTCTAAAAATTATAAAATACATAGTAAATCTATAAAATACAAAAATTGGAATGTTACACTCTACTATACTAGTATATGCTAAATAGAAGAGACATGTGCACGAGCGTTTGCATTTCATTGATGAAAGTTGTAACTAACCTTGAATAATGAGAAGACATGAGTTGTTGACGGTTGTTTTGTTAACATTTACTCTTTAACGTTTTAGATGATCAATGAAGATGACATGCATGGGATGTAAGAAGCACACTAACTTCACATGTTCAACATCCATTAAAATTACTTAGCGATAGCCATTCAATTGTCGATTCAAATACTGCTTAGTTGGTTTAGTCATCGAGCAATTATAAAATAACAATAGTCGTGTGTAAACTTAGTTGAATTATATATATTATTATTGCATAAAGTTTAGATGTTCATTTGCCTTGTTTATGATTATTCATGTCGTCATAAACAAAGGTAAGATTGCTCCCGGGCATAGGATTCTAGGCATTCTAGGCGTGTGGACTTCAGTGTTCTCGAGCGTATGGTCTCGGATGTTTTTGGGCATATGGTTTCAAGTTCATTACCATTCATTAATTTTGTTTATTTTATTATATTGTGTCTATCAATGTAGTGCATCATATTTGGTAATTGTTCAGAGAAGTCACTAAAATTAGGGTAATAGGATGGTTAACCTTAATGAAAAGTTAGTTGCGGTAACATTCTAAGCACTTGGGTTGCTGAGGTGTTACATTTTGTCATGTTTTTTTTAGTAACAAAATTCAGCGTCACAAGTGTGGTAAAATTTGACAAAAAAATAAATCTATGATACATAGGTTATAAAGCTAATAAAGTGTGGCAAATCACATTTATGATAATGAACCAAATATTAGTCTAAGAAGTTATGACAAGTCTAAGGTTAGACTTCAAAATCAAACAGATTCTTTTAACAAAAGTCACAAATAGCGTCTTGACTTTGATGTAGTTAAAAGGTGCGTCGCTGGACGCAGTTGTTATAAGCCACCTCTCAGCCAGGGTGGCCAAATTGCCCAGGAGCACCGACGATCGAGAAGTGAAAATCTAGTGCATGAAATTTTCAGGCCCTGCCACTGTTATCAACGTCTTTCTTGGATTCATAATTATCAGGCCATCTTTCCTACCTTTTTAATTTTAAAAATCTTAATTATTACTAATAAAAATTTTGGGTGCTTCACTGGATCATTGTGAGATCAAGCATTTATCTCCAGCCTCCATTATTTCATATACGTACATCAAATGGGTGCACTCGTGTACGTCGTGTACGTGCATATGGTGTGTGTACGTGGTGGCGTGTGCATACGTGTCTTGTAATCGAAAAAAACACCAAGTTCAAAGACCAGTTCTTCTCCTCTAAACAAATCTAATTAATTTATTAAATGTCAAGCTAACATGTTAAATGTCCATACATGACATTGGCACCAAAAACAGTGCATGAAACTCAAAATATCAGTCTGATAGAAAGTATACACATCAAAATCTTCTGATAAGGACAGCTTCTAATTACATACAAGAAGTGCCAAGCCGAGTATTTGCCCCCTCAAACCTTCATAATGGAATACCACATTGGCACTGCACAAATCTTTTGCTAGCAACAAATTCTTCAGATAGATTAGAATACCCCAAAAAGCGTGGCAGCAGCAAAGAGCAAAAATAGTACTCCTCCAAGCAGGCCAACCTGGTGAAATGCATTTTCTGTAAGCTATATGAACTCTCGCCAAACTCTCAAATTGAACAGGATAACAGCAACATGCCAAAGCATTCATGATTAAATCAAAACAAGAAGCAATTAACTAAAACCAGCGATATGCTTTCTGTATCCGCATTAAAAATTCATCCTCGTACTTACTCATGAAGTGACTAGAAGTAACAAGCTAAAGCATAGAAGATCGACCATAAGAATTTTAGTTGTCTTACCAGCTTCTCAGATAGGTAGTTAGCTAGGAATGCTCCCCCGACAATTGCAAGGGAAGTTGCAATCAAGTGTCCAGCTATGGCCCCACTAGCAACGCCCAAAGGAGACTACAAAAACAAGTGTCTGGTTAATGCTTACACAAGCTAAACCAAATCTACAAGCAAGCCCATTATGAAAAGAAAAATCTACAAGCAAGCGCTATTCGTAAATATCAAATAGACCTGTGCAGCACCCAAAGCAATTGTAGCCAGCATAGAGCGATCCCCCCATTCCTACATGTACAAAAAATTGGCAAGCAATAAGTCAGTTTGTTCATGAATCAACAAGATCTAAGGACCAAGCTCCTAGAAGTGCTTGACAGATAATTTTTCTGAGCATGAGAAGCAACTTACCGCAAAGAAAACAAGACTGAAGGACTTCCAAAGGACCTCAAGAGGACTGGTGAGTTTCTTAGAAACCTGCAACAAAGAAAAACAACCTTCCGTACATAAGATGGCAGACAGGGCAGGAAACCTCTTTCACTAATTCAATTTTGTCCGGAACACAGCTCAACAAATCCTCAAAAGCACTACATACTAAAGATACAAATATTTGGTTGGAGACTGCATAATTGCACTGGGTTTTCAGGAAATTAAAGCCAAAGCAAAAAAATTGTAGTCTCTGACAAAAATTCCGAACAGAATCAAAAGTTTGGAAATGCACAACCTTTTCCTTGACAAGCTCCTCAGCTTCAGCCAGTTCGCCAGGTTCAGAGTTTCCCTGAAGGTTTCCGTTTGCATTATCAGGAAGTGCCCATGCATCTTTTATTGACTTGAAACCGAAAAATGCAAGGAGAGCAACTGCTGCATATTCTCCTATGGGCAACGCTGCAGAAACACCAAGTTTCCAGAAGTATGTCCATTAGTATATATGAGACAAACTTATTGTAACTTCCGTGATCTAAAACCAATTCAAGTGCACAAAGAATGTCAAATATGTATGTTACTAATTTTATTACACATAAAGTACCAAGAAAAAGCATTAAAAAATTATTTTAAAGCGCAATTAATTGATATACTTAAGGACAGTAGTTAGTACTAACTTGTTTGAAATTGTGCTGGTACGGACTGAAAGATCCGTCCAAGTATGACACTCACGATAGTCATAAGGGAAAGAGCAGCCATTGACCCAAGCAAAACCTGCTCATAAAATGCACACAAAAATATCACTATTAAAAACAGTTAGCTAAGAAACTACATATTTCTCTACAAAAGACAAAATGGAAGGCGAAGATATAATCAAGAAGAGAGATGAATTAATGGCACTCCAAAGAACCATGATAACAAAAATGCCACTGCAAAACTAAAACTATGGAAATGCCAGTATAGTACAATAATTCTCATAAAATGCCAGTACAGACAATTTTGTAGTATGAAATTATGAAAAAAAAGTTACCAGTTTATCATAATGCCAATTATGGCCTCCACTGAAACACAAATGTGTCTTCCCAAATTTCAGATCGCATGCATCCTCTAGTCCGGGCGCCTAGATGCGCCTATAGCTATACCCTACCAACCCGCTGCCTACACCACCTCACCTCAGGCAGCTGCCATCATTAGCTAGGTTCAGGCACAATCCATGCTACAGTATGGTGCTAGAATCTGAGAATGTGGCCAGTGGCTGGTGGAGTTTTATGCATATGCGAGTGAAGTTCCTGCAAGGAAGACAATGGGATTTTCCGCACCATCAACAGTATGTCAAGATCACTTTGGGCCTTTTCCTTCTTTTGCAAGCAATTGGATAGGTTTGATACATGTACCCCCTGCCCCCTGCCTTTTTGTGTACAGTTAGCAATGCATGTGTTTTGATAATTGATAAATATCTTGAATTCTAGCTAGAAAACCAGTCTTTTTTCTCTTAGATGGATCATGGATGTGTTTTGTCTTTACAAGGGGTTGTTCCCAGCTCAATTGATCACAGTATCACACAATTAGCCCTACTGACATGTAGGAGCACTTAGCATTAGACTGTTCAAGAGAAAACAATAAAAGGGTATATCTGTCTTTCACCTACACAGAATGGCAAAAATAAACCATTGTTTGACGTGACATTTTCATAATTTGTAGTTTTGTAGTGGAATTTTTATTATTGAAGTGCTTTGGAGTTGCAAATATACAATTTTCTCCATCAAGAAGAGACCAACGGAAGAGGAAAAGCTAGATATGAAAAAGAGGAAAACTTGAATAGGCAATAAAGTGAGAAAGATGTAAATTTCCCAGTCGACAACATACCAATGCTCTTTGATATTGCATAGCGAGTAGTGCAGCAATAAAAAATGTCTGCAATGACAGAAAGGGTTAACCTGATCAAATTTCTTCGTTTACTTGAGTGTACTAAATATATAACATAAGCTTCAAAGTAAAGCAAACGGTGTCCATTGAAGATAGGCTCAATAAAGAGAGCATTGTGGAAAACATACAGCTACAACTGATTCATAGGAGGAGAAAACTAGGAACTACAATACATGTAAGGTACCAAGGTTTAAAGTAAAAAAACAGTAATTCACCACCAAAAGGTAATACAAATACAATCTTATAGAGTTGACAATCAACTTCTCAAGTCTCAAAATATGATAAATTAAAATCAGAACAGTAGATGATGTTAGAACAGAACGCTAAAATATTTTGGGACAATTTTCTCTTTATTACTTCTCGCTCTGTTCACTTACAAAACTCAGGTCTACCCCTATATTTATACCCAAAACTACAACCCTAAGAAACGGAATAGGATTCTACTTCCTTATTCTAATTCAACTCCTCATCCTAAACTTTCTTAATACAAACTTTCCAAGCTAAAACTTTCCTATTACAAGATTACTTCTAACATTTCCCCCCCTAATCTTGTAATACCTTTGATCACGCCGATCTTCTCTCATCTCCAAGAACTTGTTCAGCTCGTTCCGTGTGCGCGAACTCTTTCGCGCTGTCTCCCTTGTGTACATGAAACAACGTCGTCCTCTCCCGAGTCACCTACACCCGCACCCACCTGGTGCCTCCGCGTCCTTCTGACGCCTGTGCTGCACCCACTTGGTGCCTCTGCGTCCTCCTGACGCCTGTTCTACGATACTGCGGAAAAGACACGACGCGAAACAAAATACGCCGGGCGTTGAACTATTGTTGTTTTCGGGAACCTTTATTTTACTTCTTGCATCACCCTCACGATGATTTGCTGGCTTGGCTTGCTAGAGCTTGGCTTCCCTCCAGCCGACATCTCAACGTGTGGCCGAGCCGTCATCTTCTCGATCCCTTTCTTCTCTTTTTTCTTATTTTTCAAGCACTGCAGCCTGCTGTACGTCACGAGCTTGTCCCAGTTGCTTGCAGACACACTGCGCATGGTCGCTTTCTTCTCTTCTCTCACCTACTGTATTGCGTGGCTAGAAAACCAGTAGGGAGCTTCTCTGCTGTAGCACCTTTGCTCGCCCTCGTACGTGACCCAACCGCACGAAGCTTCTGCCGACTATGCAGCGCACGTTGCGTCATCAGCAACCGCACCCTGCGTGCTCCCGGACGCCTTCTACCCGTCACGCTAAGCTGCTGCCCGTGCTGTACGCCTGCTCTGCGTCTTTGTCCACCATACGCCGGGAGACATCTCTTTTTTTTTTCAAGTGTCACGATGCCGCTGCCGTCTTCTTTTCTTTTCTTTTCTTGCGCAACGCTTTGATCTCGTAGCGCCACCGCTCGGGACGAATCGCTACTGCCGAACACCTGAGACCTCTTTTCTTTGATTGAATCAACCTTTTCTGCTTCCTTGCATGCACACAGAGGACTTAGCTGTCTGGTCTTGCTGCCAACAGGAAGATTCCTCAAGCTTGCATTATGCACTGCCCTGGAGATTGATCGTCTAGCGTCAATTGTGGCCGCTCTCTTGTTGTACCGTCGACCCTCATCACGTGCCGTTGCTCTTGCCGCCAGGCCGAGCAATTTTGCTTGTGCCGCGTCATGGGAGTGCCACCCTCTGTTCTTGATGGCGCTGCGCGGTTGGCCGCCCCGGGAGTCTCCTCCCGGGGCAGCAGTTAGGGTTTTGAACCCGAAGCTCTGATACCAATTGTTAGAACAGAACGCTAAAATACTTTGGGTCAATTTTCTCTTTATTACTTCTCGTTCTGTTCACTTACAAAACTCAGGTCTAATTCTATATTTATACCCAAAACTACAACTCTAAGAAACGGAATAGGATTCTACTTCCTTGTCCTAATTCAACTCCTCATCCTAATTCAACTCCTCATCCTAAACTTTCTTAATACAAACTTTCCAAACTAAAACTTTCCTATTACAAGATTACTTCTAACAGATGAAGCTGCATGCTGCTAAGCTTTATGTTATACATTACATGCCAAGGCTTCATCATCTATAAAGCTTCTGTGATGAATACTGAGATGGAGAATGAGAAAGAAAAATTCTACAGAGGGTTGACAATACCTAGATGAGGTGTAGACTTTAGAGATGAAGCTGAGAATGAAAACCTCTAAAGAGGGTTGACAACAAAAGTGTAGGTGAACTCTAGACTTATGAGTGAAGCTCAAAAGAATGTGAAGAATCTCAAAACTTCAGTTTGCGTAGTGAAATTAGTAACGCCAAGTGTGTTGTGAAGGTCTTCCTAACACTGAACAGATATTTTAGTTCAAAGTACAAATTTGTCTTTCAAAGAAAATTTCTTTCTAAAGGAGGATAAGAGAAATGCTGAAATGTATCTAGAAGGACAAGAAGAGAATGAGGCCAACTGAAATGGATTATATACCTTATCTCCAATCTCTGATACAAAAATCAGTGTAAATGCTGCCGTGAAACCTGACTTTGCTAGCATAGCTACAAGTGCAGATGATTGTCCTTTAAAGAAAACAATAAAAGCAGATGCCAGGGCGCACAGAAGTAGCACAACAGCAACAGATTGCAGATAGTGATATCTTGAAAGTGGTTTTGATCTGCACGCATTGTCAAGGACAGAAGTTCAGTGCTATTTATAAGAGGATGGGACAAATTGATTGAAAAGAAGTGGATGATGAACACTCACGGTTCAATTGAATTTCTGGTAGCAGAACTATCCAAATGTTCCCCATGGCTACCTCCTTCATCTCCTTCATAGCTCCCAGCTCCAAGATTTGCATTGGATGTTTGCACTCTCACATCATGCATTATCGGTTTCAACCAAGGCAACAATCTACATCTTACTGTTAAAATAAAACCATGTAATTAAAATTATACAATAATGCCTAGCCAAAATCGAGCAACAGACCTAAAATAATAAAAAGCCTTCACCCTTGGGTATTGCAATCTTTTCAGCTTACATGTAATTCTGGGATGCTCTCTAACCAAAAATCGTAGCTTTCTCATGTAATCCCAGTTCACATTGCAAACAATCACAACGGTGAAAAAGGATCGCAACATTTTCTTAGGTTACTCAAATATGTTGCATATGCTGCCATATTCATTTCATCAAAACTCTTCAAAGGTTCTACTTCTACGAAGTAATACTACCGAAAGAATTTACACTCGACATAAAAAGGTTCTATAACATGCTAAAAGGTATTGGCGTGTTGCTCCTCAAAGCTTCTATCATTAGTCCTAAACCTCCATAATTTGCAACCAAACAATTCCTAGTTTACATGCTTAACCTCTAATTAATTGAGCTTGGGTCAGACCAAATTGGAGTTTTAGGTCTGGTCCCCCAAAAATGGAGTTTGGGGGACCTATTATCACTTTAATTTCTTATCTCCAAGAACCAAAACCTATGTATCGTTAGATGCACTCAGCCACAAGCAAGGAGCCGATGTTAGAGCTCAAATGAACCAAGACGTACGACAAAATCGACTAAAATCCTCGGATTCAATCAAACACGGGGAGACGAATAAGCTCAAAACATTTCGAAGATTAGCATTTGGAGTCTATAAACAACAATTTGTTTCGTTCCAAGGAGCATACCAAACCTCATCCTGGCCGCCTTCTGCTCTGCTGCCCGCCGAGGCCCTCTCGCCGCCGGCCGCGCAAGAGCTGCTGAGACGGCGCCATGACCGCCGCAGGGCCAGCTCACCGTAGCAATAGCAGCTACCACTACCATCCCGGGCCGCAGCCGCCTGGGGAGCTGGGGCTGAAGAGAGCAGAGGGAGGGGGGACTGAGATTGGAGAGAGGGAGCACGGAAGGAGTTAAGGTAGCAGCCCTTTTTCGACACGTGCTATAATAATATAATAAATAATAATCCCAAAATTATATCCGGTGGGTTTCTGGGCTCCTCGTAGTTCAAAATCTCGCCCAGATTTCGAAAATTTTAGTTGAGATTTCAGATTTTGGTAGAAGATAAGCTTTCAAATCTTGGTGGATTAAAAAAATTAAAATATTTCAAATTGCTACAGTTATTCGGGGAATTATGGCAAGATTTTGGGAAATTTGGACGAAATTTCGGCTTTTTGGGCTGAAATTACCACAAATTCGATTGGTTTTAATATTTTTAGTATCGAATTGCGCTCCAATTTTTTGTGTGGAGAATTTTAATGCCTTTTATAAGGAATACATGTGAAAATTTTGCAAAAAACAAAATACATATACAAATTAAAATACTTCAAGAAATTGTTCTTTCATAATATGTAAAACTATTCATTTCTTTCTTGCAAGGCCTCTGCTTATTTTTGTTTTTAATCCTGATACAAAATTGAAAATAGCAATCTATCATCAGGTGGATAGTAATACCTAGCTAAATTAAGACACAATGATAGAAACTCGTTAAAATGATTCATCTTATTCTTCGGATTTTTCGTGATAGCTGATGGTATTGGCTGTTGTTATTTGGAGATTGAGAATGAGTCTGGGCCAGAAGGAAAAGGGTTTGGGGCTGCTAGCCAGTCATATATCAACTAGGCGGTTAAGATAGCCGTGTGATTAGATAGTGGTGTTCCATGGGTGATGTGCAGGGAGGATGATTGTAACATCCCAAAATTTGGCTAAAAATAATATTATGTGTTATTTGTGTATTTTGTGAATTTTCTGAACTTATAGAATTTTTCGGAATTTATTATGCATTTTTAAATTATGTCCTTTTTTGGATATTAATTTAAATATTGAGAAAGTTTAAATAAAGTTTTCTAAAAAATATTTTATTTGAATTTCAATGTCTCAAAGTATTTTTGGGAAATTTTATGATATTTTTGCTATTTTATTTGTCTTGTTTTAATTTGTGAAATTATTTTATCGAGAAAATCATTGAAAAATTATTTGAATAGTAGTAGGCCAAAACTTCAGCCGACCCAGCTCATTTCCTTGGTTCGGCCCATTGAGGCCCGTGTATTGTAGTTCTTGATCCATGGCCGTTTGATTCTAATCAAACTACGCTGGGACGAATTGAATCCCTAGGAATCGTGGCCGTCGGATCTATTTGGGCGAATGAGATTGACCGGGGCTATTGAAACCCTAGTGAGAGGTGACCGTCTGATTTCATGAGAAGTTTAGATTAAGCCATGTCATGGTGTATCACGACTACATGTTGCGCCACGTTTACAGCCGTGATCTTGCCGTGTCTCGTGCGTTATGAGCCATCGATCATCGATTCATGGACGGTCGTGATTGCATCTTCTTCGAGCCGCTGTCGGATTCCTGCTCCGATACGCTCCACCACCATGTGCGCCTAGGTCTCCAGATAGCATGCGTTTATCGAGGCTATAAAGCCGTCCGTGCGTCTCCCGAGAATCGTCGCGCCCTTGCGCAGTTTTTCACTGGTTAGATCCGCCCGAGGTGCCATCATTGGAGAGGTGGAGCTCATCGGAGTTTTTGAAGCCCGTTGGTCGTTCTTGCCATTTGATCTCTGCCGTAATGGGGTTTCTGCTTCCTTTGAGGTTAGGTTCGGGATCCTTGTGATCCGCCGGTTCGGATCTAGTAGGTTTTGCGCCAGGTTTGGTCATCGTCCACTGGTTTGGGTGCTGTCTTCCTCAAAATAGGTGGAGCTCCGCCGTGCGACATGATCATTTGAAACACGAGCGTTGTGATGATGTGGCGATGACTTGTCATTCACGTGGACACTACGGTGTTGGCAGGTCAACGCCACGTGTTGCCATGTGGGTTGTGCTTGCTTGCGTGGCTGCTCGGTCAAGAGCAACACATCAGCAGTCACCGATCCCACATGCTAGTAAATGCTGTCACCGTAGACTGATTTTGTGGTGAGCCAGATCTGGTTCACAAACGAGGTCCATGGACCGTGTGCCAGGTGTTGGCCGTGGGTTGGTTCGGTCTAGGGGCTGACGTTAGCATACATCATAAAAGGATTTTACAGTTCAAAAATAATTTAAGAAATTATGATTTTTCCAATATTCAGATTTTTATGATTCTTGAATCTTCTAAGTGCCCATTCTTTTTCATACGAGCTCTGATTGAGGCAATTCAAATTTCTAAAAATTTGTGAAATTGAGTAATGGTGAATTTTAATTGATTTTTAGAATTCATTTGCTCTCTGTTTTGGTGTTTATTTGGTGTTCTCTCTCTTTATGCGTAGATGTCAAAGTGCTCCAAGCGTTCAAAGAGGATTCATTGACTCAATACCAAGGTCTAGTGCAAGAATAAGAGTTTTTCTAAGGCAACTTGTGCTTTGATCATGTTGAACCCAGTTTATAAAATTGCTATGTTATTTTACTTTATGCATGATATTTTATGTGTACAACTGTTTTGAAATAGTTTGGGAATTAGTTAATCTACCTAATTGAGATATACCCTACCTTGTCATTTGTATGCCATGATTACTTGTCACCCTAGAATGATTCATTATTAGTTGGTTAATATTAATAATCAACATGGGTTGGTTAGATCGTGTTTAGTATGCTTAGCAAGGCCACGTGTAACTCATGTCTTTTGGATTATCGAAAGTAAATCTTGATTAATAGCATATGAAACATGTTTATGAAAGATGTGTCAGGTGCTGTCACACAATGATATTAAGTTGTAGTGACATATGTCATGAAACGATGTTGATTTGTTAATGGCATGTGGTGCATGGCAATCAACAGGGGTGGTAAATAATTTAGATTGGGGCAAGTAGCAAGGAGCAGTGTGCCAAGGTGGGCCAAAAAGGTAGAGGGTTTGTGGAAGTCTTGCCTCGGTCAATTAAGGACTTAACCTTGCAAGCCTTTGAACTGAGTCAGTCATGCAACCACATGTCTGGTATGGGACAAACCTCACTAAGTAGAATTACCGATATCTTGACATGTGATTTCTCAGGTGGATAATCACACAGAAGCATACTTACATGGAAGTGTGGCATAGTGGAGGATGAGGTGTACTGCGGTCACACATCAATCCAACGGTTTGTCGGTCCTAACCTTCACCTCCAATGAGGGAAGGGATAGTGTACGTCTTACTAGATGGTCAATGCTAGGATAAAGGTTCTCCAAAAGGTTTTGTCATGATCACTCCGTCGACACACCAAAGGAAGTGTGTTAATTGCATGGCAATAAGAGACGCTCATGTTGTGTGCGTAAAGTGCATAACATCTGCAGAGTGTAAAATCTATTCAGATAGTCGTGCTCGCGGTATTGAGCAATGCTCGGGGATTACAGTCAAGGGTTAGCTTTTATAAAATGAAAACCTGGATGGGACGGTTGGATGCTGTTGAATGGTTTGGAATTTGACTTAGGGCTGATGCCATGTTTACTTGGAAATGCTAAAAATTACTATTAGTGCTATTTGTTTTACTGTCTTTGCAATCTATTTATTGTAATCATTTATAAGTACTGCTTTACTACAAAATAACCATGTTATCCATTCCATTAAAATAAGCCTTGCATATAGCTATGATATAATTGCATTCTATACACAACTTGTTGAGTGCTTTATATACTCACCCTTGCCAACAACAACATCTCCAGTTGAGGAGTCTACATCAGCTCTGGAGGAGTAACAGAAGAAGACATATGTTTAGGGTGCGAGCCTTGTCAGTTGCCTGTGGTATACTGAGGGGTTATCTACATTTTCATTCCTCTACAGTTTAATTTGTTATTCACTATTAGCTTTGCGAGGCAAAGCCATGTAAGTTGGACATAAGGTCATTCAACAGGTATTATTTAATATATGATGTCTTCTATTATGTTTACGCTGTGTATGATTGTGATATTCATTTATGTTGAGTCTGTGTTCACTAGCGTGATACTGGGCTAGTGTGGATTACACAGAAGGTCTGGATTTGCATATTTGGGGTCCCAACAGAGGTGGTAGCAGAGCCTACTGACTATAGGTTTTGGCCCTAGATAGTCTGGCGTCTCTTTAGGACTTTCAAAATTATTTTCTTAATTAAGACTTCAATTGAAAAGAATAATAAGTTCTTGACTTATCTCATTCATCTATTCCTTTCCTTGCTGAAATTTCTTTCTTTCCCCTTGCTGAATTTCTTTCTCATTTCCTTGCTGGTTCAAGTTAAAGATCTTACCCGAGTTGTTCCTAGTAGATGACGAAGTTCCACACCTTAGGAGAAACCACTGAGTGCCCCATTCCTACCCTAAAGATCTTGAAGAAATGAATCGTCAAGTTCGAGGAGTGGATCGATGAAGTGTTTCCGAAACTAGAAGACTAGTGCTTAGAGTAGCCGGTTGAGACTCATGTGTGAGAGTCGCGTTTGCTTAAGTTAAAAGCGTTGCCCATTTAGGTGGTAGTTTTGTGTGCGTAGGTTGAATTGCTTCTTTCTTGACTGCTGAGTGTGTAGTATGTGTTGCATGGCCCTTAGGCTTTTATAAGAAACCATACCAAGTTATAAATATTGACTACTTAAGTTGTTGGGATTAAACCTATCTCCTTTGCATTAGGATTCTTACTTCTTACCTATGCTATTTCCCTTTCTCCTAACCCTATGAAACAATCAAGCAGGTGGTGTAGACTCGTAGAAACAACAGATTCAGCGAAAGTGGAAGCCGATCCAATGACAATCCCAATAATAAAGCTTTTCCTCAACAGTCATCGCCAGAAGATGTGTCAAACTTGGAATCTTTTCTTGTTGCTCAGACTCAGCTAATGCATACTACGATGCAGCAGATGCAGAATATGATAACTCAAGCTACCGTCAACAATGGATATCACCCTTATTCCAAGCTGTCAGACTTTATGAGGACACGTCCACCAACATTCTTGAGGAATGCCAACCCTATAGAAGTAGACAATTGGTTGAGGACCATTGAGAGGAAGTTGTGTCTTACCCAGTGTGAAGGAAATGAGAAGGTGCTGTATGCATCATATTAATTGGAAGGAAATGCTGCTGATTGGTGGGAGCACTATTGTACTGCCCATGAAGCCCCATAAGAAGTCAAATGGGAGGAGTTTATTGCTGCATTTTGCTGGTATCACATGCCTGAAGGAATGGTGGAATTGAAGAAAGAAGAATTCAGGGCAATCAAACAAGGAGTCCAATCCATGGTGGAGTATTTGAATAAGTTTAGCTTGCATGCTATGCTCCTGAAGATGTTGCTACAGATAAAGTAAGATGGTCTTGCTTCATGAAGGGACTGGACCCTGGTTTGCAAGTGGGTTTGATTACCCATAATTTCCCTGATTTTCAAGAGTTAGTCAACAAGGCTGTAATTCTGAAAGGCAAGCTTAAGGAATTTAGCGAGGATTGTAAGTGCAGGATGACTCAACAAGGAGGATGTCCAAATTGGCTAAGGTTGAGAATAACTCCTTAGAAGTTTGAAAAATTTCAGCCTCAGGCTGCAAACAAGATATCATCTCCCGTACCATGTTCATCTAATCAGAATTTTCAGACACCTGCTCAAGTAATCACTATGTTAGGAGGAAATCAACAGACTGTAGTTAAGCGCTGTTACAGTTATCAGAAGCCGGGATACTTTGCCAATAATTGTCCTAAGAGAGTAGGTATTACACCTGTTCGTTTCAATCCTAGCTCTACACCTGCAAGGGCACCTGCGCTAGGAGTGAAACATGGATCAAATCAAGCTGGAACTACGTCTTTGGCCATAGCAAGAGATCATGTTAACCATGTTACAGATATTAGAGCCCAGGATGCAATAGACGTCGTACTAGGGAAGTTCCTGGTTAACTTGGTACTTGCAATGGTTCTGTTTGATTCCGGAGCTTCGCATTCTTTTGTTTATCGAGTTTTTGCTAAAGAAAATGGGTTGAATGTTATGCATCTAAAGTATATGTTATTAGTGCAACCTCCTGGTTCAGAATTCAATCTAATCTGCGATGTTTAGGAGTTAAGTTACTCATTGATGGAGTAGAGTTCCAAGCGAACCTTGTTGTGTTGGGTACTCAGACCCTAGATATTATTCTTGGTATGGACTGGTTATCCAAGTATAAGGCTATCTTGGATTGTAGTCGAAGGGTAATATCAATTGAAAGCCCCAAAGGAGAAAAAGTGGAGTTTCAAGCGACTGCTGTTCGGGATGGTCAATTGATGGTTAATAGTGTTAAAGCTATTAGTTTGGAGAAAGTGCCAGTTGTCAGGGAATACCCTGATGTGTTTTTTGAGGAATTGCCTAGTATGCCGTCAGATCGGGATATTGAGTTTGTGATTGAGTTAGTGCCTAGTACAGCGCCAATAGCAAAAAGATCGTATCAGATGCCCACCGATGAATTGGTCGAGATAAAGAGGCAAATCGAGGAGTTGCTAGAGAAAGGTTTCATTAGACCTAGTTCGTCTCCATGGGGAGCGCTTGTCATGTTTGTCAGGAAGAAGGACGAAAGTCTAAGAATGTGCATTGATTATCGTACTCTTAATGAGGTGACGATCAGGAATAAGTATCCACTGCCCAGGAATGATGTTTTATTTGATCAGTTAAGAGGAGCTGGAGTTTTCTCCAAGATAGATGTTCGATCAGGATATCATAAGTTGAAGATTCGTGCTGAGGATGTTCCTAAGATTGTGTTCTCTATGTGATATGGACATTATGAGTTTACGTCATGTCTTTTAGATTTACCAATGCTCCTGCATATTTCATGAACATGATGAATAAGGTTTTCATGGAATATCTGGACAATTTTGTTGTAGTGTTCATAGATGACATTCTTGTTTACTCCAAGTCTGAAGAGGAGCATGTGAAGCATTTGAGATTAGTCCTTGAGAAACTGCGAGAGCAACAGCTATATGCTAAGTTTAGCAAGTGTGACTTTTGGAAGGAGAAAGTTGAATTCCTTGGACATGTGATGACTGCCAAAGGAGTTGCTGTTGACCCAAGCAAAGTGGAAGCAGTGTTGCATTGGGAACAACCAAGGCCAGTTACCCAGATTCGTAGTTTTTTGGGGATGGCAGGATATTACCGATGATTTATCGAAGGATTCTCGACAATTGCTAGACCACTTATGCAGTTGTTGAAAAAGGAGAATAAGTTTGCATAGACGCTAGAATGCAAAAAGAGCTTTTAGGAATTGAAAAAGCTTTTAACGACAGTACCAGTGTTAGTGTTGCCAGATGTTCAGAGTAGCTTCGATATCTATTGTGATGCTTCTAGGTAAGGTCTTGGATGTGTATTGATGAAGAACGACAAGGTTGTTGCATATGCATCAAGGCAATTGAGGCCACATGAAGAGAATTATCTTACGCATGATTTGGAATTGGCTGCCTAGTGCATGCTTTGAAGTTGTGGTGTCATTATCTCATTGGAAATAGATGTGAGATATATACAGACCACAAGAGTTTAAAATATATCTTTACTCAGTCGGATCTCAATATGAGACAAAGGAGATGGTTGGAATTGATAAAAGATTATATTGTTGGAATTCACTATCATCCTAGAAAGGCTAATGTGGTAGATGATGCTTTGAGCCGTAAGAGCCACATTGCTAGTATGCTAGTTCATGAGGATCAGTTTGAGTTATACAAAGAATTTCAGAAGTTGGAATTGGAAGTTATTCCACAAGGATTTTTAGCTACTTTGAAAGTAAAGCCAACTCTAGAAGATCAGATCGGAGAAGGTTAAAAGGATGACAAAAAGATCAATAGAATCGAGTCTAAGAATGTTGAAGGTTTAGCCAAAGATTTCATTTTGGATGGTAGGTACTATGTGGTTCAAAGGTCAAATTTGTGTACCTAATAAGAAGGAGCTTAAGCAGTTGATACTTGAGGAAGTACATGATTCAAAATACTCGATTCATCCAGAAAGTGCTAAGATGTATCAAGATCTTAACGAAAGATTTTGGTGGTCTAATATGAAATGTGAGGTTGCTGAACATGTTGATTTATATGATTTATGTCAAAGAGCGATGGCAATGCATCAAAGACCTGCTAGTTTGTTACAGTCGTTAAAGATTCCTGAATGAAAGTGGGAGGAAATCGATAGAATTTTATTACTAGTTTAACTAAAACTAGCGTGGTTATGATTCCATATGGGCCATTGTGAATCGCTTGACCAAAGTTACTCATTTCATACTAGTTAAGACGACTTATTCAGGAGATTGTTTGGTAGAGTTGTATATGTCAAGGATTGTATGTTTGCATGGTGTGCCCAAGAAGATAATGTTAGATAGAGGTATCCAATTTACCTCAAGATTTTGGGGTAAATTGTATGAAGCTATAGGAACTCGTCTGAATTTCAATACAACGTATTATTCGTAGACAGATGGTTAGACTGAGAGAGTTAATCAGATTCTGGAAGATATGTTAAGAGCTTGTGCATTAACTTATGGTACTTCTTGAGACAAATGTTTATCGTATACTGAGTTTAGTTATAACAACAGTTATCATGTAAGTTTGCAGATGGCACCATTCGAAGCTTTGTATGGTAGTGCATGTTGTACTCCATTGAATTGAAATGAGATAGGAGAGCGTCTTGTGTTCGGACACGATATTCTTAAATAAGTGGAAGATCAGATTACTGTGATCAGAGAGAGGTTGAAAGTAGCTCAGTCGAGACAAAAGAGTTATGCTGATAACCGTCGTCGAGAGTTGAGCTTTGAGCCAGATGATTTTGTGTATCTTAGAGTAACCCCTCTTAAAGGTGTTAAAAGGTTCACACTAAAGGAAACCTTGCACCAAGATATGTTGGTCCGTTCAAAATCTTGAGCTGTCGAGGAGAGGTTGCATATCAGTTGGAGATGTTGTAATCATTAGCAGGAGTGTATGATGTGTTCCATGTGTCACAACTTAAGAAGTGTCTCAGATTGCCAACAGAGCAGACACCGTTAGAAGCAATTAAGTTACAGGAAGATTTGACTTATAAAGAGCAGCCGATCAAGATTTTGAATGTTATGGAGCGTAAGACTAGGAATAAGGCAACTCTCTTCTACAGAGTGCAGTGGAGTAATTGTAACATCCCAAAATTTGAGTTTTGGAATGTTTGAAATAAAAAATAAACCATTTGCATTTTCTTAAATTAATTCCAGCTTAATCTGAATTTTCCATAAACAAAAGGATTTAATTTGACTAAACTATTCATCAAAATCAAGAATTTCAGTTTTAGTTGGGTTCCTTGTGCTCCAAGGAATTTTTCTGTATTTTTGGGGATTTTTCTGAATTTATTTGAATTTATTTAGTTTTATTCGGATTTCTGGAATTATATAAAATCGAAAAATGATTTTAATTTTAAAAACCCGTCTGGGCCAAATCCTCTCCGGCCCGTTTCGCCATCCACCTCGGCCCACTCGCCTGCCCGCCCAGTCGGCTCGGCCCGACTCTCCACGCCACAACCGGCCCGCCACGCCAAGGCTTCGGCCATCTCCGCCGCTGACCGCTTCACTCGCTCGCCCGCCACCCGGCCCAGACCCAGCCCGCCGCCGGCCGAAACCCTAGCCGCCGTTGAGTCCTCGCGCCGCACGCCGCCGTCGTTCTCGGACTCTAGGTCGGGCACGCCTCCCGAGGGCTATAAATGCAGAGCTGTGCGCCTCCCGAGGATCACCTCACCGCGCCGCCCCTTTTGCCCCACTTCTCGTAGCCCGAGACGTCTCCGTTGCTCCGTGCGACCTCGCCGAAGATCGCCGTCGAGCCGAGACCCTCCGCCGCCTTTTCCTTCACCGCCGGTGCGCCTCCGCCGCAGCCGTTGGCCCCTTCGCCTTGCCCGCGTCGCCCTCTCCCCGGTCCGCCTTGCCCCGGGTCCGATCCGTCGCCATCTCGCCGCCGGCCGTGTCTTCTTCTCGAAGTCCGGTGAGCACCGCGCCGCTGCCTCGCCGTCGTTCTCCGCCGAGAGACCGTGGCCATCCGATCGCCAGCCGACGCGCCCGATCGGGCCATGTCCCTCACCGGCCGCGTCATGTTCCTCACCGTCCGATCTGGCCAGGTCGCCAGATGCGTGACGCGTGGCCTGTCCGCGTCAGCCGCCGCGTTAGCCGCCACCGTCAGCCCTAAAGCCGACGCAAGCGCCGACGTCAGCCGTGCACCGAGTGCACGGTGAACCGAGCTGCGTCGTGGACTGAGTCCACCGTGAGCCGGCTGACGCCAGCGATTGCGCAATAAATCATTTTTCCGTACCAAAATAAATCCAGAAATTCTGAATTTCTGATTTTCTGTATTTTCTCTGAATTTAATCTTCCGGAGGCCCGTTCTCGCTCATACGAACTCCGATTGAGGCGATTCAAGTTTCTAAATTTTTCTAAAATTAAGATCTATCTTCCAGAGCCATTTATTTTCAGTTTTGAGCTTGTTTGAGTCTCTGTTTTGTATTTATTTGGTTTCGTTGCTTATTTTCCGGTAGACGCTAATTCCGAGGGAGCGAACGAAGACTTCGAAGACCAAGATTCAGCACTAGATCAGCAAGGCAAGTCGTAACCTTTGATCATATTGATCCTATGTTTGCAAAAGTAATTTACTTTTATACAATTGCATGCTATTTTGTGTATCAATGCTTATTTAATGGGAGTAGATGTATACCTAGTTGACATTATGCCACCTTGATTAGTTGTATGCTATGTATCCATTGTTAAACCTAGGTTGGGACATTACTAGTTGGACATAATCTTTGTACCAACCTTGGGTTCTCGTAGCTATGCTTAGACATGCTTAGATATACGTTGGGATTCATCTCACATGTTGAAAAATGTTAATCTTGACTTAATGAGATATTGAATCATGGCCGTTAGCCACTGTTGTAAAATTTGTTGTACCATGGCAGGGTTTGCCATTGGTCTTGGTTGAACGAGTTGTTTTCCCTTGGGCAAGTGATCGTGAAGTAAAGGGGGTGCTTTCTAGCACATTGGGATGTGGATGTCTTGCCTGAGACAACTTAAGGACTTAATCTTGTGCGCCATTGAACTGGCCTAACTGTACTACCACATGTCCGTATAGGACAGACCTAGTCGATTAATTTGCAATGTCTAGCCTTGAGTAACGCCAGTTGGTGGTGTGGGTTCGGGATGGACGGGTAGATTCGCAAGGCGCAGAGAGGGCCCTAACAGGCGAAACCTTAGCGAGGCATCTACTGAGTTTAGACGATTGCATTGTAAAGGCTTTGTCATGATATCTCTGCGACACACCAAAGGCAGTGTGTTATTATTGATTGCGCAAAGAGATGGTCATGTCTTGTGGGTAAAGTTGTACAACCTCTGAAGAGTGTAAAACTATTCGAATAGCCGCGTCCTCGGTCATGGACAAGCCCGGAATTTCACACGGGTATAGAGTTTTCATGAAATTGTGGAATGTGGAATTGTTGGGATGTGAGCGGGAGTTCATCGTTGTTTTGTTGTCTATCATTGATCTATCGATTATTTATTTATGTTTTCATAAATATGCTTTCAATCTATTTATTGTATTTCAATTCAAGTTATTGCTTTACGCAAATGAACTACATAGCCATCCTTGTCAAGCCGTGCATAAGTATATTGCATCATTTCCCTACGACTTCTCGAGTACCTTTGTACTCACGGCTTTATGCCCTTGTTGATCGATTCTTTGAAGGAGATAATGAATGTCATGAGGAGGAATTCTATGAAGACTACGTGGATTAGGAAGGCGTTCCCCAGACGATTGCCTGTGGCATGTCGAATGGTTCAAGTTATCTTTTCCGCTGCAATAGTATTTGTTTCTTAAGCCCTTAAGGCATAATGGTGTAAACATTGACCATAAGGTCGTTTGCTTTATTCAATAATAATTTGCTTCTTCTTAGTTAATTCGTTGTATGGAATGACATTTCATCTATGTATCCAATGTGTGCACTAGCGTGATCCTGGACTAGTGCAAGTATACAGAGGGTTTTGATTTGCAAATCCGGTCCCGAGCAGAGATGGTATCAGAGCCATATCGACTGTAGGTCGCTATCCTAGTTAGCATGGTCTTCAAAATTATTTTCTAAATAAAACCAACAAAATTGGTACTTAATAGTTTTCGTCTCCTCTCGTCTTATTCTTAGGTTCTTATTCCTCTCCTTTGCTGAAACATTGATTTGAAATTTAAATTGATCTTATCTCATGAAACTTCTAAAAGCCTCGAGTTTTCTGCAAGGAATCAAATCAAGGAAGATGATGATCAAGCCATCAAAGTCATATCCGAGAAGACTACCATATAAGATAGGGTTTTGTGCTCAGCGGTGTTTGAGCATGTTTTTTCCCTTTTCAGTTCAGTTACGTTTTGTCCGCGTATACTAGGATTTTCATTGCTTGTGTGCCTGGTATGTTGTACTCTTGCCCCAAGCACGGTGTTGCAACCATACCTTTGGTTGAAAAAGCTTTAATTGCCTCTTTAGTTTGTAGCCTTTTCGGCTGTGTCCTTTTGTCCCTGGGTATTACCTTCTCCCTAGATGATCTTACGACTGCGTCTCGCTTTTCCTCTTACCTATCAACCCTTGTCTTGCACCTCGGATGGTTGACACCGTTCGAGCGGTCGCGAGTCGCGTGATGCGGTGCGGTGCGAGTGCCAACACCAACTCCAATCCCAATGCACCACCGCCACCACCAGCAGTGACCGATCGAATATGGGACATTTTCGGCGGCTCGACTCGACTTATGAATACCATGATGCGAACATGAACAACATGATGAATCAAGATAACCAGATCGCAGCTTGCCTAGCCAATCTGTTGAACCAGCAAAACCAAGCTGCCGCTGCACCTCCTCAAGCTCGTCTTCAATCCAAGCTAGCAGAATTTATGAGGACTCGTCCGCCAACTTTCTCCAACTCTTCAGAACCATTGGACGCCGATGATTGGATCCGCTCCATTGAGAAGAAGCTTGAAATTGCCCAGTGCACCAATCGTGAGAAGGTTCTCTATGCGCTCATCACCGGAGGGCACCGCCACGTTGAATGGTGGGAGAACTCTGATCTTGCCATGATGACCCTCGGACCATCACTTGGGCGAGTTTTCCATTGCTTTCGCCACTCTCATATCCCTGATGGCAAAGTGGAGATGAAGAAGAATGAGTTTCGAGAGCTTAAGCAGGAAGGGATGTCAGTGAGTGAATACCTTAATAAGTTCACTCAACTTGCTCGCTACGCACCAGAGGATGTAGCCACAGATGATGCTCGCCAGAAGAAGTTCAAGCGTGGACTCAATCCAGGATTAAAGGTGCAAGTCATTGGCAATGACTATGCAGATTTCCAGCATCTGGTAGATAAGGCTATGCTCATTGAAGAATCTCGTAGTGAATTGGAAGAATCCCGCAAAAGAAAGATGATGCAGCATGGAGCCCATCAGAGTCATCAACAGAGAGTCAGAACAAGTGCTCAACAGCCTGCTCGCTTCACTCCTCCGAACGCAATGAGGACCCCTGCACCAGCACCTCGCCCAGCTCCTTCAGGCAATCGCAACCCCAGCTCCAACAGCAATCCACCTCAGAGGACCGGTAACCCAGCTGCAGGAGTCACCTGTTTCAACTGTCATGAACTTGGTCACTATGCCAATAATTACCCTAGAAAGCAAGCTGTGACGCCGGTCCGTTTCAACTTGGGATCTACGCCAGCCAAGACCCCCGCACCAGGATCAGGACGTGTAGCGCCCCAGACTCCTAACCAAGCTACCAGGACTCCACCACCTGCTGGAAGAGGCCGTGTGAATCACGTCACCACCGAGGACGCCCAGTCTGCACTAGACGTCATACTAGGTAAGCTCTTAGTCAACTCAGCATCTGCCATGGTTTTGTTTGATTCTGGAGCTACGCATTCGTTTGTTTCTCGGAGTTTTGCTGCAAATCATCAATTAAAGACAATGCCTCTTAAGACTGTTTTATTAGTGCAATCTCCTGGTTCTGATTTGAGTACGAACCAAGGCTACCCCGAAGTTAAGATATTAATTAGAGGGGTAGAATTTCTAGCCAACCTTATTATCCTAGACACCAAGTCCCTAGATGTGATCCTACGAATGGATTGGCTTTCCAAGAACCAAGCAGTTTTGGATTGTGGGAATAGAGAGATCACCTTAACCATCGGATCGTGTGGCGTGGCCCATCCGCGTCGGCCATGTGTCACCGCCACCGTCGACCCTAAAGTCGACGCAAGCGCCGACGTCGGTGCCGCGGTGAACCGAAACCGCGTCGTGGATCGAGTCCACCGTGAGCCACCGACGTCGGCGATTGCGCAATAAATCATTTTCCGTACCAAAATAAATCCGAAATTCGAATTTCGATTTTACGTATTTTCTCTGAATTTAATCTTCCGAGGCCCATTCTCGCTCATACAAACTCCGATTGAGGCGATTCAAGTTTCTAAATTTTCTAAAATTAAGATCTATCTTCCAGAGCCATTTATTTTCAGTTTTGAGCTTGTTTGAGTCTCTGTTTTGTATTTATTTGGTTTCGTTGCTTATTTTCCGGTGAGCGCTAATTAGAGGGAGCGAACGAAGACTTGAAGACCAAGATTCACACTAGATCGCAAGGCAAGTCGTAACCTTTGATCATATTGATCCTATGTTTGCAAAAGTAATTTACTTTTATACAATTGCATGCTATTTTGTGTATCAATGCTTATTTAATGGGAGTAGATGTATACCTAGTTGACATTATGCCACCTTGATTAGTTGTATGCTATGTATCCATTGTTAAACCTAGGTTGGGACATTACTAGTTGGACATAATCTTTGTACCAACCTTGGGTTCTCGTAGCTATGCTTAGACATGCTTAGATATACGTTGGGATTCATCTCACATGTTGAAAAATGTTAATCTTGACTTAATGAGATATTGAATCATGGCCGTTAGCCATGTTGTAAAATTTGTTGTACCATGGCGGGGTTTGCCATTGGTCTTGGTTGAACGAGTTGTTTTCCCTTGGGCAAGTGATCGTGAAGTAAAGGGGGTGCTTTCTAGCACATTGGGATGTGGATGTCTTGCCTGAGACAACTTAAGGACTTAATCTTGTGCGCCATTGAACTGGGCCTAACCGTACTACCACATGTCCGGTATAGGACAGACCTAGTGATTAATTTGCAATGTCTAGCCTTGAGTACGCCCGGTTGGTGGTGTGGGTTCCGGGATGGACGGGTAGATTCGCAAGGCGCAAGAGGGGGCCCTAACGGGCGAAACCTTAGCGGGCAGTACCGAGTTTAGACAGTGCATTGTAAAGGCTTTGTCATGATATCTCTGCGACACACCAAAGGCAGTGTGTTATTATTGATTGCGCAAAGAGATGGTCATGTCTTGTGGGTAAAGTTGTACAACCTCTGAAGAGTGTAAAACTATTCGAATAGCCGCGTCCGCGGTCATGGACAAGCCCGGGAATTTCACACGGGGTATAGAGTTTTTCATGAAATTGTGGAATGTGGAATTGTTGGGATGTGAACGGGGAGTTCACTGTTGTTTTGTTGTCTATCATTGATCTATCAGTTATTTATTTATGTTTTCATAAATATGCTTTCAATCTATTTATTGTATTTCAATTCAAGTTATTGCTTTCTGCAAATGAACTACATAGCCATCCTTGTCAAGCCGTGCATAAGTATATTGCATCATTTCCCTACGGCTTGCTGAGTACCTTTGTACTCACGGCTTTATGCCCTTGTTGATCAGTTGCTGAAGGAGATAATGAATGTCATGAGGAGGAATTCTATGAAGACTACGTGGATTAGGAAGGCGTTCCCCAGACGATTGCCTGTGGCATGTCGAATGGTTCAAGTTATCTTTTCCGCTGCAATAGTATTTGTTTCTTAAGCCCTTAAGGCATAATGGTGTAAACATTGACCATAAGGTCGTTTGCTTTATTCAATAATAATTTGCTTCTTCTTAGTTAATTCGTTGTATGGAATGACATTTCATCTATGTATCCAATGTGTGCACTAGCGTGATCCTGGACTAGTGCAGTATACACAGAGGGTTTCGGATTTGCAAATCCGGGTCCCGACAGAGATGGTATCAGAGCCATATCGACTGTAGGTCGCTATCCTAGTTAGCATGGTCTTCAAAATTATTTTCTAAATAAAACCAACAAAATTGGTACTTAATAGTTTTCGTCTCCTCTCGTCTTATTCTTAGGTTCTTATTCCTCTCCTTTGCTGAAACATTGATTTGAAATTTAAATTGATCTTATCTCATGAAACTTCTAAAAGCCTCGAGTTTTCTGCAAGGAATCAAATCAAGGAAGATGATGATCAAGCCATCAAAGTCATATCCGAGAAGACTACCATATAAGATAGGGTTTTGTGCTCAGCGGTGTTTGAGCATGTTTTTTCCCTTTTCAGTTCAGTTACGTTTTGTCCGCGTATACTAGGATTTTCATTGCTTGTGTGCCTGGTATGTTGTACTCTTGCCCCAAGCACGGTGTTGCAACCATACCTTTGGTTGAAAAAGCTTTAATTGCCTCTTTAGTTTGTAGCCTTTTCGGCTGTGTCCTTTTGTCCCTGGGTATTACCTTCTCCCCTAGATGATCTTACGACTCGTCTACTGCTTTTCCCTCTTACCTATCAACCCTTGTGCTGCACCTCAGATGGTTGACACCCGTTCTGGAGCCGGTCGCAGTTCGCCCGCTGATGCCAGTGCCAGTGCCAGTGCCAACACCAACTCCAATCCCAATGCACCACCGCCACCACCAGCAGTGACCGATCAGAATATGGGACATTTTCTGGCAGCTCAGACTCAGCTTATGAATACCATGATGCAGAACATGAACAACATGATGAATCAGCATAACCAGACTGCAGTTGCCCTAGCCAATCTGTTGAACCAGCAAAACCAAGCTGCCGCTGCACCTCCTCAAGCTCGTCTTCAATCCAAGCTAGCAGAATTTATGAGGACTCGTCCGCCAACTTTCTCCAACTCTTCAGAACCATTGGACGCCGATGATTGGATCCGCTCCATTGAGAAGAAGCTTGAAATTGCCCAGTGCACCAATCGTGAGAAGGTTCTCTATGCCGCTCATCAGCTGGAGGGCACCGCCGCTGAATGGTGGGAGAACTACAGTGCTGCCCATGATGACCCTCAGACCATCACTTGGGCAGAGTTTTCCACTGCTTTCCGCCACTCTCATATCCCTGATGGCAAAGTGGAGATGAAGAAGAATGAGTTTCGAGAGCTTAAGCAGGAAGGGATGTCAGTGAGTGAATACCTTAATAAGTTCACTCAACTTGCTCGCTCACGCACTGCAGGATGTAGCCACGGATGATGCTCGCGGAAGAAGTTCAAGCGTGGACTCAATCCAGGATTAAAGGTGCAAGTCATTGGCAATGACTATGCAGATTTCCAGCATCTGGTAGATAAGGCTATGCTCATTGAAGAATCTCGTAGTGAATTGGAAGAATCCCGCAAAAGAAAGATGATGCAGCATGGAGCCCATCAGAGTCATCAACAGAGAGTCAGAACAAGTGCTCAACAGCCTGCTCGCTTCACTCCTCCGAACGCAATGAGGACCCCTGCACCAGCACCTCGCCCAGCTCCTTCAGGCAATCGCAACCCCAGCTCCAACAGCAATCCACCTCAGAGGACCGGTAACCCAGCTGCAGGAGTCACCTGTTTCAACTGTCATGAACTTGGTCACTATGCCAATAATTACCCTAGAAAGCAAGCTGTGACGCCGGTCCGTTTCAACTTGGGATCTACGCCAGCCAAGACCCCCGCACCAGGATCAGGACGTGTAGCGCCCCAGACTCCTAACCAAGCTACCAGGACTCCACCACCTGCTGGAAGAGGCCGTGTGAATCACGTCACCACCGAGGACGCCCAGTCTGCACTAGACGTCATACTAGGTAAGCTCTTAGTCAACTCAGCATCTGCCATGGTTTTGTTTGATTACGAGCTACGCATTCGTTTGTTTCTGAGTTTTTTGCAAATCATCAATTAAAGACAATGCCTCTTAAGACTGTTTTATTAGTGCAATCTCCTGGTTCTGATTTGAGTACGAACCAAGGCTACCCCGAAGTTAAGATATTAATTAGAGGGGTAGAATTTCTAGCCAACCTTATTATCCTAGACACCAAGTCCCTAGATGTGATCCTACGAATGGATTGGCTTTCCAAGAACCAAGCAGTTTTGGATTGTGGGAATAGAGAGATCACCTTAACCAGTCCAGATGCGTGACGCGTGGCCCATCCGCGTCAGCCGCTGTGTCAGCCGCCACCGTCAGCCCTAAAGCTGACGCAAGCGCCGACGTCGGGTGCACGGTGAACCGAGCCACGCTGTGGACTGAGTCCACCGTGAGCCGGCTGACGTCAGCGATTGCGCAATAAATCATTTTTCCGTACCAAAATAAATCCAGAAATTCTGAATTTCTGATTTTCTGTATTTTCTCTGAATTTAATCTTCCGGAGGCCCATTCTCGCTCATACAAACTCCGATTGAGGCGATTCAAGTTTCTAAATTTTTCTAAAATTAAGATCTATCTTCCAGAGCCATTTATTTTCAGTTTTGAGCTTGTTTGAGTCTCTGTTTTGTATTTATTTGGTTTCGTTGCTTATTTTCGGTGAGCGCTAATTCGAGGGAGCGACGAAGACTTGAAGACCAAGATTCAGCACTAGATCAGCAAGGCAAGTCGTAACCTTTGATCATATTGATCCTATGTTTGCAAAAGTAATTTACTTTTATACAATTGCATGCTATTTTGTGTATCAATGCTTATTTAATGGGAGTAGATGTATACCTAGTTGACATTATGCCACCTTGATTAGTTGTATGCTATGTATCCATTGTTAAACCTAGGTTGGGACATTACTAGTTGGACATAATCTTTGTACCAACCTTGGGTTCTCGTAGCTATGCTTAGACATGCTTAGATATACGTTGGGATTCATCTCACATGTTGAAAAATGTTAATCTTGACTTAATGAGATATTGAATCATGGCCGTTAGCCACTGTTGTAAAATTTGTTGTACCATGGCAGGGTTTGCCATTGGTCTTGGTTGAACGAATTGTTTTCCCTTGGGCAAGTGATCGTGAAGTAAATGGGGTGCTTTCTAGCACATTGGGATGTGGATGTCTTGCCTGAGACAACTTAAGGACTTAATCTTATGCGCCATTGAACTGGGCCTAACCGTACTACCACATGTCTGGTATAGGACAGACCTAGCTGATTAATTTGTAATGTCTAGCCTTGAGTACTGCCAGTTGGTGGTGTGGGTTCCGGGATGGACGGGTAGATTCGCAAGGCGCAAGAGGGGGCCCTAACGGGCGAAACCTTAGCGGGCGTCTGCGAGTTTAGACGATTGCATTGTAAAGGCTTTGTCATGATATCTCTGCGACACACCAAAGCGGTGTGTTATTATCGATTGCGCAAAGAGATGGTCATGTCTTGTGGGTAAAGTTGTACAACCTCTGAAGAGTGTAAAACTATTCGAATAGCCGCGTCCGCGGTCATGGACAAGCCCGGGAATTTCACACGGGGTATAGAGTTTTTCATGAAATTGTGGAATGTGGAATTGTTGGGATGTGAACGGGGAGTTCACTGTTGTTTTGTTGTCTATCATTGATCTATCAGTTATTTATTTATGTTTTCATAAATATGCTTTCAATCTATTTATTGTATTTCAATTCAAGTTATTGCTTTCTGCAAATGAACTACATAGCCATCCTTGTCAAGCCGTGCATAAGTATATTGCATCATTTCCCTACGGCTTGCTGAGTACCTTTGTACTCACGGCTTTATGCCCTTGTTGATCAGTTGCTGAAGGAGATAATGAATGTCATGAGGAGGAATTCTATGAAGACTACGTGGATTAGGAAGCGTTCCCAGACGATTGCTGTGGCATGTCGAATGGTTCAAGTTATCTTTTCATTGCTTGCAATAGTATTTGTTTCTTAAGCCCTTAAGGCATAATGGTGTAAACATTGACCATAAGGTCGTTTGCTTTATTCAATAATAATTTGCTTCTTCTTAGTTAATTCGTTGTATGGAATGACATTTCATCTATGTATCCAATGTGTGCACTAGCGTGATCCTGGACTAGTGCAGTATACACAGAGGGTTTCAGATTTGCAAATCCGGGTCCCGACAGTAATCATTCAAAGAGTGAATCTACCTGGGAGCGTGAGGACCTGAAGTAAGAGGTTCCTAACCTGTTTCTATAGTTAGCCATGAATCTCAGAATCGAGATTCTATTAAGGGGGAGGTTTGTAACATCCCAAAATTTGGCTAAAAATGATATTATGTGTATTTTGTGAATTTTTTGGAATTTATTATGTATTTGTGAATTATGTACTTTTGGATTAATTTAACTATTGAGAAAATTTAAATAAAGTTTTATCAAAAATATTTTATTTGAGTTTCAATGTCTCAAAGTATTTTTGGGAATTTTTATAATATTTTTTCTATTTTATTTGGATTGTTTTAATTTGTGGAATTATTTTATTGAGAAAATCATTGAAAAATTATTTCAATAGCAGTAGGCCAAAACCTTTGTCGACCCATCTCATTTCCTTAGTTCAGCCCGACCGAGGCCGGTGTATTGTAGCTCTTGATACATGGCCGTTGGATTTTAATCAAACGATGTGGGTCGAATTGAATCACAAGGAATTGTGGTCGTCGGATCTGTTTGGGCGGATGAGATTGACCGAGGCTATTGAAACCCTAGTGAGAGGTGACCATCCGATTTCATGAGAGGTTTATATTAAGCCGCGTCATGGTGTATCGCGACCACATGTTGCGCCACATGTACAGCCGTGATCTTGCCGCGCCTTGTGCGTTGTGAGGCATCCATCATCGACGCGTGGACGGTCACGATTGCATCTTCTCCAAGCCACCTTCGAACTCCTATTCCAATATGCTCCGCCACCGTGTGCGCCTAGGTCTCTGGATAGAACGCATTTGTCGAGGCTATAAAGCCATTCGTGCGTCTCCCAAGAATAGCTATGTCCTTGCACAGTTTTCACCAGTTAGATCTCCTTGACGCGCCATCGTTGGAGAGGTGGAGCTTATCGGAGTTTTTTAAGCCCGTTGGTCGTTCTTGAGAATTGATCTCTGCCATGAGGGGATTTCTGACGCCTTTGAGGTTAGATTCGAGATCCTTTTAATGCGTTGGTTTAGATCTGGTAGGTTTTATGTTGGGTTTGGTCATCATCCGCCGGTTTGGGTGCCATCTTCCTCAGCACCGGTGGAGCTCCACCGTGCGACATGGCCGTTTAAAACCCGAGCGTTGTGATGACGTGGCGATGACTTGTCATCCTTGTGGACACTATGGTGTTGGTAGTCAGCGCCATGTGTTGCCATGTGGGCTGCGCTTGCTTGCGTGGCTGCTCGATCAAGAGCAACACGTCAGGAGTTGTTGGTCTCGCATGCTAGTGGATGCTGTCGTCGTAGACTGGGTTTATGGTGAGCCAGATCTGGTTCACAGACCAGGTCCATGGACCGTGCACCACGTGTCAGCCGTGGGTTGGTTCGGTCCAAGGGTGACATTAGCTTTTGTCATAAAAGTATTTTTCAGTTAAAAAATAATTTAATAAATTATGATTTTTCCAATTTTAAGATTTTTATGATTCTTGAATCTTTTGAGAGCCTGTTCTTCCTCATATGAGCTCCGTTTGAGGCGATTCAAATTTCTAAAAATTTGTAAAATTGAGATCTATTTAATGTTTAATTTTTTTATTTTTAGAATTTATTTGATCTTTGTTTTGATGTTTATTTGGCACTCTCTCTCGTCATGCGTAGACGTCGAAGTGCTCGGAGCGTTCGAAGAGGAATCGTTGAGTCAAGACCAAGATCCAGAGCAAGAATAATGGCTTTTCTAAGGCAAGTTGTGCTTTGATCATATTGAACCCAGTTTATAAAATTGCTATGTTATTTTACTTTATGCATGATATTTTTTGTGCACAACTGTCTCAAAATAGTTCGAGAATTAGTTAATCTACCTAATTGAACTATACCCTACCATGTCATTTGTATTCTATGATTATTTGTCACCCTAGGATGGTTCATTATTAGTTGGTTAATATTAGCAATCAACATGGGTTTGGTCAGACCTTGTTTAGTATGCTTAGCAATGCAATGTGTCAAGGGGCAGTGTGGCAAAGTGGACCAGAAAGGCAGAGGGTTTGTGGAAGTCTTGCCTTGGTCAATTAAGGACTTAACGTTGCAAGCCTTTGAACTGAGTCAGTAATGCAACCACATGTCTGGTATAGGATAGACCTAACTAAGTAAGATTACCGATATCTTGACATGTGATTTCTCACGTGGATAATCACACAGAAGCGTGCTTACATAGAAGTGTGGTTATAGTGCAGGATGTGGTGTACTGCGGTCACACATCAATCCAACGGTTTGTCAGTCCTAACCTTCACCTCTGATGAGGGAAGGGATAGTGTATGGCTTACTGAGAGGGTAAACAATGGGATAAAGGTTCTCCAAAAGGTTTTATCATGATCGCTCTATCGACACACCAATGGAAGTGTGCGAATTGCATGGCAAAAAGGGACGCTCATGTCGTGTGGGTAAAGTGCATAACCTCTGCAGAGTGTAAAATTTATTCGGATAGCTGTGCTCGTGGTATTGTGCAATGCTCGGTGACTACAGTCAAGGGTTAGATTTTATAAAATGAAAACCTAGATGGGAAGGCTGTATGTTGTTGAAATGTTTGGAATTTGACTTAGGGCTGATGGCATGTTTACATGGAAATGCTGAAAATTACTATTACTATTATTTGTTTTACTGTCTTTGCGATCTATTTATTGTAATCATTTATAAATACTGCTTTACTACAAAATAACCATGTTAGCCATTCTATTGGTATAAGCCTTACATATAGTTATGATAGAATTGCATTCTGTGCGCAACTTTTTGAGTGCTTTATGTACTCACCCTTGTCAACAACATCTCCTATTGAGGAGTCTACATCAGCTCTGGATAAGGAGTAAAAGGAGACGAATATTTAGGGTGTGAGCCTTGTCAGTTGCTTGTGGTATACTGAGGGGTTATCTACGTTTTTATTCTGCTATAGTTTAATTTGTTATTCACTGTTAGCCTTGCTAGGGAAAGTCATGTAAGTTGGCCATAAGGTCGTTCAACATATATTATTTATTATATGATGTCTTTTATTTTGTTTACGCTGTGTATGACTTTGATATTGGTCTATGTTGAGTCTGTGTGCACTAGCGTGATCCTATACTAGTGCGGATTGCATAGAGGGTCCGGGTTTACATATTCGGGTCCCAACAATGATGTACCAAATCCAGTGGTATGATAATATTTTCTATATTTATTATGGTCAACGGGTGTCAGATGTGGTAAATTGCTAATTATTTTGCCTCATATTCTTATAGATAGTAAATTTTTCTGTTGTATATGTTTATTAGTTAGTTGTATATCTTGTAACAAGTATGTTGGTGTATATTGCTGTGGGTTCACCGCAAGATATAAATTCGAATCTTGGAGAACTTGTGATGTATATTGTGGGTTTGTATTATACAAATACTTAGGACCTTTTATAGGCAAATACCTAGTATTTTGCATTCAAATAGATAGAAAATGTAGATAAATGCTTGCATAATTTGTTTCATATTTTTTCCCATTTTTTATAGCCTCAGGGTACCATTTGACAAGAGTTTGAAAATGACCCAAATTTTGATCAATTTTGTCAAAATTTCGGTGAATTCAGCCGAAATTTTGGTTTTCCTGGACCCAAAATTGCCAGATTTCAAATTTGGTTTTTGATTTTTTTGCTGAATTCCGGCCAAAATTTTGAAATCTCGCCAAAATTTTGGATTTCGGCCAACCACAAGATGTGGTTCAAAACGTAAATTAAAACATTGTCCTGAGCTAGCCAATCCATACAACTAAAATAAAAACATACTCAATTTAAAGGGTATGACTAGTTTATGGTTACCCTCTAACTAAATATTTAAGGACACAGTTCCAGTATGCCTTATGTTATCTTCTCTATCCACCTTGAATTTTTTGAACGAACCACCTATTGGTGTTGTTAAAAGAATCATCTAGTTCAACTATACTATACCTGTTGTCTCCATTATACAACTGATCGAAGTAATCTCTCCATCTATTCTTGATCTCGTCGTCTTTCACCATAAGTTTATTAATGTTATCTTTGATGTATTTAACTTGATTGAAATCTTTTATCTTTCTTTGTCGAAGTTTAGCCATCTTGTAAATGTCCTTCTCGCACTCATTTGTACTTAGCTTCTAATAAAGATCCTCATAAATCTTGTCCCATGCCTCACTCATTATTTTCTTTGCATTCTTTTTGGCTGCTTTATGCTTCTATATGTTGTCGTCACTCCTATCATATCGCATGTGCTTGTAGCATGCCTTATTTTCTTCAATAGCCTTTTGCACTTCCTTGTTCTACCACCAAGTGTCTTTAGATTTGCATCTAGTCCATTGAGTCACTCCACACACCTCCGCAGTCACTTTTCTAATATGAGTTACCATCTCTGCTCACGTGCTATTCACATCCTCTCCTACGTTCCATATCCCTTCCGTGATCATCCCCTCCTTAAATAACTACGAGTTGTGTTCTTTGAGCTCCACCACTTCATCCTCATGACTTTGGTGACTTTAGCCGGTCTGACCCATACCCTAAATCGAAAGTCAGAGACTACCAACTTATGTTGTGGAACAACACACACACTCCAAGTATAATCTTATAATCTATGTAGGCTAGTTTATCCTCCCTCCTACTAAGGACAAAATCAATCTGGCTAGAATGCTAACCACTGCTAAAGGTAACAAATGAGATTATCTCTTTCTAAAAAAGGTGTTAGCTATCATGAGGTCATAGGCTATGGCAAAATTCAAGATATCCTCTTCTTCTTGGTTCCTATCACCATAACCAAAACCCCCATGAACCCTCTCAAGCCCTCCGCTAGTTGACCAACATGCCCATTGAAATTGCCTCATAAGAAAAGATTCTCACTAATAGACATATTTCTAACCATGTCATCTAGATCTTCCTAAAATTGTCTCTTAGTGGCCTCACTCAAACATACTTGTAGACCATAAGCACTAATAACGTTCAAAACTAAGTCACAATGACTAGCTTGACCAGGATAATCCTATCCTTCGATGCTTCACGTTGACAACTCTGCACTTAAGGATCTTATCAATTAAGATGCCTACTCCATTCTTGTTCCTATCTATTCCAGTATGCCACAACTTGAAACTAGTACTCTCCACTTCACTTTTTGACCCATTCATTTAGTTTTCTTAACGCACAAGATATTTACATGTCTTTTAATCACCGTATCAACTAACTCTCTTAACTTACTTTTTAGGGACCCTACATTCCAACTACCTACACGGATCCTACTCTCCTCGGCTAGCTTCCTTGCCTCTCGTACTCATCGAGTAAAATGTGAAGACCCTTATGTATTTTTCACTACATCTAGGTGCTGACGTAGCGTGTCACTAGGGGAGTAACATCTCGGCCCTTGCTCATTTATCACCACACCCGGGTTCCAATATGGCGCATCGCTAAAAGGGTTATGCCCCAACAAATATCTTTTGGGTTTCATTCCATAAAAGAGATGCTGTTTTATTTTATATTGGCTCGCCAAGCCTAACACAACCTTCCACCTTTTTCTTGGATTGGGACAGGCTATGTAGGAAAACTACATGGGCGGTGTTAAGTAAGTTGGTGTGCATACAAGCTATAAATGCCAAAGGCTTGGGGAGTTTGTTGGAGATATGCCTCGGAGGCAATCATAGAGATGATTATATTTCCTTATATTCATGATTAATTATTTTGTTCCTTTAATATTGTCATTATTATTTATTAGCAAGTATGTGACTTGTTTGTGAAACTCTATATATGACTTTGTGATGATTATTCTAAAGTGATCCCTAGTCGATAAACATATGAGGACACATATGAATAGACTAGCATATGTATTGGTTAATGACCATATTTCACGGGTCATAGATATAGAGATATCAAACCAATAATATGGACCATGTTAGAGAACATAGAGTTGGATCGACCTACCTTGAGACACTGCGAGAACGTTATAATCTTTTTGTCATTAGTTGGTCTCATATACAATGTGTATGCTATGTCCTTAGACTTGAGGTTGACGCATGTACTCAAGATGTGTAAAGACTTACTTGGGGGTTGCTAAACACTACTCTGTCACTAGGTGATTATAAAAGGTGGGTTTCGAGTTTGCCATGAAGTATACTGCGAAGCATAGTCGATCAAGATGGGATTTGCCCCTCCATTCAACGGGAGAGATATCTCTAGACCTCTTGAGTGGTCGGATTCTAGAAATGCATGCCCATGCTACTCACGGTTAAATAGTTAGCCGTAGTTGGGGATTCAGAGTCACTTGATCGAGAAAGAGTGGTTGAGCTAACTAAACAAGGACGGCATGTACTCGCCTTGAGTTTGATTGATATCATGAGGCAAAGGGAAATGCATATAACTAAGCATTTTTTAAGTTCATCCGATGTGATCTTTACATATACTCGGGAGTCGGCACGTCCTGCTATGGACTGCTACCGATTAATGGTCGAGTAAGAGTACTCGGGGTCATATCTAGGTATACGTGAACCTATAGGGTCGCACACTTAAAGGGTTGGGATTTAATTTGGATGGTGATTCGAATTCTGATGGGTTTTAAGTCCCTAATGTGCCTTTAAAGTAGAGCCCTTGATGGGGCGTCTATTTAAGGGGAGGGGTGCTAGCTTTAGGGTTAAGAGACATAGTAGGAATTCAAAATTCACGAAACCCTAGCCACCACCTCTCCTCCACCTAGAACCGCACAACCGATGCTAGCACTCTAGCGCATGGTGTTCCTGCCATATACGTGTAGATACCTTAGAGGAATTGCTGCAAAGCTTCAATACTAGTATGATCTGTAGCCTATGATGGTCACAAGGAGCTGTTGAAGGAGGTGTGAGGTTGTAACATCATAATTTTTGCCTTTTATTTAATTTATTGTGTTATTTAAGCATTTTATGGATTTTCTAATTTTATTGGATTTTTCTAGAATTTATTTGAAGTTATTTTAAATTAGATATATTGGCCTTTTGTGAAAACTAATTAGTTATAGATAAAATTAATATAAAATTTGGCTAAAAATATTTTATTTGGATTCAAAATGTCTCAGAGTATTTCTGAGATTTTTCTTGGATTTTTCCTGATATTTTTGTTGCTTAAAACTAATTAAATGAATTACTGGAATTATTTTAAAAGGAAAAATGGGGGAAAATTCGTTTAAACAATATCAAGCCAGAGCCCAATACTGTTCGTGCATGGCCTAGAACTATGCAGTCTGGTCTGGCCTGCTGTTTAGCATGTTTCTAGAAGTTCAGATCCTAGCCATTAGATCCGCATCACATGGCCATTTTCAAGCCGTGTGTTTTGTTTTGTGTCGTCCGTCAGATCAAGATCGGGTGGTGTAGATTAGACCGTAACAGTTCGGATCTTATTCGGATCATAACCGTTGGTTAGTTGCGGATGGATACGATCGTGCCATGTGTGAGCGATTCCCGACCATTCGTCTACGATCAGATGGTTGTGGGTCATCGTGTTCACGTAGGACTCAGAGCGTGTCACCGCCTTAGCCGACACGGACTCCGTCGCCACGTCGGTTGGTTTTCTAGCACCGTACATGACCATCGAGGCCTATTTAAGATCACCCAGCCCCTCCGATGTTCGCCGGTGCACGTCACGTCAATTGGTCGGAGCCGTTTCGCGAAATCTACCATAGAATGCGTCCAGGAGCTCGCCGAAGTTCATCGAGGATCGTCGATCATTCAAGCGCTTTGTCCGCCACCATTAAGCTATCTTCCACCGCACCAGTTCCAGATATGAGTTCGCCGCTCTGCGCCGAGATGGATCCGCTGTTTGTTGGTCGCCTGGGACTGCTGCACCGCTGTCCGGCAAGAAGAGCACCACCGTGCCGCCATCTGTGTCGGGAAGCTCATGGACCGTTGAATCTCTTGTGAACACTCTAGATCATGACACATTACGGAAACGTTTCGTCTAGACTTGGATAAGCTTTAACCGTTAATGTGTTTTGTGTGGTGCGGATTTCGCCACGTACGCACGCTACAGTAACCCCATTAGCTATGGAGGACCATCAGATATGATCGGACGGTCTGGATCGTCGCTACACGTCGACGATTGAGCGCTGTCACTATGGGCAACACTATGGCCAATCTCGGTGACCGCGTGGCGGTCGAGGGACACGAAGCACTGTGAGGCGAGCTCACGGTGGACCAAGGCAAGTTGGTGGTCCGTGTTCGTCGAGACATGTGGCACGCTATGATTGGATCGTGTGGTGCTATCATCAGTGTGATGTCAACGCTGATGTCATGCTTGCATCAGCGGATGCACAACACAGTGCCTTGGGTTCACGGTGGACCAGCTCGGTTGGTGGATCGAGTCCACAGCATAGTGCCAAGTCACGTGTCACATTCTAATTGGCTTCGTTCATATGCTAACGCAATAAAGCGAATTTCTAGTAGAAAAATAATTGGTAAAATATTGTTTTTTCTAATTTTTTGATTTTTAGATTTTTGATTTTTTTCACGAGCCCGTTCTCTCTCATAAGAGCTCCGATTGAGGTGATTCAAATTTAAAAAAAATTGTAAAATTGAGATCTATTTAATGGTATATTTTATTTAATTTTTGGTGTTTATTTGCTCTGTATTTTTTATTTATTTGGCTTTCTGTCTTGTTTCACGTAGACGTTGAGTTATGCAACGCATCCGAGGAAGATGCATTAACCCAAGACCAGCTTCCAGAGCAAGGTCAAGACCTTTTCCAAGGCAAGTTATACTTTGATCATGTTGAACCTAGTTTATAAAATTTCTTTATTGTTTTTACCTATTGCATATTATTTCATGTATACAATTGTTTCAAATTAAATTGGGACTTAGCTAATCTACCAATTTGAGTTATACCCTACCTTGTCATTTGTACACCATAATTTATTTGTCAACCTAGATTAGTTCACTATAGTTGGTTAATACTAAAATCAACATGGGTTGGCTAGACATATTAGTTGCTTAGCCATGCCACGTCATCACATGTGCTTGAATTATTAAAGTTTAATCTTGACTAATAGAATATGGAACATGACTATGAATTGGTGTGTCAGGTGTTGTCACACGATGAGATAGAGTTATTGTGGTGAGGGATGTTACGCAACGATGTTGAATTATTGATGGCACGTGTTGCTTGGTAATCAACTAGGATGGTAATCATTTAGATTGGACCAAGTGGCAAGGGGTAGTGTGCCAAGGTGGGCTGAAGAGCGGAGGGTATGTGGAAGTCTTGCCCTAGTCACTCTAAGGACTTAACCTTGCAAGCCTTTGACCTGAGTCAATCATGCAACCACATGTCTGGTATGGGACAACCTAGCTGATTAATTTACAATGTCTTAGCTTTAGTACTACTAGTGGTGGCGTGAGTCCCGGGTTCATGGATTAACTCACATAGCACAAGAGGGGGGCCCTGTTGTGGCGGTTTAACCCTTCAGTATTCAAACCTCAGCGGGCAGTACTAGGCTAAGGCAGGGCATTGTAAATGCTTTGTTATAATCATTCGCCTATGTGGTGAATTGATGTATCATATGGGTGAAGTGCATAACCTCTGCAGAGTGTAAATCTATTCGGATAGCCGTGCTCACGGTATTGCGCATAGCTTAGGAATTACAATCAAGGGTTAGATTTTGTAAAATAAAAACTTGGTTGGGATGGCAGGTTGCCATTTGGAGTTGAAAACTTGACTTAGGATTAGAAACCTTGTTTACTTGAGAAATAGTTGAAATTACTTATTACTATTATTTGTTTTATTATCTTTACAATCTATTTGTTGTACTTGTTCATAAATGCTGCTTTATTGAAAAATAGCCATTTAGCCTTTTTCCTTTGGAATAAGCCTTGCTTATAGTTATATAAAATTGCATTTGTGCACAACTTGTTGAGTGCTTTCAGGTACTCACCCTTGCCAACAACAACATCAACAGTTGATGAGTCTGTCCCTGTTTTGGAAGAGGAGTACCAGGAGGACACAAGTGTTTAGAGTTCGAGCCTTATTAGTTGCCCGTGGTAAACTGATGGGTCATCTATGTCTTTTATTCTTCCGTTGCATTGTCTTAGTTTATTATTCAAGTCCAGCCCTACGTGGCTTAATAGTGTAAGTTGGTCATAAGGTCATACAATTAATTATATTCAATAAATGTAGTCTTCATATTATTATCGTTGTGTATGATGTGATATTTACCAATGTTGAGCCTGTGTGCACTAGCGTGATCTGGACTAGTGCCCTATACATAGGGGGTCCGAATTGGTGAGTTCGGGTCCCGACAGTGGCTAGTACTACTACATCTGCACCATCACGCTACATTGACTCTACTTCCTTTACGGGTCTACGCGTCTGGTGGTAATTCTGTGATCTATAACTTGTAGTGGTTTCTTGGTTACGCGGTAGAAAATTTTGATTTTATGCTAGAGTAGCCTACCCTTTCCCCAACAGAGTTGTGGGTATGCTTGTTTTCTCATTGGTGTTGGTGTGGCAAGGTTTTGATATGTCTAGAGACTATTGGCTATCATATGAAACATGAGGCAACATTCTATTTAATCTGTCCTTGTTGTTAATTAGTGTATGTTTGTCAAGACCCGAATATGCAAATCCGGACCCTCTGTATATATCGCACTAGCCCAGGATCACGCTAGTTCAGACAGGTTCAACATAGATGAATATCACAATCACAAACAGCGAAAACATAAATAAAGACTTCATATATTAATTATAACCTGTTGACTAACCTTATGATCAACTTACATGAATAAGCCATGCAAGGCTAACTTATAAATATTACTAAGACATTGCAACAGAATAGAAAACATAAATGACCCTTCAGTATACCACAGGCAATTGACAAGGCTCGCATCCTAAACATTTGCCTACTCCTGGTACTCCTCTTCCAGAACAGGTGTAGACTCCTCAGTTGGTAATGATGTTGTTAGCAAGGGTGAGTACTTAAAGCACTCAACAAGTTATGCATAGAATGCAATTCTAACATAACTATATGCAAGGCTTATTGCAAAGGAATGGCTAACATGGTTATTTTGCACTAAAGTAGCATTTGTAAATGAATACAGTAAGTAGATTAAAAAGATAGTAAAATAAATAACAATAAATAATAATTTTCAGTATTTTTCAAGTAAACATGGCATCCAGCCCTAAATCAAGTTTCAAACCTTCCAATGGCATCCTGCCATCCCAACCAAGTTTTCATTTTATAAAATCTAACTCTTGACTATAATTCCCGAGCATTGCTCAATACCACGAGCACAGTTATCCGAATAGATTTTACACTCTGCAGAGGTTATGCGCTTTACCCATACGACATAAACATCTCTTTGTGTAAACGGTACTAGCACACTTCCTTTGATGTGCTGCAGAGATACCATGGCAAAGCCTTTACAATACTCTGACTTAACTCAATACCACCCGCTAAGGTTTCAACACTGATGGGACTGGTTACCACACTCAGGTCCCCACCTCTTGTGCCATGTGAGTTCATAAAAAGGTCAAACCTCACACCACCACTGGTAGTACTAAAGCTAAGAAATTGCTAATTAATTAGCTAGATCTGTCCCATTCTAGACATGTGGTTGCATGTTTGACTCAGGTCAAAGGCTTGCAAGGTTAAGTCCTTAGTGTGACTAGGGCAAGACTTCCATATACCCTATACCTTTCGGACCCACCTTGGCACACTACCCCTTGCCACTTGCCCCAATCTAAATAATTACCACCCTAGTTGATTACCAAACACCACGTGCTATCAACAAGTCAACATCGTTGCGTAACATCCTCATCACTACAACTCAATATCATTATGTAACAACACCTGAGATACCAATTCACAATCATGTTCTATATTCTATTAATCAAGATTATATTTTGGTATCTCAAAAGACATATGTTGTACATGGCATGTGTCGGGACCCGAATATGCAAATCCGGACCCTCTGTATATACCGCACTAGTCCAAGATCACGCTAGTGCACACAGGCTCAACATCAGTAAATATCACATTCATACATGGCGGAAATATTATGAAAGACATCATATGATATATACTACTAGTTTAATGACCTTATGGTCAACTTACATGACTATGCCTCGCAAGGCTGAACAACATATTAAACTGCAGCAGAATGAAAACGTAGATAACCCCTCAGTATACCACAGGCAACTGACAAGGCTTGCGCCCTAAACATTCGTCTCCTCCTGGAACCTCTCCTCCAGCATTGATGCAGATTCCTCAACTGGTGATGTTGTTGTTGGCAAGGGTGAGTACATAAAGCACTCAACAAGTTGTGCACAGAATGCAATTCTAACATAGCTATATGCATGGCTTATTCCAAAGGATAGGCTATCATGGCTATTTTGCAACAAAGCAACATTTATGAACAAATACAATAAATAGATTGTAAAGACTGTAAAACAAATATCAATAATAGATAGGTTTAGAATTTCTCAAGTAAACAAAGTTTCCAATTCCAAGTCAAGTTCCAACCTTCCATATGGCAATCCCGCCATCCCAATCAAGTTTTCAATTTTTATTCAACTAACCCTTAACTGTAATTCCCGAGCATTGCTCAATACCACGAGCACGGCTATTCGAATAGGTTCACACTCTGCAGAGGTTATGCACTTTACCCACACAACATGATATTCTCTTTGCGCCTGGCCATTAGCACACTTCCTTTGGTGTGTCGGCAGAGAAATCACGACAACGCCTTTACAATGCTCTGTCTTAACCCGGTACCACCCGCTAAGGTTTCAACACTGGTGGGACTGGTTACCACATCCAGGCCTCCCTCTTGCGCCATGTGAATTACTCTATAACTCGGGAACTCACACCGACCAAGATAGTACCAAAGTTAAGACATCGCAAATTAATCGGCTAGGCTGTCCCATACCAGACAAGTGGTTGCATGATTGACTCAGGTCAAAGGCTTGCAAGGTTAAGTCCTTAGAGTGATCAAGGCAAGACACCCACATACCCTCTACCCATCGGGCCCACCTTGGCATACTCGCCCCTTGTCACTTGCCCCAATCTAAGTGATTATCACCCAAGTTGATTACCAAGCACCACGTGTCATCAACAATTCAATATCGTTGCGTGACATTGCTCGCCACTACAACTCAATCTCATTGTACGACTTCACATGACGCACAAGTTTACATCATTGTTCCATAGTCCATTAGTCAAGATTAATCATTAATGATTCATGTACATATGATGTCGTGGCACAGCTAAGCAATCTACGACGGTCTAATCAGCCCATGTTGATTATCAATATTAACCAACTATTAGTTAACCATCCTAGGGTGACAATTAGATCATGGCATACAAATGACAAGGTAGGGTATATAGATTAAATTGGTAGATTAACTAGATCCCAATTTAATTTGAAACAATTGTATACTTGAAATACTATGCAATAAAGTAAAACAATATAGCATTTGTATAAACATGGGTTCAACATGATCAAAGCACAACTTGCCTTATAAAAGCCCTTATTCTTGTTCTGGACCTTGGTCTTGAGTCGACGAATCTTCCTCGGATACGTTGCACAATTTAACGTCTACGCGAAATGAGAGAGAACAACAAATAAACACCAAAACAGAGAGCAAACAAACTCTAAAAATTAAATAAAACTCACCATTAAATAGATCTCAATTTTATAAAATTTTAGAAATTTGAATCACCTCAATCGGAGCTCGTATGAGGGAGAACATGTTCGCGGAAGATTCAAAAATCATAAAAACCTGAAAATTAGAAAATACCGAATTAATCAAATTATTTGTCTATTGAAAAACACGATTTATTGCATCAGCTGACGTCAGCCCTGACTCGAGCGAGCCATGACGCGACACGTGTCCCTCAGTCCATGGACTCAGTCCATGAATCTCCTCGGGTTCACGATGGACCTAGTCCACACAAATCTGGCTCTCTGACATGCGGGTCCCGCGCTTGCTGACTCGGTGCCACGGCGATGTCCACGCAATGCACTGCACGACAGCCACGCAACTGCCACCTCAGCCAAAAATGTGACGAGGTAGCTGACGCGGACGACCGCGTGTCGCACATCAAGCGGTGGCACTGGATCGAGCAGCAACGAAGCCTAGAGGCAACCGAGGGCGATGTGGCGAGAGCTAGAGCACACGATGACAATCGGACGGCCACGGTTTGGCGAAACTGATCGATGGTGAGGGCAATGGCACGACCCACCGGAGCTGAGGAAGACGACACGACCAGCGGCGATGGTTTGGCAGCCGCCTGGTGCGGATTGGGAAGAAAATGATGTGACGAACTTGATGACACAAACGGAGGCGGCGGAGAGGGTCCAACCGGGAAGGAAGAGGTGGAGGAAGGCTGCGGCCAAGGTGGAGAACTCCAGCGAGGGCGATCTTGGCGATGAGGGTGTCTCGAGCGATGGGCGCGACGGATAGAGGGGAGCCTCGGAGGGTGCGTGGCTCGGGGTTTTATAGCCTGGGGAGGCGCGCAAAACGCGTAAACCGAGCAGCGACGGCGTGCGACGGTGGGACTCCGAGAAGATTAGGGTTAGGGTTTTCGGTCGACGGCGCGGGGTGACGTGGCCTGATCCAGACCACACATGTGTCGCGGATCCGACAACGCAAACCGAACGGCCACGCGGCTCCACGAGAAGCGTCGGATCGAGATCAAACGGCGGTGGAGCAAGGCTGCGAACGGCCGGGCCGAGCAAGCAACTGGGCCGGTGAAGCGGGCTAGCAAGCGGGCCGCACAGAGGAATAGGAATGGGCCACGAAACAGATTTGGCCTAAAGTATTTATTTTTTTTATTTTTTTGGAAAAAGAAAAAATTTCCGAATTTGGTAAATTCCAGAAATTCGAATAAAAGCAATTAAATTCAAATAAATAGCAAATAAATTCATAAAAATCTCCAAAAATATAGAAGATTCCTTGAGGCACAATAAACCCAACTACGACTGGAAATATTTGTTTTGATGAATAGTTTAGCCAAATTAAATTTGTTCATTATTAGAAAATTCAAATTAAGCTTTGATTAAATCAAGGAAAATGCCAATGGTTCATTCTTAAATGCAAACATTCCAAAACTAAATTTTGGGATGTTACAGCATGGCTAAGCATACTAATACGGTCTAATCAACCCATGTTGATTATTAATATTAACCAACTAGTAATGAACCAATCTAGGGTGATAATTAATCAAGGCATACAAATGATGAGGTAGGGTACAGTTTAATTGGACAGATTAACTAGATCCCGAACTATTTTGAAATAGTTATACACATAAAATAACATGTATAGAGTAAAACAATATAGCAATTTTATAAAATGGGTTCAACTTGATCAAAGCATAACTTGCCTTGGAAAAGTTCTTGTTCTTGTTCTTGCTCTGGATTTGATCTTGTGTCAATAAATCCTCCTCAGATGCTCCGAGCACTTCGACATCTACGCATAACGAGAGAGAATGCCAAATAAATACCATAACAGAGAGCATATTCAAGCCTAGGTACAAAATAAATCTTATCGAAAGGTGGAATTGTAGTAGATCCTAGTAAAATCCAAGTTGTTCAAGACTAGGAACAAGATAAATCTATTCTCCAAATCTGAAGTTTTCTCGGTCTAACAAGATATTATCGCCATTTATCGAAAACATTTCTAAAATCGCCAGACCGTTGACTCAGCTCCTAAAGAACAAAAAGAAATTCGAGTAGACCCTTGATTGCAAAGCAAGCTTTTAGGAATTGAAAAAGAGGTTAACCACAACACCTTTGCTTGTGCTACCTGATGTTCACAATAGTTTCAATGTTTATTGTGATGCATCGAGAAACGGTCTTGGTTGCGTCTTGATGTAATAAAGGAGGGTAATAGCCTATGCTTCTCAACAACTACGACCTCATGAGCTAAACTATCCCACTCATGATTTGAAACTAGAAGTTTTAGTGCACGCTCATAAAATTTGGTGTCATTACCTTATCGGTAATCGATGCAATATATATACTGATCATAAGAGCTTGAAGTACTTCTTTATCCAGCCAGACTTAAATTTGAGGCAAACAATATGTTTAGAACTAATAAAAGATTATGATGTTAGCATCCATTACCATCCTGGTAAAGCTAATGGCGTAGTCGATGCGTAAACTTCATTGCATCTTCATTGCAGCTCACACCGATCAATCTGAACTACAAAAAGAATTCCAAAAGCTTAATTTGGGTATATAGCCGAAGAAGGCTATGTTGCCGCACTTGAAGTGCAACCCACCTTGAAACCTCAAATTAAAGCTGCTCAACTCAAGGATGAAACTATTATCGAAATCTGAGAAGAGTTGAAACAAGGAATTGAATCTAAGTTTGCTGATAGTTCAGACGAAGTGCTTATGCATGGAAATCGAATATATATTCCTAATGATCTTGAACTCAAAGATCTCGTCCTAAAAGAATCTCATGAATCACCTCTTTCAATTCACCCCGGGATCACTAAAATGTGTCTAGATCTCCGAAATGACTATTGGTGGCCCGGCATGAAAAAGGAAATTGCTGCATATGTTGCAAATTGCGACGTATGCTAGCGAGTCAAGGCTGAGTATCAACGTCCAGCCGGACTCCTTCAGCCACTACAAATTCCCTAGTGGAAATGGGATGATATCAGTATGGGTTTCATTACTGGTCTACCCAAGACTCGGAAAGGAAATTATTCCATATGGGTTATCGTCGATCGGTTAACTAAAGTAGCTTACTTTATACCAATCAAGACCACTCACCTAGGAGATAAACTTACAGAGCTATATTTTGAAAACATTGTGCGATTGCATGGTGTGCTGAAAACTATTGTATCTGATCGAGGTTCTCAGTTCACCTCTCATTTCTGGGATAGTTTGCATAATCTTTTGGGGACTAAACTAAACTTCAGCACAACTTATCATTTTCAGACAGATGGGCAAACCTCAACATAGCTTATCATCCTCAAACAGATGGGCAAACCAAAAGAACCAATCAAATACTGGAAGATATGCTGCAAGCTTGTGTGCTGTCATATAACACCAACCGGGAGAAAAGTCTGGGCTTCACCGAATTCTCCTACAATAACAGCTTTCAAGCTAGCCTCTAGATGTTGCCTTTTGAAGCACTTTATGGAAGAAAGTGCAGAACTCCTCTTTTCTGGTTTGAGGTTAGTGAGAGAAAATTCTTTGGCCCAAATCTCATTTAAGAAGACCAAGAACAGGTGGATGTGATCAGAAACTGATTAAAAGAAGCTCAATCCCACCAAAAGAGTTACGCTGAAAATCATCGATGTGACCTCAGCTTCAAAGTTGGAGATTACGTCTACTTAAAAGTCTCGCCGCTTCGCGGTGTTCATCATTTCCATGTTGGCGGAAAGCTAGCTCCTTGATACATCGGACCGTATCGAATCCTCGAGAAGAAAGGTGCGATGGCATATAAGTTGGAATTGCCACCAACTATTTGATATTCATAATGTCTTCCATGTGTCCCATCTCAAGAAGCACCTCGTGTTCCCATCGGACTCACCTATCTGCAAGACATTGATTTGCAATCTGATCTATCTTATCGAGAACATCCAATCCGCATTCTTGAAGAACTAGAGTGTCACACGAGGAATCAGTCCCACAAGATGCTAAAGGTCCAGTGGAGTAACCACAATGAAGATGAAGCAATATGGGGAGATAAGAGCCACTAGGTAGTTTGACAATTATGCATATGATTGGTGGCAACAATTGTTCAGAAAACTCCCCATTAAAACATGGAAAGATTTGAAACTTTTCACGAGGAGAGAGTTCATACCACCATATTACAAGGAGTTACTTCGTCACTTAGAGAGCATTACATAAGGGCCCAAATCTGTCCACGATTACTTTAATGAGTTGAGTTGTGCACTTAGCCGAGCTAGTATTAACCGTGAGTATGACAAGAAGGTATACTTTGAGATAGGTTTAAATTCTAAGATTGCAGTTGTACTTCTATATATATATTTTAATAGTTTATACGACCTTATGGTGTATGCTATTAAAGTGGAAAGGAAAATCCAGAAGATGCGTCAAAAACCATGTAGGAATGGGAGCCATGTAGCTGAATTGAGTAAGTATTAAAAAGAGTGAGCTGTGCGATTCCACCATATGTAATGTTTAGAATATCCAATTTGAGAGTGCGAAGATACACTAAAAGAAAAGAGTAGATGATAGCAAAACTAAGGTTATTTCTGAAACTAACGACATACTCTCTACTTCTAGTGTTGTCTCATTTAATGTGCAGGATGGTAAAGAAAATGAGGAGCTGAATGATTCACAACCCACACCAATTGAGATGGAAGATGAGGAGATAACCACAGTTATTGATGGAATGCTTGTAGCACCAATGTTAGATCATTAAGAAACGCTACCTACAACACTTACATCAACTGAGGAGAACGTTAAAGGTAAAAAGAAAGGTATTGAATTAGTAGAACATCATGAAGAGGTGAGTAAAAGTGAGAGCTCTTGTGTTTCTTTAATGATTCCACATTTTGAATTTAATGTGCTTAGTTTACCTAATGTGGAATTGATTACTTATAAGAAGGTTCTTACTAGAATATCCCCAAAGATTCTTTGTGTTATATCATGTTTGATGAACCAAAAGAGCTATCTATTATGATTGATAAGATCTATGAAATTTCATGTCTAAAATCATTAGTTAGTATCTATGCCAACACTTATAAATTTAATTTGATTGGAGATTATAGTGTAGATAACAAATTTCATGTTTATTGAATATGTATTACTTGTGATAATATTACTAAATTGATGCTGTGAACAAAGTTTCTTTGAAGCCATGTCATGAACGCTTCGAGACGAGTTTAAATGCTATTGCTTGTTGTTCGAAATGATCTATGTTTCCTACTTCATCTTTGTTTATGCAATCATATTTACATAATTAGAGTAGCATAGTTGAAGCATGGAAGGCATCCAAAATTTATGAATAGGACATGTGCACATAAAACTGAATTGAGCTATTTGTCACTACCTTTAAAACTACATGCTAATCATTCACTAGTTTTCAAAAGTCGAGGATGAATTTTCTCAACGTTAGGGGGAATTATATGGATATGATACATCTATCAACATTATATGCTTGTCATGTACGAAACATGGGAAATATAAACATAACTGATAGTTACATATATCATGGTGATACATTGTTTTCTATGAATGTCATTACCGATTTCACTTATAGTTTCTATTGTGTTACAAATCATCCTATACTAAAAGGGAATGTCAAGATAGATGATGAATGCATATACCATACATACTCATTGTCCTCTTTGTTCAGTGCATTTTTAGATTATCAGATGTTGAGGCAAAAGCCGAGGATGGCTTTTCTTGAAGAAGGGGAGGATGATGCGAATATGTATATGTTTGGTATTTTTCAGTTAAATATATTAATTAACTGGAAACAATTACTAAGCCACATAAGAAATCAACAACTGAATCTTTTCCTGAAGCAATCTTTGCTATATTTATAAGAGAAATATATACTATCTAATAACAGGTGCTTGCTTGTTGATAGGTATGAAGATTGCGAGAATATCATATGGAGCCGAATTGCGTCGCTAAACTATGGTGGAACCCAGCAGGAGGTGAGGAAGGATGGGGGCCACATGGAGATCAAGAAGGCAATCATGACCACATGGGCCACCCCATGCGGCCAAGGCACTAAACCCATGTGGCCAAGCAAGGGGGGAGTAGTCCATGTGGCCACGTGGCCTATTTCATGCAATTGGCCCAAGAGGGGAGGCGTATGGGCCCAAGTGGAAAGCAAGACCACAATTGATAATATACAATATACATGTTTATTCTTCCTCATCGATGTTACATACACATTAGAGTGGGGAATTGGGTGTTGCTTCTTCCAAAGATCAATTTGTCTTTCCATTGGAAATTGATAGAGTGGTAATACTACACTCGGTGGTCTCATGAAGTCCAACACGCATGTGATCTTGGTGAATCAAAGAGTTGTAAGCCCACTGCATCCGGTAGTGGGGAATCCACTACCATTTATCAAGAGATTGCACATGTTATCCTTGATCCTATGTCATAAAGATTATGTACCTTGTATTAGATTGGATGCACCTTGCAAACATGGTTTTGGTCATGTTGCTGGACCAGTGTGGTCACGTTTGATATTTTACTAGAAAAAAAACTAAAAACTATTGTTTTGAATCGGGCAAAATATTTGTATATCTTGAGCTAATAGAGAGGGATCTCATAGGTGTTAGTTGGTTGTTGAAAACTCTCACTCGAGTCGGTCAAGGACCATGAACTTACATATTACTGATCTAAGCCTCTCGTACAACCACAAATGTCTTTTTGGGAGACCTTGTTGTAATAAGTTGTTTGTACCTAATCATGTACCTGTGGTAGATTAGAGTAGTGTGGGCACCAAAAAAATGGCATTGGTGACTCGAGGAGGCTCCCATCACAGATGTGTATGGTGTTAAACCATCCGATACAACGATGGATTCCTCGGGGTCAATAAGTCAAACTCTCGAGGGAAAAAATCTGTCGGGCAGGGCAAGGTTGGGGTTGAGCAATGTAAAGACCTTGTCGTGATCCCTTAGCCGCATGCCAAAGAAAGCATGTCATGGCCGACATTAAAAGGTGATCATGTCTTGTGGGTAAAGCAATACAACCTCTGTAGAGTGTAAAATCTATTCGAATAGCTGTGCTCCGGTTATGGGCAAAGCTTTAGTGATGTCGCTAAGGCTAGTCTTATGTTTTTCAAAACTTGGTTGGAAAGGGAAGGTATCCACTTTCATATCTTTTTTCACGAGTATGTGAATGTTATTTTTGTTGGCCATAGAGAGCCATTGTGGTTAAACTTATGTTACTTACTTGTTGCTTTATATTAAATCTATTATAATATATTGCAAATGAAAGCTCACTTTGTGCAAAATGAAAAACATGGTAGGATAGCCATCTCCCTTGACACAGTCTTACATACTATATAACCTTTGCTTAAAACGTCTTGCAGAGTACAATTTTCGTACTCACCATTCCTTGTTGAACATTATTAGAGCAAGGAGTTCCCTCAACCGGCTACCTTTATCTCAACTGGTGTTGACAAAGATGATGTCAGTTAGTAAGGTTTAATTCCAGTCAGTTGCCTGTGGTGGGCTAAGGCATGCTTGCTGGAATTTTTGTCTCATTTGTCATTTATTCCACTGCTATTTACTTGTTACGTGAACTATTTGGTTGGTCGGCCCATTTGTCAAAAGTTAACTATCTAAGCCTATGTTCACATATTTTTAGCTACTATGCTACTCTGTTTATATTTGCGTGTATTAATGTGATACATGATTATGGAATGTGTGAACTAGCCACTAATTATGGAACTAGTATGGTATACATATAGGGGCCACAATCGCACATTCTGGGTCCCAACACCTTATTAGGGTTTTCTGTGAAACCCTTAGGGTATGTACAATAAGGCCATCTCAACTTACTCTTAGTATGTACACATCAGCTTTGTCCCTATGTGGAAGAGTGAGAAAAGAGGAGAGAAGAGAACTGGCTCTTATTTAGTAGCCAACATCGCACGGGAAAATAGGTGCCATTGCCGGCTAAAAGTCGGTGTTGGAGTCGGCGCGAGCGATTGTTAGTGTTTTGCCAATAGCCACAAAGATGATGTTAGTATTGAATGCCTAAATTAATAATGTTTCTCTAAAGACAATCTTTAGAGATAGTTATTGTATAAACTGGCTTCATTGCTTACTCTAAATGACATGGATGAGAGTAGAGTAAGTAGTGGGCTTTGTTATTGTACTTGCTCTTATTAGGGTTTTCTGTGAAACTCTCATCTAATCTACTCCATCTGTTTGTTATTAGTTGCCATTCTAGCCTTTCACACATAGAGCAAAGTGGTATTTAAGTCTTCATTTTGAGACCTATTTACCTATCTTTATTACTCTCAACCCTAATTAATGGCACCCAAATTACTCCACCTGTTCACCCACTACTATAGAAATGGTCATCTGAGTCGGTTCTTTTTCATCATTTGGGTTGGTTTTGGTGGCAATATAAAGTCCTTAGACAGTGATGATGAGCGGCTATCACGGTCGATTTTCGCTTGATAGAGATATATCATCATCCGGTTGGTTCCGAGCTCAGAACCGACCTAGAAGACAAATTATCTCGATCGGTTCCGAGTGTGGAACCGATAGAGATAATAGATGAATCTCTATCGGTTCCACACTTAGAACCAATACAGACATCCTACTTATCTTTATCGGTTATTAGTGTAGCATAGATAGGGTTTCACGTATTATCTCTATTGGTTCCACGTTCAGAACCGATAGAGATTACATGTCTCTATTGGTTCCGAGCATGGAACCAATAGAGATAAATCCCAAGTTATTTTCCTGGAATAACACCAGAATTCACATATTCACAGTATATTCATGTATTGATAATTCACAATATATTCACAGATAGATAGTATATGTACAATTGACAAATTCACAATATATTCATTTTCACAAAACTGTTGACAGTGTTAATTTATGGATACATACTCAATACAGAAATCAATAGCACAATCCTCTAACGTAACACTCCTTAGGATACATACTCAATGCAGAAATAAGTAGCACAATCCTCTAACATAACTCTCCTCAAGATACATACTCAATGCAGAACTCAGTGGCACAATCTTCTAGCACCCTTTACCTTATAGAACACAAGAGCATTCTTTCATTTTGTTTTTATAGCCAACTTTTGCCTGAAGTATTTTCTGTTATGTTACAAGGATACAATAAACTAATTAAAATATTAACAAGCAAATACTGAGAAACAACATTATTTGATATATCAAGACAAGGAGACCTTAGGGCTTTTTCATGTCTGCCATCACATGTGCCACAGTTTTCGCAACAGAGGATTTTTGGTTCTCCTTGTAGCTCCATAGTTCTGGCACAGTGTCCATTTGTCTGACACCAATAACTAATTGACTTTCAGTCGTATCTCTTAATCCCTACAAAAGTGTTCATTTTGTTGTGAAAATAGGTTGTCTTGTTATATTATCAGCACCTTTATATTACCTCTATAAGCTTAGTTTTATCTTCTTCCAGCTCTGCATTCGCCTTGTGCTCCTTTTTGATGAGTACCTTGTTAAGATATTCAATATCTTACGATTTATCATCTATGTCTTTTAGTTTTTATTTCATCTCATAAATCTTTTCTGTTAACTCAAACTTTCCCTTCAATTGTTCTAGCTTCACCTCGAGTTTTTGTTTAACATCTAATAGCTTTCCATGTCGTCTACCTTGTTTGTATGCTCTATTTTATATATGTGTGCAATTTGCAGTCACTGAGACATAATCAAAAGGATAAAGCAATTCATAATTATTATATGGACTTTCTAGCATTAACAGAAGGGTAACAATCAAGTTTAAGGCCAATTATGACATGTCAAGATGCTAACTACCAATACATAGAGTATACAGGATATTAGCCAGCAAGTTGCTGAAGTCAATCAAGGTTATCGAAACATGATACTTGATAAATATAAATAAAGTGTACTCAGATGTCATGCCACCTTAATTAAAAAACCTCATCGTCACTAGGGACATGATTATAGACTAATTTGTGACAACCTTTCCACATATGTTTGTAATTGACAATTTTTAGTACTTGACAGTTAACAGAAACCTAAACAATTGATTATCTTGGGACAATAACTACACTTGAAAATCCAACAATAGCTAGCAACAGTGTCAGCCAACTACAAGAAGATAACAGAAACAGCCGACAGAGCAAGGTATTGAAGGCAACACTCAAAACAATATGTTAATAGAAAGCTAAAATGATTCACCACATGTACAAATATTAGATATTAATTGTTCTAATCAAGTAAGCATGAAAACTGAGAATTGTTACTATATTGTCACAAATTATCTCTGTATAGCCCAATCTTCATAGAACAAGTATCACTCCAACTTGCAAGGTCCCCAAGATACTGGATATCTAGCCCCTTTTGTATGAACAATATAGAACAAGTTGAAAGATTGCTGTATATACTCACAAAGAACCAACAGAGCAAGGCACAATGATGGCGAATGGGCTCAACGAGGACGATGGCGCACATGCGAGAGGGGTGGATGGCGGAGCATGGCCTCGGGGATGATGGAGTAATTGTCTGGCTGCAATACACTTGTCGCCGAGATGGGGTGCACCAAGGGAGTCACGAAGGCCGAGGGGGACGCAGGGGAGGCTGTGGGGCGACATAGGCACCGTGGAGGCAGAGGGGCGATGCAGCTGAGGGGAGGCGGAGGGGAGAGAGGGCGGAGAGGAGTAAACTCCTTTTTTATAGAATAGAGGGGAAGCCGAGAGGTCAAGCGTGAGGTGGATGTCTCGGCTTTTGGTACCAAATAATCACTATCAGTTCTGATATCAGAATCGATAGGAAAATATCACTAAGTTAGGAACCAACCCAGATTAAGAGATAGTGTTGTATCATTCTATAGCAGTGACCCTACTCGTGCAATCCGAATCCAAGTCCCAATAGACCAATGCTCAACATTAAGTAGGGGTATGTTGGGAAAAGTCCACCTTAAAAATCTAAAACGTCATCTATTTAAGACAAAATCAATATCCCGGAAACGTCATCTTAAAAAGAATGAGGGAGTAACCCAGTTGAATAGATGGTGATGATGGTGTTTTGAGCAATGATACATCTATACCCCTTTATAATGCACTTAAGCAATTTTTGCTACGTCCACCCTAAATAATGCACCTCACTAGAGATGGCCTAACGTTCGTGCACCCAACAAAATGTCCCCCGAAACTTGCATTCATCAAAATGAACATCTCGGATCTTTCCTCAGCTTTACTCACCCACATCCGATGGCCATTATTTAGTATGCCTAATCATCCTTGTGGCTCACAACAGATCTCCCCCACCTACATATTTGAAAGGAGAGCGAATCAAACAAGTAAATAAATAAGGAGGATCCGCATGCAAGGAAACCAGACTTGAATTTTTTACTGGCCAAAATTGTACGTACTACATATTTGGAAGGAGGGCGAATCAAACAAGGAAATAATCAGGGAGGATCCGCATGCAAGGAAACAAGACTTGAATTTTTTATTGTCCTGGCATTGTGATCGTATTTTTTTTCTGAATATGACTCTTCTCGAGACTTTTTTATGGATCTAGCCCCATAGAGCCTAATTTCAGCGCACGGAGAGCACTGAATTTTTGTTTTCATTTTTATCTAATTTCATTTTGGCCTAACGTTCGTACACCCAACAAAATATCCCCCGAAACTTGAATTCATCAAAATGATCTGGAAAAATAAACCTTCCCTCACCTCCAGCATCAACAAGGAAAAGGAAACAAACATCCTGGAATCAAGGAAAAGGAAACAAATGTCCTGGAAAAGGAAAGGATTATACATTACGTGCTGGGAAAAGGAAACCGAGAGATGGGGCAGCGCGGCCGGGAGATTGCACGTGGCGGCCGGGAGAACGCAGGTCTGCAATGGCTCCACGGTCGCCATCGGTGGCTTTGTCGACACGGCGAGGCGAGGTTGCTGGTCGGCGACCTCGCGGCCGCCGTACCTCGGCAAATTTATAATTTAATTTTTTTTGAAAATAATTTTATTAAGTACAAAATAATCGAAAGTTTTTTGAGAATTTTTTAACCTAATGTGCTATATTTTCAAAATTCCTTCTATATTTTAAAAAAATGAAGGCAACCCACATGTAGCTTCTTCTAGCTGCAGCCCAGACCAGAGAAGCTTCTTCTCTTCCCTCCCTCCATTAAAGCAAGAAAGAAGCCACAAAGCTTCATCAATCCCGCACCAAATCTCCTCTTTCCATCTATAGTGTTAATTCCCCAAATTTCGTGCTATATTGCCAAAATTTCCTACTAATCTGATTTGATCCCAAATTATGGTTTCCATAAATATGCTTGTTTCGGGGCTATAAAAGCCGGCGAGCTCTCCCCCACCCCATCGCATTGCGTAAATCCCCAAGTGCTCCCTCTTGTAAAGATCACCGGATTTTGGAGGTAACCCAAGCCATCACCGTCATCTTTCCCGGCGAAATTCACCGCAACCGTGACTCCTCCCCCGCAGGCTCCGGTGCCAGCGATCTCACCGCATCAGTGCCGACCCACTGCGATCGGCCGGCCACCCCTGGCCTTCCCTCCCCGTTGCGCTGGTCAAGCCCAGAGAGCACGCTGTGCTCTCTGTGGAAGCTGCAAAAAAAAATAATCTAAAATCAGAAAATTCTTTTTTCTTTCTATTTCTTGATTTAAAATCTTTTGGGAGCCCATTTTCGCCTATTCGACCTCTATTTAGTTCCATTTTCTTTCTAAATTCATTTAAAATTCTAAATTTCTCTTTTATTATTAAGTGTTGTATTCATATTTATCTTCTCATTTAATTGATAAGCGGGTGTACTGCCGTCGTAGCGTTAGCACAGGCATTATACTAGTACATGGTTAATCCAATTATTCTAGGATTCCATGCTTCCAGCCAATGTTGACTGAAGTTATCTACAAGCAGATTTACATGTAACAATCTTGACTAATCATAGTTGAATACGCTGTCCATTCAAGTTTATAAAGCGTATTTGTTGAATGGTTCTATCATAAATATAGAGCATATTTTATATTTTAATGCAAAATTAGTGTGATGTTTGCTATATAACCCTATAATAAATATCCATCTTTACTTCATACTCTCTACGTGCATACATTGAATATAATGCTTAGCGATAATAATTAGGGAGTAATCTAGTTATTTTCAATAGTTTCTTCATCTATGTGCCAATAAAAAATAATCTTTATAAATTTGGACTGAGGGGGTAATAAGGAATATAACCTGGGATACAGATTTTCATGAAGATAGTAGAGCCATGTCAATAAACCACCCGTCCAATGCGGTTAATTTGTTCCCCCAAAATCCCAAATGAGAATTTTCACGAGCACGGGCTAATCTGTCTTGATGCATATTCAATTGTTCATAGGTCCACAACTTTTTTCTGAGGAAAGCGTTGTGGGGCAATGGTTTAACAGTTGAACTGTGGGCTGCAAAGACCATTATATAGGAATAACTGGCTGTGGCCTATATGTCCAATTTGGTCGAGGCGAATTGTCAGGGCCAGTGAGATTTTTTACTTGTTTTCCATGGACCATTTCTTCTAGATCCTATAGATATTTACAGCTAAAATTGGGGCCTGTACCGGCCCAACAGCTGTACTGTTGGTCTCTCTCAAAATGGACATAATGTCGTGGCATTCTCCCTCCGTTGATAAATATAAGGCGTATTTTGACTTTGCACAAGGATTAAGGTTGTGGTGAAATTGAGAAAGGCATGAGAGAAAATAACTTACATATCCCTCTTAATTGTCTTGGAAGATGAGAGATAATGAATAAATGCATATGGTTGAAAGAGAATAAATAGGGGTATAAGTGGATAGGCTCATTAAATCTACATGCACGTCTTATATTTTTTAACAAGACCATTCATATTATAGGCCTTATATTTATCAACGGAGGGAATATGTCAAACTGAAACCCTACAAGCCTACAACATTAGCTTAAATGAATGTTCTATGCACTGCTTTAAACTTCGTTCTATAGCTACTGGAAACTCCTCTCATAGAGAAAAAAGCTACTGGAAACGTATGTTCACAACTCTACATGTCAACTTTTTTTTTGACAGGGTATATAGCGACTTTGAGAGAACAAGCAAACAAAAATGGTGCAATTATGGAATCTCGGCAATCAATGCTCCTGGAGTAGACCGTGAGGCGACTAGGGTTTTAAATTTCGTTCTCGATTCACATATCAGAGGTGGATGAAATTCGAAATTTCGGCAAAATCATAGAATTTTAGACGAAGGCCCTTAAAAATTCAAAAAAAAAAATTGAAATCTAGAATTTTTGAAACAAAATTTCTGAAATTACCAAAATCTCAGCTGAAATTGCCGAAATCTTGCCAAAATTCAATTGAGTGAAAAATGGTCGAAATGTTTTTATAATTTTTTTGTGGATGGTCTTGACACAATAATGATGTTCTCATAAAAATTTTAGATGATGATCAAACCTGACGAATTTTCAAAAATTCTGAGAGTGCTACTATCCTGATGAATGGCTGACCGACAAATTTCAACTGAATGAAAAATAGTTGAAACCACGTTATAAAATTTTGAAAATTTTTGTGTATGGTCCTGACACATACATAATGTTACCATAAAATTTTTAGATGATGATCGAGCTTGAGCAATGCTGAAAAATTGAAAGGGTTTTACTGTTCTGATAAAAGGCTGACAGTCAAATTTCAACCGAATGAAAAATTGTTCAAACCATGTTTATAAAATTTTGAAAATTTTTTTGGATGGTCCTGAGGCGTATCGCTAATGTTGCCATAAAATTTTCTGATGATGATCTAGCCTAAGGAATGTTAAAAAATTGTGAAAATGCTACTGCCCTGATAAAAGTCTTACCGTGCTACATGTGTTGCATTTATATATTTGAATGAGCAACTAAAAACGTTTTACAATTTTTGAAACTTTTAGAATAGGGTTCTAAGGCAATTCTTAAGCTCTACTAAAAAGTTTTGATTATGATCACACTCGAGCAAATTTAAAAAATTCTAACACTGTTACTATCTCATTTATGTTCCTTTTGTTTTTCATTTTCTAAACATAACAAATGAAGTTCAAAGTTGGTGCACTGTAATCTTATCTTTTGATCAATCCATGTATGATGAGGATTAGAGGATAGGGCCGTGAATGATTGGGAAGGGGTGCCCACACATCTGGGAGCAACAACAATCTCGGTCGAGTACACAGACAACAATCAATCATCTTAACATCTAAATACCTACACTGCTAATAATCACAATGCACATAACCCTACCTTCCATAACCACATCAGAAGCTTCTGAACAAAATTAACCACATTAGGGTTTAAGAAAATGCAACAGATTAAATGGACCACACTACTACAGAAATGGTCATTTGGGTGGTTCTTTTTCGTCATCTAGGTCGGTTTTGGTGGAAATATAAAGTCTTTAGAATGTGATGGCGAGCAGCTATCACGGTCCGTTTTCACCTGAAAGAGATATAGCATTATTTATATCGATTCTATAGTCAGAACCGACCCAGAAGACCTATTATCTCTATCGGTTTTGAGCTAGAAACCGATAGAGATAATTAGAAATTTCTATCGGCTTTATGATTAGAACCGATAGAGAAGTCTTTATAATCTCTACGGTTCTTAGCGTGGAACCGATAGAGATAATCACTACTGCAGAAACACTTATCACAGACAGTTCGGAACCATCATCACAAACGATTTTCCAAACCGTCTGTAGCAAAGTGTTAGTGATGACAATACATCATCACAGACGGTTTTGCAACCGTCTGTAAAAAAATACATCACAGACTGTTCTAAACTAGAACTGTCTGTGATGATCCACATCACAGACAGTTCCATTTTGGAATCATCTGTGATGAGCTCTACATCACATACGGTTCCAGTTTGGGTCCGTCTGTGATATGGAGATCATCCCAGACGGTTCCAAACTGGAATCATCTGGGATGATTGTAGGATCAAGGATAACCGACTAGAGGGGTGGGGTGAATAGGAGGTTTCTAAATTTTTTGACACTATTTAGAAATTACAAAAGACACTAAGATATAGAGAAGCAATTATGAATGACACACTCAAATTTCTTGCAATTACTTAAGATACTATGTCAATTCAAGTGTAGAAAATATACTAGTGAGCGCAAGGACTATCAAGAGTATACTATCAAAGAAATAGATTCTCAACAATGAAGAATACCAATCACAAATAAATAGGAGACAAGAGATTTAACCCGTGGTCTCGGAGACTTGCCGGTCTCCTCTACTCCACGTTGAGGTGACTTGAACCACGTCAAGTCGGCTCTAGTCGCTTGAGCCTTCCTCGATCACTAAGGTAGTTCTTCCCCGCTCCGGGTAGGCGAACTCCGGCCTTCACAGCTTGCCGGGGCTTCTCACAATCTTCGTTGAGAAGCTCACCGTGCACGATCACCACCAAGCCGTCTAGGAGGCGGCAACTTCCAAGAGTAATAAACCTTGACGCTTGCTTGTGGTCAAGTATCGGTGTCTAAAGGCTCAATTATCAAATGCAATACTCAACCTTGCCTCTCACACTCACAAATGAAAATTGAATGCACAAAAGAGTGGAGAACACTTGCTAGAGCTCAAATATCATCAATGAGGACCAAGAGTTACTCTAGAATGCAGATGGGGAGGTATTTATAGCTTTCACCAAACTTTCTAGCCGTTGGAGCTCGAAACTGGCAAAAATCTGTTTTTCCAGTGCTACCGCCCATGTAGGACCGGTAGCACCGGGCTCCACTTTAACGGCTAGAACAGTGCATTTAATGCTCTTGCTAGAGACCGTTGCTCAGAGTCCGGTGCTACCGCCCAACTAGGACCGGTAGCACCGGGTTCCATTTTACTTTCTTTCTTCGAAAAGAGATCTCTCTGGAATTTAAGCACCGGGATGAGGACCGGTGCTACCGCTGGTCCGGTAGCACTGGGATACCATGGGCGGTAGCACCGGGCTACCAAAAGCGCCCAAAACACACCCCTCTGTGATTTTCACACCGGGTTATATGTCTGGTACTACCGTTGGTCCGGTAGCACCGGGCTACCATGGGCGGTAGCACCGGGCTACTAAAAACGCCCAAAAAGCCCTTCTTTGGAATTTCCACACCGGGTTAATATCCGGTGCTACCGATAGTCCGGTAGCACCGGGTTACCTAGGCGGTAGCTCCGGGCTACCAGAACCTAGAAAGAGATTCTGTGGAATTTTCACACCGCCCTATTGGGCCGGTGCTACCGCGCACCTGGTAGCACCGTGCTGCCATGGGCGGTAGCACCGAATTTCCAGAGTCTTGATTAGTTTGAAAAGATTTTCTATTTAGGAACTTATATATTATCAAGCAACCATTTGAATATGTAATTTGAGCCTTTAAACCCTAAATGACATCAAGATAAGCGTCAAGATCCCTCTTTATAGTACGGCCCTAATTCTAGCAAACCGATCTTTCTTCCAAACTCCAAGATCGACAAAAGACTAGAAAAAGAACCTTATAATTATACCTTGTCACGATCTTGACATATTGATCATGCATTTGTACCTTCCTTGATATTTCCATGGTCATAAATATTGGAATTAACCTACTTTCAATATTCTCAAGGGAAGTATTAGATCATATAACAAAGTTGTCATTAATTATCAAAACCAAAACACAATGGGTGCCTAGATGCTTTCAATGATCTCCATATCACAGACGGAGCCAAACTGGAATCGTCTGGGATGTATGCTCATCACAGACGATTCCAGTTTGGAACCGTCTAGGATGTTGATTTTCTATTTTTTTTCTTTAATTTTGTTTTATTGGCTAGCCTCAGGAAATGCTAGCCATGCCCTCTGAAAAAAAGACAGTACAAAGCATCACCAAGCATTATTATGACATAAAATTCGGAAATGAGACTGGATCTCATATGAAAATACGATGCATCCATTTGAGAAATCAACTCATATATACAAAAACCAATTGAAGTGAGAGCTAGAAATGACAAATTCACAACACAAGGTTTACAAAATAATCCAAACGGTATCTAACAAATTTGCAACTCATCAGGCGAGCTTGAGTGGTATTCGCCTTTTGGATTAATGACCTCACGAATGAAGAAGGCATAGAGTTGTCCTCGGATACTTAGGAGGTCAGCCTGTTCGAATGCAGATTCATCGCATTGCCAAGCCTGTCGATGGGAAGAGTAAAGTCTTGCGTGTATATAAATTTGTAGGTGGAAACAATTGTTGCAAGATTGACAAACTTCTACGACATTGGTCTCCTTTGAACCAATGAGGAGTTGCATGTTGTGGCAAGCGTAGACTCCACATAGGTTAGTCGCCTTTGGCTGTTGGTGGCACTACCAAAATATAATAGGTTAATTAGTTTGGAAGGTATCATTATGGAGTGTGAAGGATTATTACGAACTAGCACATACCGGAAACTTATAAATATGCTTCAGCGTCGCTGGGTTCTTCCTATGTGGACATCCATGATATTTGTAGACATCGAATGACGCGTCGAGTAAATCTCTAATAGGCTTCAAGTTGTGGGTGCCGCCCTTTTTAGAATCAAGGTAAATTATCTGGTTCTATCTTGGTATAATTACGAGTAGAACCCAGTGAAACCTACAGAGCCATGTTGCCATGGTCATTCAACCTAACTTCAAACTGCATTATATAATACAAAGCAACAAGTATATCAATAGGATGAAGCACTTACCTCGGGTTTTGGGGTACAAGTATGACTTTTTTGTCCCATTGAGCCAGCAATACTTTTTGCACGTACTCGTGGATGACATCTAAATGTTCGTCCATAGTTTGCTTGGACACCATGTGTGGGTCGAGGAAACCCACCGGTTGTTTCCTTGCTTTTGCCTCCTTGACCATGTATCTACATATACAAAATCAAGGATCATATATATCTGACATTTATCTTTACGACACAAATGTACGCTATGATTGCACGCACTTACAATGTCCAGCATCTCATGAGCGACGCGTCAAGGGCGTTGAGGTTGTACAGATCGAATAGGTCATTGAAGCTGACCACGAAGAAGCCATCCAAAAATCGGTGGAAGAAATACTCCTTAAAGATGACCGAGATACTCAATGCACGTTGTGCCACTAGCTCGTTGGCTTGTTCTATGCACTAATCTTGCAATCTAATGCACGCTACTAGAAGCATGTCCTCACGCTCTTTCGGTATGAAGGGCTGTCCCAGCTCAAATTGTCGCGCTAACAGGGTGAACGGAAAGTCATGGGCTGATGTGGTCCACCCTTTCGATTTGCCCTTATCGTCGCTTCGCCGTCTACCAAATGTCGTCTTCACGGGAGACGACTTGGCCCGAACTGCAGCTTCGGCTTGTGTCTGACGGGACACGGTAGCCGATTTGGCGGGCTTCTTCGGTGCAGCACATGGCTTTGGTAGTGCTAGTAGCTTCGGTGCAACATGTGGCTCCGGTACGACTTGTAGCTTTGGTGCTTCTGGGCAGGCATCGAAGGAGATGTCCTTCTTAGGCTATTGGATGAATGTGCCGATGGCATCCCCTAGTGTGACGATCTCATCGTTTGGGGGTATCTCCAGCGTGACGGTCTTGAAAATTTCATGTACACCATCGACATGGACCTTCGCGTAGCCCGACTCTAATGAACGATCGTGAATTAATGCCACTACACTGGATGTGTATGCTTGTCCCCAAGCAGCCTGTATGGGAACAGAGCCATTGGCAAGCCTCACTTGTTGATTGCATGGCATGGGCACCTGCATAAGGGTACACATGTAATTAGCTAAATCGTCCAACAGGTCTATGTAAGGAGTATTACAGATATGTTACCCGGGTGTCGTCAGGAGGAAATCTGGCTTTATCCACATCCGTCTTAGGGGCAGATGCACAGCTGCTCTAACGGTTAGCTGAGCTGAACTGCACCAGTGCTTCTTGGGCTTGCACGTTCCGTGCCTGCCTCTCTGCAGTCACCCTTTGCTCCATCCGTTCCTCAAGGCTTCATAGCTAACTATCGAACTGCACTCTGAGCCTTTCCTCAACCCTTTCCTCAATCAGGGCTACTAGCCGTTCCTTGTGCTTGGCTTTGCTTCTCTTCCTACTCCGGTACATGTCCGAGTCATGTGGGAATCCCATTTTCCAGGGAACGAAAACACCTAGTCCTCGGGTGCGACCCGGGTGCTCCTTGTTTCCCAAGGCCGTGGAGAGTATATCTTTCTCTCTGTCCAAGGTGAAAGAGCCCTGGAAAGATTCCGTGCTCAACGATATTAGGCGTTGGAACACTTCCTCATCAGCGGAGTTTGCAAAGGACACGCCGCCCGAAGACGTGGGACATGACCTCGCTCTTACCCAGTTTCGGGCACGCGGGTCCACGATCGAGGAAAACGGCGGCACAACCTCTATCGATTTTATTTAAAAACCGACACTAATAGTCCATATATCTCTATCGCTTTTATTTAAAAACCGACACTAATGATCAATATCTCTATCGGTTTTAATAAAAAACCGACACTAATAATCAATTAATCTATTTTCATAAAATCGACACTAATTTACTAAAAACCGACACACTTGAATGTCTTATCACTATCGGTTTTATTTAAAAATTGATACAAATGGTAAGCACTATCAATTTTATATGAATCGAGAAGGGATTTCATACAGAGTTCTATAGAGTCATTTGTCGTACCCTCCCAACCAACCATCACATATGTTAAACTCATGTGAAATAAAAAGCACACAAACTATTGCTATTAGCTTAGTAGCCTCATTTCTATCTCGTTGTGATTATTGCTCATGTTGATGGATAAATTTTGATATTTGAAATTTTGTAGAAACATGCTTTGGCATACTCGAAAACTTTTCCAAGAAGAATTTATGCAAAAACAAATCCCCATTGAAGAAATAAGCCAAATTTCACTTATTAGGCATAATTTTTGCGTAAAGCGTAAAAAAGTCAAAAACTTTTCAAATTAAGCCATAATTGTTTGAAAATTTCCAGAAATGAACTTTCTCGCCACATATCGAAGATATATAATTAAATAGATGTGTGCTTGTCAAATAAAAGGTGTGAAATTTGATAGGATATACACAATTCCAGTGTAACCTAAACTTTCTTCGCGACATGTCAAAATTACATAGTGCAAAATTAAAGGGGTTTGAAGGAATGCTCACATTTTGAAGAAAACTACAAATTCTGCAAAATGAGGGGAAATATCCTCACGCTAGGCTTCGAATTTACCATCTTAACACCCATCCTTGAGGATTTCAATTTTTCTCACCCAAGTATTGCTTCCAACCACAGAATATAAGCTATTTTTTCGGGTGGCGGCGGAGAAATATCCTCTAAAATAACAACAGAGGAGAGTTCAGCCCTAGGGGTATAAATAACCTAGCGAGACACATTACAATCGGTTCTCACTTAAGAAGCGATTGTGATGTGCACACACATCACTATCGGTTCTCACTTGAAAAGCGATGGCGATGTGATCATGCACATCACTATCGCTTCTTATGTGAGAAGCGATAGTAATGTGCATTATCATTACTATCGGTTCTCACATAAGAAGCGATAGTGATGATTACAAGCACATGACTATCGGTTCTTATGTGAGAAGCGACAGTGATGTGTATGCTCAGCACTATTGCTTCTCACATAAAAACCGATAGTGATGACGACGTGCACATCACTATCGGTTCTTTTGTGAGAACCAATAGTGATGTATATGATCATCACTATCGCTTCTCACAAAAAACCGATAGTGATGAGCACGTGCACATCACAATCGGTTCTTTTTTGAGAACCGATAGTGATATGCATGAACGTCACTATCGCTTCTTACATAAGAACTGATTGTGATGTGTGCTTAGTGCTATATCACAATCACTTCTAACCTGAGAACCTGATAGTGATTATTATTAACACCTCTCCTAAGTCACCTATCATAATCGTTTTTTTCCAAAAAACTTAAGAACCGAACCAGATGAAGTGATAGTGATGTACCATTCTATAGTAGTGATATATGATATGTGACAATATCAAAGTAAATATACTCATAATCAGGAAATTAAGCATATGCATGACAATTAACATCAATAGAGGCATACAAGTAACAATCAAGCTCAAGTTGATTTTAAGGTGTTCTCAGATATCAGGCTGCCTTAGAAAGGCCTTCTCGCCACTAGGGACAAGATATTAGATTGATTTGTGACAACCTTACCTTTAAAAATAGATTTAATAGTTGACACTTTATAAAACCTAATTAATTGGACCAAAATATATTTGAGAATTAATACTCAAGAATTCATACTGAAACTACAATAGTACAGACTGCAAAAGCATGTAAATAGAGGCTGCCAGCAACAGTTTGGATGCTAAAAACATCCAACAATATCATGAACAAAACAATAATAGATAAGCATAAGTAGAACAGTAAGCATAATGAGCATGAACATATATCTAGTAACATTTAAGAGATGATACTAATTGAACTAATCAAGTATTGCAAGATATAAATGATTAATCAATGTTGTTACAAACAGTCTAACCAGCCCAACTCCTCATCGAATAATATCTCCCCATATGCAAGATCCCTAAGACAAGTAAATTATCTAGCCCCTTTGTAATAACAGTAAAGAAAATAATAATAGGAAGATGATTATACTCGGAAAGCACTAACTGAAAAGTCAATGTAACTAGTACTACTTAGGGAGGAGGTGGTGATGACATGCTCGGGGGTAAAGACGATGGCGATGTGCTCGGGGTAGAAATCTGAAATCCGAAGTCTCAACCGAAATTTCCGAAATTTTACTGGTATTTTGAACCATGGAGGCGACCCTTGGGTGACACTATTCTCCGAAGTCATCACTTTTCTAGTCTCATAGTAAATTTTTTTGGCAAGTTTGCCCCCCTTGCGAACGTAATTACAAATAATAGGATAAAGCTATTTTTGCAATTGCGTTTGTAAGGGGACCATATTTGCAAAAAACATCGCGCACACGGGGCTAAAAAGTGATCATTTCCTATTCTCCCACTGAAAAAGATTAAACTTTCCTCCAACCCCTAACCCACACGCGCGCGCACACACAAATTTCTCAGAAAAATGTAGCCCAATATGTACTTATTTTAGTTGAGTTGCAATACTTTTCTTTTACTGATACAAGGTTGTCCTTAACATAACATTGGACAGAACTAGACCTTAGCATATATGCACGTTGCCGTGCACAGTCAGCATAGTTGTATCCAATATACTAGTCTAGATAGAACATAGCGCCAAAGATTTTATTTAGATCGGCGGTATGTTCTTGACCAACGACCAGTCGACCAGCTGATAGATTATCGTCACGCAGTGGGGTAGGAAGCCATCATGGCGATGCCGCAGACGCCCTCCTTGTCGGCGACATCCCTCTTCATCCTGATGTACCCATCCTCGCCCCACGACGTACCCCACGAGTTCTTCATTAGCCAGTACTTGGTTCCGTCGCTCGCCACGCCGTACCCGACCGCCGTGATCGCGTGGTCCAGCTGCGTGCTGCACTCGTCGGAGAGGATGCCGCTCTTGTAGAACTGGAAATGCGGGTCGCCGCCGTCGAGGGCCACGGACACCGGCTGGTTGGCCACGGCCTTCTGAAGCGCGGCCTCGTCGTTGGCCGGGACGTCCTCGTACGCCTTGATGGTTGCGGCCTTGTTTGATCCACTCGTGCACTCTTCGTCCTCAGCGGTGTATGGGTAGTCGGACTCCGTGGTGAGGCCGCCGTTCTTGATGATGAACTGGAAGGCGTCGTCCATGAGCCCGCCCTCGCAGCCATGGTCCTCGCCTTTGACGTCGCAGTCCACCAACTCCTGCTCAGACAGAGAGATGAGCTTCCCAGTGCTCAGCTTCACGATGCCCTCCATGGACGCCACCGCCGAGAACGCCCAGCAACACCCTATACATGTTGACAGCAAGCAGATATGTGCGTGTCAGTGTCTTACTGCAAGAACATGTGTTTCATGGAAGCAATATAATGTGTGTATTTATGTCCCCACCGCAATTGCTTTGGTCCTTGATTGGGGTGACGGCGCCCTTGGTCCTCCAGTCGATGCTCTCTGGGAGGTCGTCGGAGCTGACGTTCGCGTACCGGAATGCCGTCGGGGACCTGTTCCCGCGGGACGGCCGTTTAAAGCCGGTCCTCATGGCCCTGAACTCGGCGTTTGTGAGGTCGGCGAACTGGTTCTCGCCGAGCCAGAACTTGTGGTTCCCGGCGTTCACGGACTCGATAAAAGCGACGTTGGCCTTGTACACCTCGAGCCGCAGCGCCTTCTCGGAGTCTTCGGCGTACACGCGACCGTGCTTTGCCATCCACCGCTCGTGCCTCTGAGACATGGTTATGTCGACGAGCTCGCGCGCCGTGACTATATGAAGACAAGTGACCAGTACTGACGCTACAACTAGGTTATTGTAGAAAGAGTAGGCCATTCTGTTGTAGTATCTAGCTATCTACTACTATTAATTACCACCTCAATTAGGGATGGAAAGTGGAGTTTGCTGTCTTGCTATAGATAGTAGTGGGCAATGCTTTCTCTTGTTTGTTTGCTCAATATTGCAAGTGCTGTGGGGCTTATATAGGCCAAGTTTCAAGGTATGTGCAACTTAAATGGCAATGCCATTGCCAAAACTTGAAATTATAGGATATTGTTGTCGTCGCATCGTGCCTTGCCTGCATGGTGTAAGGTGCTCCATGCGTATATAAATTAAATTGAAGTATGTTTACCTAGTGCGTGCATATGTGGACGATGTTTACTTAGACTTAATTCACATAAAAGAATCATTACCTTGTTAATTTTGTTTTAACACTTTTGTTCGCTAGGCACATTTGAGGAGGAACTGCCGAGGAGTACTCCACAAATGATGAATCTTCCAAAAAGGATGGTATGCATCTTATGGACAGATATGTTTAGTATATAATAAAAAAAAATCAGCAAAGTTTTATCTGAACTCCTTAATACGTGTGCGTACTCGGCATGTACTCCATATACGTACTATTCTATGCAAAGTTATCTATATAAAGGACAAATAAAAATGGTAATCGAAATATCAACATAGAAAAATTAATACTTTGTAATATTATTATATACCTTTGTAATTTTATTCCTAACATGGTATTATGAAACTTTAGTGGTCAATGTTTTATCTTAAGAGGCTGTACTAATGTCTAAAATACTATATAAATGAAATATATGAATGGCATTTTTCTAGTTCCTTGATCGCTCCCATGCATGGTTCTTACAGCATAAGGTATGAATGGCAGTTTGCATTGCGCGGAAGTACTGTAGCTCAGTAGCGGTTCATGGGTGTGGCCAGTGGATGTCTGTTGTCAATTTGTCATCTCACGCACCTGTGTATGAACACAATTGGCTCTGCCTAGCTTTTAAGCACTACCTGGAATAAGTTCATGTGTATGAATATATTGATGACAGTGTTCCCTGACCGCGACCGTTGGGGAATTTTCCGGTGCGTCAGAACCAACGTCGGAACTGGGCCGACATCACGAACCGTCAGTGAAAAACTGATCCCTGGTAGTCAACGAAGAAAACAAGAAGTTAAGGCAGTGGCGGCGCCAGGAATTTGTAGAAGTTGAGTTCCGAAACTCACACACACCTAGGCTTTGGGTTTGTTCAAAAGAGCGGCAAGTGCAGCAACAAATTTAATCATCCTCTCTGCAATCCACTGTCTGTCAAAGGCGTGGTTGGGGCAGTCCACAAGTCGAAATGGATCATGCATGGCACTAAAGCGATCGAGCAGTTAGTGCTCGGCCCAAATGGTCTTCCACAACGTTCTGCGTTAGTGCTGATTTGACGAACTTGGTGTAGGTCCTTTTCGCCGGTGAGCCGATAAAAATACTGACTTAACTATGGCGTGAATTGAGCATATCTTGTTTTAACTTCGAGTGGTTTGCTTAGTGTCATCCATACAAGAGTAATGCCCCACTAGTTTCCGAAATTTGAGACCCGTACGCTCCCTTCTGACTTGCAATTATTAGGATCTGTTTGGATCTATTAACACTAATAGTTAGCTGCTAAAATTAGCAGTTATAGATCTAAACAGGTCTGCTAAAAGACCTGCTAATTATTAGCAGCCCACTCTACTAATAATTAGTTTATTAGCAGGTTGTACCTACTAAAAGCTGCTAATAGATAGCCAATTGACACTTTTGCCCTCCCTCTAACCCTATCCACTCGAGTATCCCTGTCCACTCCTCCACTATCCTACTAAAAGGGTATTATAGTTATTTCTCCTTAATTGGTTGATTTTGTGGATTTTATTAGTAAGTGGATCCAAACAATCCCTACTTATAATTAGTCAACTAATATTTAGCTGGCTAATAGCTAGCTAACTATTAGCACTAATAAATCCAAAGAGGGCCTTATTTGCTCCAGTCATATAAGTATTGGTTTTGGTAACCGGTAGGGAAATATACCGGACGTCACTGGTAATCGGAAATTTCGGGAAAATCACAACCGAGATTTGGAAATAAATATCGAATTCTACTTTGGTTACCTGCTGACATATTTGTAAAATCTCAAAAATCTTATTCAAGAGTTTTTGAATATAAATATATCCAAAACTTTTTGGCTCGTTCAAACCCTTACCGAGATTTTTTGGCTGGCAATCAAACCTATATGTTGACATGGTTTTGGAAACATAGGTTTGATCTAATTTTCTACTGTAGTACAACTTTAGAATATAATAAAACGATAACATATGAAGGTATTTTTTTGAGACAAATCCACTCAAGCCATTTTGATATAGCCAATGAAAATATTCATTGCTGTTACACTCTAATACCCCTTTTTATACACAGTAACACCTCAAATCGGATCAAAGTTCTGTGAGATACGTTACTAGCATGTACAGTCTCAAAAACAAGGAAGATAAAGTGTGTAGAGAGAACCAAAATAACAACATAGAAGCAACTACGACGAGAAAGAAAAGATTTGAAAAATCTGACCATATGTTTTTTAAGCACAACATCAAAAGAGTACAAGGGATAATATTGCTCTCTCATAACCTCTCGAACCTTTTAGGACTTTTGGACCCTTCCTTTGCACAATAATCTAGTGCTAAAGAATAACCTAGCATCTAATCCTCTCGAGCACCTCTGTCTTTGGATGAGTTGGCTTCTGCCTTCTTGGTTACTTGGGTTCTCCATAATAAACCCTTAGGTTTATATAGCCTCCCTAGTTCTCCTCCAAAACATATAGGAATACTGCTCCTATTAGGATTAGGAATCATATTAGTATTCATCTAGCATATATTTCTAAATCCAAAAAGGCTAGATATGAGTCACTATATTTAACAATCTCCACCTTGTGTCTTATACATTGAGGTCACCGTATTCTTACAAGAACACGCCCTAAGTCATTTTTTTACTCCCACCTTTGGGAATGCCCTTACTATAGGGGTTTATGCACATCACCGCATTGTGTGTATTGATGTTCGGGCATGGCCGTCCAAACTCTCTACCTGAGATACCTTTCTTTCTGTAGTTTCGTGAATCACACCTTTTTCTATAGCCTTCTATGCCATAGGTTTTTACCGTCTTCGAGTTCCACGTGCTCATTGGTATCTCGTAGTTTCTCCTGCCACGTCTTTTTTCTTCCAACAGCTCGCATATTCATATTTACGTCTACTAGATTTTACAATCGTCTTTGTAGTTTCGTACATAACTACAGTTAAGATCTAATTACCTACCATTTATGACACAATTTTGTTCTCCTAATCAAGATTTTTATCAAATTGATTGCCCTTCCTTTAGGTTTAACCATCAATCGGTATCCTCCATTGCTCTGATACTTTTCATGATCACCTACCCTTTGCAAGTAACTCTCATGACTCTACCTCTACCTCGAAGTGATACCTCACAACCTTCGAGTTCAAGCGATCTCACAGATATTCAAGCGACCTAAAAGATATTAGATTCTTCTTTATACCCAGAACATACCGAACTCCTGTTAATGTGCGATGTGCTCCATCATACATCTCAAATATAACTGCTCTCACCTCAATAATTATATACTCCTTTACTTAAAATTTTAATATAGCATAGTAGGAGCCTCCAACTATTTCTTGGTCAAAAAAATAATTACATGCTCCTTGCAATTAGCTAAGTAAATAGTTCCATGCGCCAAGCGTAGAGATCCTTCATCAAATATATCCCTCACCTAACATATGTGTAACAGCCTAAAAGTTTTAAAACAATTGAAGTTCAAAAATTTGAAGTTCAATTTTTTGGCTTTAATTTCAAATTTTGTCATTTTATTGTCAGGATTTTTGGTTTTAAGGAAATGCTTTTCATTGATCAAACTTTGGTTTCTAAATTTTGGATTTCAAATTAAAATAAACATAAAATATAAAGAAAATTTATGTAAATACTAATAAGTCCCAAAACACCTATGCAAAGTTTCAGAAATTTATGAATGCATTTAGTGCTTTAGAAAAAAAGAAAGCAGCAAAATTCATGAATAACACGGCATTGTCAGATTTTTATAAAACTGTACATATGTGATCATGCTCTAAAAATTTTATAGTATCATCCTCAGCACTCTAGAACCATGGAATAAAATTTTAAAAAATATTTAATTTAATTCATTGCCTCTGGAAAATCCAAAACTGAAAGACTTATAAAGGATAGTAGCACTGTTAAAATTGTATAAAATTCTACGTGTGTGATCATGACCTAAAATTTTTATGAGAGCTTAAAGACTGCCTCAGGACCCCATACAAAAATTTTAGCTCAATCAAATAAAAGAATAATGTTTATCCAAAAATATATTTCGAGTAAATTTAAAAAAACTACAGGTTTCTTGTACAAATTATCAGAAAACTACAGATTTTAGCTTATATTTCACAAAATTATAGATTTTAGAAGAAATGGTTTCACAAAACTACACGTTTCTTGCACAAACTATCAGAAAACTACATATTTTAGCTTCTATTTCATAAAACTATAGATTTTAGGAGAACTTGTATCACAAAACTACATATTTTAAAATTGGCCATTTCTTATAACGGGTCTGACAGTATGGGCCCACATGGTAGTCTCACACGCCCTCATTTCCTGTTTCACTAACATTTGAGGCTGTCATGTGGGTCCAGACTATTAGACCTATTACAAGAAACAATTAATTCAAAAAACTGTAGTTTTGTGATATAAGTTCTCCTAAAATATGTAGTTTTGTGAAATAAAAGCTAAAATCTATAGTTTCCTGATAATTTGTACAAGAACATATTGTTTTATGAAACAAGTTTTTCTAAAATCTGTAGTTTTGTGAAATAGAAGCTAAAATCTGTAGTTTTCTGATAATTCGTACAAAAAACTGTAGTTTTGTGAAATTTACTCATATATTTCAAATTTTCCTTTTTGTCCCTTCTATCTCATTGCTAGGTGCGCCTGCCCCAAGAAGGACCCCACTAGCAGCGAGTTCTCCTTGGCCCTCTACCACCTAGCCCCAGCCACTCCCTTTTCAACCCCGCCTGTCATGTCCCCCTTCTCCCTTCGTGCGGACGCATGAATAGCGCGCGCACGTGGCCCTAGCAACACCACATTGTGCGTGCCTTGCTCATGGCAGCCACCCCATGCTCCCCGCCCTGCGTTAGCTCACCTACACCCCACCCCTACTACCATGGCAAGCCTTAGCTTCACCCATGCCCTGCCACGGCACGAGCGAGCTCAGAGGTCGTCACTCGGGAAAGCCGTGACCAAGCCACCGTACATGCCACCCCCTCTGTCCTGGTGAGTCCATGAGCATGCCATCCCATCCCAGCTACCCCGTTGACCATTTGTGCATGTGTGAATTCAGCCAAGACCTCGATTTTGCGTCGATGCCATCCTTCCCCTCTCGTACATGGAGATGAGCACACCAAGTGACCTCCTCCTCTCCTATAAAAGCAGGCCGAGGTAGCCTCGTAACTCCCCACACCCCACTGAGCACCATCCTACCCAAAGCTAGCCCACAATAGCTTTCCAAAGTCACCATTACCACCATGCACAAGAGCTTGGAGCCAGGGTCGATTCATCCTCCTCGGTGAGTCATTCTCCAATTGCTCGAGCTCAAAGCATCCTCATGTGGCTCTAAGACTTTTGCCTACTCGTTTGTAGCTCCAAATGCTTGAAACATCGTCGTGGCCTTTCCCTTCTTTCCTGGCTCCAGCCCACTGATTACACCACTCTCCGGTCCTGCTCCAACTCAAAAAGTAGCAAAATGGAACACCTGGACCCGTGGAACATTTCCCCACTCCTTCCTTTAGATGATCACTCTTCTTCCTCCCTCCCGGCTAGCCGTTGCCACCGCCACTTGCCACCATCACAGGCCAGCTCCTGTCCCGCTCTACTACCACCGGCAGGTCCCCTCGGTCGGGGCGCATTGCCCCTCCCTCGTCGTTGGCGAGCTCGTCGGCCATCACTTCTATCTAGTGGCGCCTTAGAGTTAGTCTCCAGCGGTATTTTGGAAAACTGAGAAAAACTCAGAAAATGGACAATACTCTTTCTCCTTTGGAAAGCGTATTTCTCTATTTTGCTGAATTTTCAAAACATAAAAAATTCAAACACTTATAACTTTTGCAAATTTACTACAAATTTAGTCAAACTATTTTCTGAATTCTTATAAAATCACGAGCTTACCATTTATGTAAAATTATTTAAAGTTTGAGCTCTATTTCAAAATTTGAATTCAAAATTTAAATGAAACCTAGAATATGCACTATTTGAAATTTTTACAAACTAACTCTAAATTTGATGGAACCAATTTCTAAATTCTTCTAAGACCATAAGCACTTTATTTCTACAAAAATATTTGAATTTGGACTTAGTTTGTATTAAACCCTTACTTAGGTTAGTATTTATTACATATAACATTCAAATATGAAAACTATTGCAAACAAGTTTCAAAATTTGTGAAACTAGCTCCTACAATCTTCTAAAACCATGAGCCTCTGTCTCTATAAAAAAATAAATGAAATTGAATGCTAGTTGCACATATTGCTTAGTTAGAATGATCCTTGTCCCAATTTAAAATTCAAATAATCATAAATTATATAAATAAAATGCAAAAAATTGTGAACCCACTTTCTTAAAATCCTTATAAAACCAAAGCCTTCAGTTGCAATAATTATATATTTGAGGTTTGATGTTATTGATTTCTTTTGCCTCTTATTGTTGAATTGCATCGATCTTCATTTAGACACCGACGTTCTGGAATCTGTGATTGTCGACACTGACTCCACTCTAGAATTCAACGAGCCAGGCAAGCACCCCCTTTGACCATGTTGACCCCACTATTTCACTTAAGTTATATTGTTTTAATTTCAGTAAATGAGCTATATTGTGGTATTGGTAGGTATAATCCATATTCCAAGAAACTTCCTTAATAAATCTTGACATGACATCCTTGATAACCCTTAGTTAGGCTTAGACATCCAATCATGTCAATTTGGGTATATTCAAATATATATGCACTTGCTTAGTTATGCTTTAGAAATGGGATAACGAATGGTCGGATATGCAATTGGTTATGAGTGAAAACTTTTGGAAATTATTAAGGTTGCAGATATTTTAGTGTAAAAATAAAAATAAAACTATAGTTTGATGCGAGTGAGATATGGCAATAACTGGATATGTGAGGGATGGACATGCACATAGTGTAGGGGAGTGTTTTCGCCTAGGTCAGATTAACACTACTACAAAAAGACTTATATTAGACCCCTCATCACTGACGATTTTCAAGAACCATCTGTGATGGTTGATCATCATAGACGGTTTTTTTTCCAAAAACTGTCAGTGATGACTAGCATTGACATCATTGATGGTTTTACCCAAAAACTGTCAGTGATGCTACCATGCTAATCACAGATGGTTTTAGCCACATCACAGATGGTTTTTGGCTAAAAGTGTCTATGATGAGATTTTCCTAGAAATAAGTACAAAAATCCCCGACCTCCTTAGTTTTCTTAGGGTTTCTCGAGCTATTTTTTAGGTGGTTGCGATTGATAGGCGATCTAGTGAAAGGATACCGTAGATTTGGAAATGTGATTGCGGATCCTTTTGTTCTAGGTGATCTAAGGTTAGTAATTGGTGCTAATTGCATTATATTCAAGATCTAGCTTGGTAAAGAGGGAATTGAAGATGATCAGAATCCCCAGTAGAGAGTTAGAACCAATGCACAACAACCTTCTCATTTTACTCCTCCGACTCATTCAGGACCCCTGTACTGGCACCTAGCCCTGCTGCTTCAGGCAATCACAACATCAACACTAGCAGCAATCAGCCTCAGAGGACCAACAATCTAGCTGCAAGAGTCATTTGTTTCAACTGTCATGAACTAGGTCACTATGCCAATAGTTGCCCAAGGAAGCAAGCTTCGACGCCAGTCCGTTTTAACTTAGGAGCTACACCAGCCAAGACCCCCCACCAGGAGCAGGACGTGGAGCGCCTTAGACTCCTAATCAAGCCACCAGGACACCACCACTAGTTGGAAGGGGCTGTGTGTACCACGTCATCGCTGAGGATGCCCAGTCTACACCAGATGTCATACTAGGTAAGCTCCTAGTGAACTCAGCATCTGCTATGGTTTTGTTTGATTCTAGAGCTACGCATTAGTTTATTTCTTAGAGTTTTGCTGCAAATCATCAATTAAAAACAAAACATCTTAAAACCATTTTATTGGTGCAATCACCTGGTTCTTGTTTGAGAACGAACCAAAGCTGCCCCGAAGTTAAAATATTAATTTGATGGGTAGAATTTCTAGCCAACCTCATTGTCCTAGACACCAAGTCCCTAGATGTGATACTAGGAATGGATTGGCTCTTCAAGAACCAACCAGTTTTGGATTGTGTAAAGTTTTAAGCTGCTACAGACAAGTCTAAAGGGATAAAAGTTTGAAGTGACCAAGGAATGAGTTTTAAAGATGTGCCAATTGCCAGAGTTACTTGATGTGTTTCCAGAAGAATTGCCTGGGATGCCACCAGACAGAGATATAGAATTCTTGATCGATCTTGTTCCTACAACACCACCCATCTCCAAGAGACCTTACACGATGCCTGCTAATGAGTTAGCTAAAGTGAAGAGGTAGATTATGGAGCTGCAAGATTAAGGTTTTGTGCGACCAAGTTCTTCACCATGGGCATCACCAGTTCTCCTTGTTGAAAAGAAGGATGGTACTCAGAGAATGTGCATAGATTATCGCTCACTCAATAAGGTCTCCATCAAGAATAACTACCTTTTGCCAAAGATTGATGATTTGTTTGACCAACTTCAAGGAGCCAAAGTGTTCTCAAAGATTGACTAAAATTAGGGTATCACTAGTCGAAGATTCGTCAAGAGGATATTCTCAAGACAGCTTTTATGACTCAGTACGAATAGTTTGAGTATACCGTGATGTCCTTTCGTTTGACCAATACTCCTGCCTACTTTATGACCCTGATGAACAAAGTATTCATGGAATATTTGGACAAGTTTGTTGTTGTCTTCATTGATGACATTCTGGTCTACTCCAAAAGTGAGGAAGAACATGAGGATCACTTGCGCCATGTTTTAACGAAGCTAAGAGAAAAATCAGCTATACGCCAAGTTCAGTAAATGTGAGTTTTGGATAAGACAAGTTGCTTTCCTAATACATGTCATATCGGTAGAAGGAGTCGTTGTTGACCCTGGTAAGGTACAAGATGTGCTCAGTTGGGAGTCACCCAAGACGGTACCCCAAGATCAAATTTTTCTTCGAATGGTGGGATATTATCGCCATTTCATAGAAGGATTTTACAGAAAAGCTAGACCGCTCACTCAGCTCTTGGAAAAGGAGAAGAAATTCGTTTGGACACCAGAGTGTGGGTAGAGTTTCCAAGAGCTAAAAAAGTGTTTGACAACTGCCCTAGTGCTTATCCTATCGGATATCAGAAAGAATTTTTAGATATTCTGTGATGCATCCCGACAAGGACTTGGTTGTATGCGGATGTAAGATAAGAAAGTTGTAGCGTATACTTCACGACAACTAAGGTCACATGAAGTCAACTATCCCACCCATGATTTGGAATTGGCAGCCGTAATGCATGCTTTAAAGATTTGGCGTCATTACCTTGCCAGTAATCGTTGTAAGGTTTATACTGATCACAAGAGTTTGAAGTACATTTTCAGTCAAGCCGAACTCAATATGAGATTAAGATGGTTGGAGTTGATCAAGGACTATGACAATGGAATTCATTATCATCTAGGCAAAGCCAATGTCGTAGCTGATGCTTTGAGTAGAAAGGGCTATTACAATACCCTGATGATTAAGGAAAATCAGCCAGCACTCTATGAGGAATTCCAGAAGCTTAATCTGGAAGTGGTACAAGAAGGTTACTTTGCCACTTTGGAAGTACGCCCATCATTAGAGGATCAAATTCGAGAAGCACATGTTGATGATACTGATATCAAGGAGATTAAGAGCAATACGAAGAAAGGAAAATCTCTAGATTTTACCGAGATAAATCGGGTACCATTTGGTATGAGAATCGTATCTGTGTACCAGATCAGAAAGAGCTCAAGGAGTTGTTACTCAAAGAAGTGCATGAGACTTTATACTCCATTCATCCTGGAAGTACCAAAATATGTCAAGACCTTAAGAAAAGGTATTGGTGGGCTAGCATGAAGCATGAGATTACAGAGTATGTTGCTCTTTGTGATATATGTCAGAAGGTCAAAGCAGAACATCAAAGGCCAGCAGGATTGCTATAGCCATTAAAGATTCCAGAGTGAAAGTGGGAAGAAATTGGTATGGATTTTATTACCAGACTTCCTAAGACCCAAGGAGGTTATGACTTGATCTATGTAGTAGTGGATCGATTGACTAAGGTTGCCATTTCATTCCAGTTAAGACTACCTGCATAGGAGATAAATTGACATAATTGTATATGTCTCGGATTATCAGTCTTCATAAGGTGCCTAAGAAGATAGTGTCTGATAGAGAACCTAGTTTACCTCTCTTTTTTGGCAGAGTTTGCATGAAGCTATGAGAACCCATCTCAGATTCAGTACTACGTATCACCCTCAATCCGATGGACAGACTGAGCATGTGAATAAGATTCTTGAGGACATGTTAAGAGGTTGTGCCTTAACTTATGGTGCCAAGTGGGATAAGTGTTTGCCCTATGCTAAGTTTTCCTACAATAATAGCTATCAAGCCAGTTTACAAATATCTCCTTTCGAACCCTTATATGGAAGAAAGTGCAGAACTCCTCTCAACTGGAAGGAGACAGGAGAAAGACAATTGTTTGGCCCTTCCGTACTGCAAGAAGATGAAGAGCAAATTTAGCTAATTCGAGACAAGTTAATGATAGCTCAAACCAGACAAAAGAGTTATGCAGATAATCGTTGTCGAGATTTGAGTTTTGAACCTGATGATTATGTTTACCTTAGCGTCACCCCTCTCAAAGGAGTTAAGAGATTTCAAGTAGAAGGAAAGCTTGCCCCTAGATATGTTAGACCGTTCAAAGTCTCAAAACGAAGAGGAGAGATTTCTTACAAGCTTGAGTTGCCTTAGTCTTTTGCCGAAATCCATGAGGTGTTCCATGTGTCGCAGTTAAAGAAGTGTCTACGTGTTCCAGAGGAATAGATGCCTTTGGAAGCCATTGATTTGCAAGAGGATCTCACCTACAAGGAGCAACCGGTGAAAATTTTGGATGTGGCAGAGCGTATCACGCGGAGTAAGACCATCTATTTATGCAAAGTTTAGTGGAGCCACCATTCAGAAGAGGAAGCTACTTGGGAGCGTGAAGAGGATCTTAAGACCAAGTTTCCCCACCTATTCCTTAGCCAGCCTGAATCTATGGGTCAAGATTCCATTGAAGGAGGGAGGTTAGTAACATCTCAAAATTTGCAAAATAATATTTTATTACTTATTTCTAATTTTATAAGATTTTTGCTAAATTTTTGGGGATTTATAAAACTGTTTTTCTATTTTTAGTTAACAAAAAGATTTACTATAGCAAAATTATAACTCGAAAATTTCTAAATATTTTATAGTCAGTTGGAAATATTCCAAGGTATTTTTAAAACAAAATTAAAATTTTTAGACATTATTTGCGATTGTTTCAAAGCCTTTTTATTTTTAGTATTAATTAAATTCGAAAATAACTAATAAAGGGGGCCGCATGTCATATGTTGTCTTCAACCTCCAGTCAACATGGCACACATGTCTCGATTTTGCTCCATGGCCAAGATTTTGGATCTTCCATCCAACACATTTTTGCTCCCAAATTCTTATCCAACGTGTGTGCCACCTTATCCTCAACCAATCCCCGTGATTCTTAATTTCATTCTAATCCCATCTTTTTCTGGAGAAATTTGAGTTTATCTGGTTCCGACTCTTCTTTAAACAAACAATATCTATCTCTACAAGCCACCCTGAGTCTATTTAAGGAGAGCACCGAGATCCCCTCTCATTGCTGTACCTGTTCCTCCATTCGTCCCAACCTCTTGTGCCTTCATTTGCTCAGAACACCACGTCGCCCAGAGCACAAACCAAACACCGCCGACGTGCCTAAGCAAGCTTCCCGAGGCATCGGACCTCCTCATCCAAATCCATTCATGTCACTTTGTACCTTTGGTCATCGTGAAGATAACCCCTCAAACGATTTTACTATTGGTTTATCGTGCGTGACGAATTTCACAATTTCCCAAAGTGTGTTCATCGTCGTTCATGTCATCTTGTTGTGATCGTTCGTCGGTTGGCCAGCCGGCAAGTTCCCCGATGAGCCGTTGTGGCCTTTGCCTTCATGCTCTAGCACCTTGGCCGGAGCCTTTCCCTTGCGCCCTCCGCTCTCTGTCATTTGTTGTGTTGTTGTGTGGCATGAGGTTGCTCTCTGTATCATGTGCCGGAAGCCGTCAATAGAAGGAGGAGAAAGAGTATCAGTATAAAAAGAAAAAGGGAAAAATAAGAAAAATAATAATTTTTTATAATTTAAGGTTTAAGTTGATGATATTTTACAGTAAATTGGTTATTTATTTTTCTTTAGAAAAATAATTTTAAATATTTCAAAATCCTTTTTTTTTGCTTTATGTGATTTAAACTTCTAAAAATCTGTTCTCTCTCATACAAACTCCAATTGAGGTGATTCAACTTTTCTAATTTTTTCTAAAATCAAGCTCTATATTCTAGAGCTATTTATTTTCAATTTTCAGTTTGTTTGGGTCTCTATTTGTAATTTATTTGCATTCGTTGCTTTCTTTTCTAGTAGATGCTAATCCCGAGGGAGTGAACGGGGAATTTGAAGATCAACACTCGGCATTAGATCAGCAAGGCAAGTCGTAACTTTTGATCATGTTGAACCTAGATTTGCAAAAGTAATTTGTTTTATACAATTGCATGCTATTTGTGTATCAATGATTAATTGCTGGGAATAGCTATAAACCTAGTTGACATTATGCCACCTTGATTATTGGAATACCATGTATCCCTTGTTAATCCTCAATTGGGACATTAGTAGTTGGACATGATCATATTATTAACATTGGGTTGTCGGCGCTATACTTAGACATGCTTAGTTGTACGATGGAATCCAGATCACATGTGAATTAATGTAAATCTTGAGTTAATGAGATATTGAATCACGACCGTTAGCTACACTTTTAAAATTTGTTATACCATAGCAGGGTGTGCCATTGGTCTTAGCAGAATGAAATTGTTTTTCCATCGGGTAAGTGATCATGTAGTAAAGGGGGTGCTGATAGCACATTTGGAATGCGGATGTCTTGCCTGAGATAAATTAAGGACTTAATTTTGTGTGCCATTGAGCTTAACCTAACCGTACAACCACATGTCCAGTATAGGACAGACCTAGCTGATTGATTTGCAATGTCTAAGTTTGAGTACTACTAACTGGTGGTGTGGGTTCCGGGATGGACGGGTAGATTCACATGGCTCAAGAGAGAGCCCTGAGGGTCGAAACCTTAGTGGCAGTACCGAGTTTAGATAGGCATTGTAAAGGCTTTGTCATGATCTCTCTACCGACACACCAAAGAAAGTGTGTTAATTGCACAACAACAAGAGACGATCATGTCTTATGGCTAAAGTAGTACAGCCTCTGCATAGTGTAAAACTACTCGAATAGCCGTATCCGTGGTCATGAACATGCCCAAGAATTTCACATGAGGTATAGAGTGTTTCATGAAATGTTGGAAGGTGGAATTGTTGGGATGTGTACAGGGAGTTCATTGTTGTTTTGCTGTCTAAAGTTAATACTATTGAATTTAGTGGTTTGATAATTATTTTAGATGGTGTAGGGTGATGCCTCACCATTTTGTTTATGTTGTCTACCAGTGATTTACCAGTTATTTATTATATTTTCATAAATATGCTTTCTATCTATTTATTATATTTCAATTCAAGTTATTGCTTTCTGCAAAAGAACCATATGACTATTCTTTGGCAAGCCTTGCATGAATATATTGCATCATTTTCCTGCAGCTTGCTGAGTAATTTTTGTACTCACGGCTATACGCCTTTGTTAATCAGTTGCTAACGAAGGACCAGGAAATACAGAGTTCTATGAGTAGGTACTTTGAAGACTACGTGGATTAGGAAGGCGTTCCCTAGATGATTGCCTATGGTATGTCGAATGGCCCAAGGTATTTTATTTCCGCTACAATAGGTTATTTGTTTCTCAAGCCTTTAAGGCATAGTGGTGTAAACATTGACCATTGCTTTATTTAATAATAATTTGCTTCTTTCTACAACAATATTTCATGTGTGTAGCCACTGTGTGCTCTAGCATGATCTTGAACTAGTGAAGTATACACAAAGGGTTTCGGCATTCGTAAGTCTAGTTCCTAACACAACGCCTGGTAAGATATCGAACTATATAGTTTGTAAAAAGTCCATATATAACTTCATAAGTGAAATAACATGTTAGGATCTTGGATGCAGATAATGTTGAGTTCAAAATCTTCTCAGGGCTCTTTCCAAGGAGACAGGGAGAAAGATATACTCTTCATGGCCTTAGAAAATAAGGAGCACTTGGGTCGCATGCGAGGCAAAAGTGTTTTCATTCCCTGAAAAATGGGATTCGCACAAGACTTCGACATGTACTAGAGTAGGAAGAGAACCAAACCCGAGCACGAGGGATGGCTGGTGACAATCTTTGAGGAAATGGTTTAGGAAAGGCTGAGAGCGCAATTCAATGATCATCTAAGAAGCCTTAAGGAAAGAATGGAGCGAACGATGGCTACAAACAGGCACGTACGGAATGTGCAAGCCCCAGACACATAGATGCAATTCAGCTCAACTAACCATTGGAGCAGCTGCACGTCTGAACATGAGACGGATGTGGACGACGCCAAATTTCCTCTCGATGACATCTAGGTAATATATATGTCTAGAATTCTCTATATATACACATGTTGGATGTGTTAGCTAATTATGTACCCTTATGTACATGGCCACGCCGTGTAATCTCCAAGTGAGGCTTGCTAATGGATTTGTTCCCCTACAGGCTGCTTGGGGGCGCGCGTATCCATCTGGTCGAGGGTCGATTGTCCACGGTACCTTCGGATTATGTGAAGGTCAATATCGATGGTGTACATGAAATTTGCAAGGTTGTCATACTGGAGATACCCCCAAATGATGAGATCGTGATACTAGGGCATGTCATTAGCATATTCATTCAGTGGCAAAAGAGGGACATCTCCTTCGACAATTGTCGTACAGCTGGAGCTACCAGTACTACTAGAGCCACATGTTGCATCGAAGCAGGCCACCAAATCAGCTACCGTGCCCCATTAGCACAGGCCGATACTTTACTTCGGGCCCAGTCATCTCCCGTGAAAATGACCTATGATAGATGGTGAGGCAGCGATAAGGTGAAATCGAAGCGGACCACGGAGGCCTCTAACTTTTCATTAGCCCCGTTAGCACGGGTCAAGCTAGAACAACTGTTCGTACCGGTAGAGTGACAGCAGATTCTTACAATAGCTTATGTTAGATTGCAAAATTGGTGTATGGAACAAGCAAACAAGTCGGAGGAGGTATCGAGTATCTCGGTTAGCTTCAAGGAGGAACATTTCTTGCACCAGTTTTTGGGAGGCTTCTTCATGGTCAGCTTCAACGACTTGTTCGATCTCTACAACCTCGATGCCCTCGACGCCTCACTCATCAGATGCTGGACATTATTGGTGTGTGCAATCACGGTCTACATTCATGTCATACCGATAAATGTCATATATATATATAATCCTTGTTTTTTTATATCTAGATACATGATCATTGAAGAAAACAAGATAAAGAACCGGTGGGTTTCCTCAAACCACTCTAAGCAAACCATGGACGAAAATTTACAAATCATCCAGAAGTATGTGGAAAATGTATTGGTGGCTCAACGGAAATTGTTTTTATACTTTTGCCTCACAACCCAAGGTAAGTGCTTCATCCAGTTGCTATACTTGTTGATTTGTACTTTATATGCAGCTCGAAGTTAGGTTGAATGACTATGACGACATACCTGTGTAGGTTTCACTGGGTTCTACTTGTAATTATACTAAGATAGAATAGGGTATTTTACCACGGTTCTAAAAAGGGCGCACCCACAACTTGATGCCAATCGCAAAATTACTCAAGGCATCGTTCAATGTCTAAAGAGCTTGTGGAGGGCCACATAAGGATTTGTCACAGCTAAAGCACGTTCATAAGTTTCCAGTACCGCTAATATGCAATAATCATTCACACTTCATAATAATACCTCTAGAACTAACCAATTATATTTTCGCAGGGCCACCAACAGCCAAAGGCCAATAAACAATGTGGATTCTACGTTTTCCACAACATGCAAATCCTCATTAGTGCAAAGAAGACCAATTTCATGGAGATTTGTCAATCTTGCAATAATTGTTTCCATTTATCAATTTATATACATGCAAGACTTTACTCTTCTCATTGACACGCTTGGAAATACGCTGAATCTGCATTGGAACAGGATGACCTGTTATGAATTCAAGGACAACTCTATGCCTTCTTGATACATGAGGTCATAAATCCAAAAGGTGAGTGCCACTCAGCCTCACCTGATGAGTTGTGAATTTTTTAGTTACCACTTGGGTTAATTTGTAAACCTTGTGCTATTAATTTGTGAGTTGTAATTATGGATTCAATTGGTTAATATATCTGAGTTGATTTATAAAATGGATGCGTTGTATATAGTGTGTAATATGTAATCTGAGTTGATTTCTGAAATGTATGTTATAATAATATGCTTATAATGTAAATTCTGTAATCTATTTTGTTTAGGAGGGCATGGCTAATATTTCCTGAGGCTAGCCAATAGAATAAAAAATCTTCAATAATACAAACCATCATCACAGATGGTTCTAAGCTAGAACCGTCTGAACTGTCTGTGATGAGTACATACTACAGATGGTTTGTAGTTGGAGCCGTCTATGATGATGGACTATTATAGATGGTTATATGCTAGAATCATCTGTGATGATGGGTCATCAGAGATGGTTCATAGATAGAACCGTCTCTAATGTTAATTTTCACTAACGGTTAGGAAACCGTCTGTTATGTGCACTTCTTATCACTGACACATATTTATAGACGGTTCACAAAATCGTTTGTGATGAGGTTTTTGAACCGTCTATGATGATCTTTCGTGTAGTAGTGTAAGGACCGAACGAAGTGTTGTATAATCCAAGATAATCAGTGCAACCACAAGTGCTATTATGGGGTAGCCTTAACCAATTAAGTTACCTGGGTCTGGCTTTGCACATTGAAAGGCCGTAGTAGTATGGGCAATCCGGATAGGTTAATTTGCTCGAAGAGGTGCCCTCACCGAGGTGTTGGGAATAACGCTTACCGATACTATGGTGTATGCCTTATTATGGGGAGTAGTGGGGACATGATATGGATGGATTGTCATGAGGCGGTGATTATACACATATCTTCTACCGTTATAATAAGGGTTTATCGTCACCGAGCTGGTGCAAAGTTTAGTCTAGGTGATATAAAGGTTCATGTCATGACCTCCTGGCCACACGCCAAGTGAAGAAAATAGTGGTAAAATGAGTCAGTCATGTCTTGCCGGTAAAGATGTCCGCATCTGTAGAGTGTAAAACTTTCTGAAAAGCCATGCTTGTGGTTATAAGAGACTTGGTGCACTGACACTAGTTAAAATTTTGATATTTCACAAAAAGGGTTGAATTGAAAATTTTTGTTGGAAAGTCTTTGTTTTAGATTTATGCTAGGGATTGGCACAGGACAATTCGATGCTCACAACCATAGAAGACTGTGAGTTATTATATATTATGCTATTCATATTTTCTATATGTATATATATATGTGTGTGTATATATATATATGTGTGTATATATATATATATATGTATATGTGTGTATATATATGTATATATATATATATTTGTTGAGTACGGAAGTACTCACAACCTTGCTATTGTTGACATTCAGTGGCCAAAGGAATAGAAAATCCCGACAACACATTCTATACCGTAGGATACAGGGATTTCGCTTATGCGTTCTTCTAAGAGTTTATCCTTGTCAGTTGCCTAAGGGTTATGATGGGCATACTACTAGATTTTTGTATCTTACGATTCACTCTATTCAACTTCTAAAGCATTATTGTATAATTATCTTTCACTATTGTATGTATAATATCATGTATGGATGTGATGACAATGTTTTAAATGTGCGTACTAGCCACTGATCATGGACTGGTACTGTATGCACATGGGACCTCCCTCGGTATTCCAAGCTAAAAGGAAGGGTCCCCACAATATGTGAAAGCAATAACCTGAATCTAATATCCATCTAAGAAAAGTACCTGATTAACTGACGAAATGTACGTCTGAATCATCTTTTATATCTCCATTGAGCATGCACCCTTCATTTGATTTCAATCTCAAACAGTCCTTGATCATATACCATCCTCATCACATAGATAGAATATACATATGTCCTTGCTCTTGACGTTCTTCTTCCTATAAGTCTTGGTTTTGTCTACAACACCTATTTCAGCTAATACATGAGACCAAAGAATAAAGATTGCAATATATTTTTCAAGGATTCTGCCTCCAATAGATATTCAACTGTCTCATTGAAGTTGAGAGTATTTTTTCGACAAGAATATTCATCAATAATTGCTCTCGTGATGGTTGTAGAGATGATGCTAGTATGACAACTTTATCATTCTCCTCAATTTTCTCATCTACACTAAACAGACATGTGATAAGCTTGTTAAAGACAATGAGATGGCCAACGAATCATGTATATTCCTCCATAGACAACATGTACAATGGTCGCTTAACACCTATCGGTTTGTCAGTGACTTCGCTATATAGAATTCTTCTAAGTCCTTTCAATATTTCTTCAGCGAATTTTCCTTGATCATTGAGCACTTTACCACACTAGAGAGACAGAGACAGACTGTACTGGTAACTTTCCATTCCATCACCTTCCAGTCTTCAGTAGTCTTCAAGAGCATGATTAACTCTTGCTGGACAAGGACATTCTTCACCACACATTGCCACACAAAGAAATTTCCCCCACCATCAAATTTCTCTACTCGATTCCATATCATCGACATCAACCTTGATTTTGTGCCACCTGATACTTTACTATCCTTCTTACAAATATGATTAATCTGGCCTTGGCTCTGATACACTTGTTACACCCTGAAACCCCTTCTTATACGTAGTAGCCTCCTAAATTCAGAGTTTTATGACATATAATACGAGCATATATGGTCTCAAGAACAAAGAAGATGAATCTTATAGAGAGAACCAAAATAACAATGTTGAAGCGACCACGACAAGAGAGAAAGGATTTGGCGAAGCCGACTGCAAATTCTTTAAGCAAAATCTAAAAAGAATATAATAGATTATTGCTCTTTTACAATCTCTCGAACCTTTTAGTACCTTTGGATCATTGCTTTATATAAAAATCTAGTGCTAAAAAATAATCTAGTTTCTAATCCTCTCATGCACCTCTTACTATGAATAAGTTGGCTTGTGATTTGTTGGTTACTTCGGTTCTCCACATCCACCCCTAGTTTTATATAGCCTCCCTAGTTCTCCACCTAAGCAAATGAGAATTCTACTCCTATTAAGATTAAAAATCCTAATCTTATTAGGATTCATCTAGCACACCTTTCTAAATCTAAAAAAACTATATATAAGTTACCATATTTAACAATAACATCTTTTCAGTCAAACTTAAAATAGTTTGACTAAACGGATTGACACTCATTTTTTACTCGATGGAGCGTAAGTTTACAACTAATTTGTTTACTCACTTTGCTGTTGCTCCCTAACAACTTGTATACATCTGGTGAATTGTAGGTAATTAATTATAAGATTGCCGCTACTGTCTTCCTGATTCGGTGATTTAACTATAGGGAGGTATGTGTTGTGTGGTCCCTTATGCCAAAACCCCGGATGAGCGCTATATAAGGAGGAGGGGGGTCTCCCCCCATGTACATGCAATCAGAAATTCAATAAAGGATTCGCCGTCGCTCTCCCTAAACCTATGTCTCTCTCTCTTTCTGTTCTCCACTTCAGATCTGTTCGGGAACCCCGGACTATTCGATAGCGAGGTTCCTTAACACGTTATCAGCACGAAGCTCTACCGGAGATCAGAATTGAAAAGGTGAGAAAAGGTGGGATTCGACGATTTGAATCTAATCGTTTTGTTCCTTCGCATGCATCTATCCTACGTGGCACGGTTACACGGCGATCGCATCGGTTAGCCGACATGAAGCTACATGACATTATTTACTATTCATCACGTAAAAAGCAAAGACGGGCGCTCGGCGCCGCCACCTTGGTTTTCGCGACCAAGAATGAAGTCGTCGACGGCAGCGCACGCCCGCCGCCCGTCGCATCGGCGCTTCGCTCGCAGCCACAATGATCGACCGCGCAACTTGTTGGCACCTCGCTGCCACACCACCGCGACGCATGAAGTCGCGCGCCCATCGCGGCGCGCCCTGTCGGCGCGCATGAAGCCCCATCGCTCGGCGATGAAGCCCGCCACGGAAGGCACCTCGCCGTGCCTCGCCGCGCCGCCGCCCGAGTAGCTTCGGCCGAAGTCGCCGCGCGTCGCCGCCCCGGCTCGGCCGCACAAGCACGGCGCGGACGCTGCACCGAGGCAGCCGCAGCCACGCCATCGCCAGTGCGGCGCCGCCGCAAGACGCAGCCGCGCCAGATCCGTGGGGCTGCACGCAGCGCGCCACCACTCCGGCGCCGCCGCCTTCGCCCATGAAGCGGGCACTTCGCCGCCGGCGGCCAACTGCGCCAGAAGCGCGCTCCGTCGCCGACGCCGGCTCAGAAGAAGCGACCCGCGCGCAGCATGTCGCCATCGGCACCGCGCGCGCCTCGCCGCCACAAGACGGAAGAAGCGCGCCACCACCTCGTCGCCCCGGCTCGGCGCCTCGCCACCGACCTTTGCCCCGCTCGAAGCCCCTCCGCCTCGTCCGGATCGTGCAACCTCCATACTTCGCTGCCGATGCACCGTTCGCTCAGCGGCCGTCCCGCAAGCGGCGCCAGCGAAGCCCGGCGCGCGCTCGCCTGACGAAGCCCGAAGAAGCGGCGGCGGCACTGGCGATGCCTGACGGAGCAGCGGCGCGCCTGGCGATGCCGCCGGCGCTCGGCGATGCCCGACGCCCTCCGACTGCTCGCCATCGCGCGCCCGCCTGCCAAGCCGCTCAGCGCCTCCTCTCGCCAGCGCCATGCCTCAAGGCCTCACACAAGACAGAGGGAAGAAGTGGCGTCTAGGGGTGGAACCCTAGCCGCCCGACTTGTTTGGTGGAAGTTTTAAGGCGCGGCCCAATGAAAGCTTCTGCAAGAAGCGAAAAAAAAAGAAGGAAAAAGAAAAGAAGAAAAAGAAAGAAAAAAATGCAGAAAAATTGCAGAAAATTTTGAAAATTGCCGAAAATCAAGAAGATTTATTTGGCTCTGTTTTAATTTTCTTGCTTTATTTCTCTGTTTTGAATTTTCTTTATGAATTTTGAATCAGTTGCTTTATTTAATATATTGCAATGCATATGATTTTTTCGCTCTTTATGCTTTTTGCAACCATTTTTCTATTAGATTACACGCAGAATCTAATGTCGAATTTTGAAATCATGAAGATGTCTCGCATCGTGAATCGTGAGCTTGAAGAACTGCCCGCACGGTCGTAACTACCTCACTTGGGTATCGGACGTGAAAATCGCTCTGGGGCAAGAAGCTCACAAGAAGAATTGGTCTAGGGTCCTCGCAGACGCTAAACCTACCACGTATCGTAACGATCAAGCCTTGCACTTCCTCAGCACCACCTCTCACCCACTCAAGAATGAATACATGGTGAAGAGAGTGCACTTGAGTTTTGCGCACTTGTATCAAAGGGTCGAGTACAATTACGCTTTTGCACGTAATTTGTACCAATCTCTCTCTATGTAGCAAGAAGATCACCGATGAAGAGAAGATTGAGAAAACTCTCTACCTTCCACCCTAACGCTATCCGAGTGCACGCAGCTATCGTCGGGAGCGCATACAAGGAGTATTGCGAACGATTGATGTTATGCATGTTGCGAAATCACAAGACGATGTTCTACGCAAGAACTATGTCTCACAGACCACCTAGAAGGAGCGCTGGAATAGAAGTCAATGCCAATAGCTACAAGGTGAGAAAGCCCGTTCATAGAAAGAAGGGCAAACAAGGTGGAAAAGAGAAGTTTGGACCAAGGGTAAGTCCAAAGCCGTTAATGCATGAATCGCTTTTTCTTTTAGATTATGGTTGTTAGCATTTTCTTTTGAATAATGAATAGTAGGCTCGAAGAGCATACTTATTTCATGAATAAATATGCAATTTATTCTTTATCCCAGTATTCTTTCAATTGCAAGCAATATTTGAATTATTTTGCCTCTGTTTGATTGGAATTATATTTCTTGCATCTAGAAATCGTGTAGCGCCCAAATGGAAGAGATATGCATTGTTGACAGTGCACAACAAATACCATCTTAAGAGAGTCTAAATATTTCAATCGATCACGAAGAACGCCGGAAAGATTACTACGATCGCAGGAAGCGACTCATATGTAATCGGCTCAGGAAGAGCCACTATTATATTGCCTATGGGTACAACTTTGGTAATTGAAGAAGCCCTTTTGTACCCTGAATCAACGCGCACTCTCTTAAGCTTTAAAGACATCCGCGCCAATGGTTTTCACGTAGAGAAACCAATGAAGAAAATGGCAAAGAATACTTGTGCATTGTGAAGCACGCGGTATGTCAAAAATGGTATTAGAAAAATGTCCCTCATATGAATCGGGTTGTACTACACGAATATTCATGCACCAAGTGTATACTTCCTTGAAGACTGCTTTTAGAAGCTCAATTATTTTCTTTATGGCATGGTAGATTAGGTCATCCTGGTCTTAGAATGATGAGAAATATAGTGAACAACTCACAAGGTCATGGCATTAACGTTAAGAATTTCCCGAATCATGAAGATTTTGTGTGCCCTGCATGTGCCACCGGAAATTAATAACTAGACCTCTGTCATGAAAGTGCAAAGTGAAATCCTCGCATTCTGGAACGCATCCGGGGGATATTTGCGGTCCGATTCAGCCTCGCTCGTGGCTGTTTGATACTTTATGGTGCTCATCGATGCTTCCTCGAAATGGTCGCATGTATGCTTGTTGTCAACAAGAAACCATGCTTTTGCAAAGTCGATCTCGCAGATCATAAGAATTAAGAATGCTTTCCCGATCATCGCGTGAAGTCCATTAGAATGGACAATGCCGAGAATTTACTTCAAAGGCATTTGATGATTATTACACGGCAACAGGATAGCGGTTGAGCACTACGCATCGCACGTCCATACGCGAACGGACTAGCGTAAGCACTAATAAAAGGATTAAGTTCATTGCCGCACCGCTTTTGCAGAGTTGTAACTTGCCCAACACTTGTTGGGGACACGCATCCGCACGCAGCAGCTCTTATCAATTTCGCACCGTCGGCCTACAACATCCATTCTCCTATGCACTTGTGCACGGATCATCCCAAGATCTCCCATCTTAGAAAATTTGGGTGTATGGTATATGTACCTATACCACCCCCTCAGCGGACTGAAATGGGCCCTCTCCGCAAGTCTGGGATATACGTTGGTTATGGGAGTGCATCCATAATCAGGTATTTGGAACCCATGACTGGAGACTTGCATACAGCCCGATTCGCTGATTGCATCTTTGACGAGGATCGTTTCCCGTCATTAGGGGGAGGAAATCAACCTTTGATGAAAAATGCCGAAATCATATGGCATTCCACCGATCCCCGCACATGACCCCCGCACTAATGAAGCAAATCAAGAAGTCCAGAAGATAATTGATTTGCAGAATTTAGCAAATGAACTGCCTGATCATTTTTGTGATCTGAAGGGCGTGGTTAAGTCGCATGTACCCGCAAGGAATGCACCAGAGAGGGTGGAAATACCAAAGAAAATAGAAGGTATCCCTCAACCTGTTCAGAGGCCTCAAAGAAAAAGAACAGTCAATCTGGCTCCTCAAACCCAAAGTACCGGAGACGCCTGAGAAAATCAAGCGAGAGGACTTACCACAACCAATCACGAAAATGCCCCAAGGAAAGAAGGGGAGCCAGCTGAGACTGCATCGGAAAGAAGCCAACGGAAAAGGCAATTCGGCACTTGAATCTTCCATCAAGGAAGCCACGGAAATAATGTGTGCGCACACATAGGCGATGAAAAGCTAAAGGAACTTGCTCCTGCGATAGGGAAAAGCAGCGAAGAGCAAGTAGAAGTGCATGAAGCACCCCATGAAGAAATGGCCATAAACTTTGTAGTAACAGGAGAATCCCTGAATAGAGCAACAGCCAACGTTGATGCATACTTTGCAAAGAAGATTGCCTCGATCATTGATCATGATCCCGAGCCTGCATCTCTAGCAGAGTGCAAGAAAAGGCTAGATTGGGAAGAATGGAAAAAGGCAATCACTGCAGAGTTAGTCTCTCTGAACAAGAGAGAGGTGTTTGGGCCCGTATGCCGCACACCTCCCCATATAAGCCCTGTAGGTCACAAATGGGTCTTTGTTCGAAGAGGAATGAAAACAACGGTTGTAAGGTACAAAGCAAGGCTTGTAGCTCAAGGTTTCACTCAACGCCCCGGAGTTGATTATGAAGAAACCTATTCTCGGTCATGGGAGGAATTACCTTTAGATATTTGATCTCAATGGCGCCAACTTGAAGTTGAGAATGAAGTATGGATGTTGTCACAAAGATACTCAGATGGAAACTTGGATTCGAGATATACATGAAAGTACCGAAGGAATTCCTATCCCAACCAAGACGGAGCAAATAGAAATCAGACAGGTGAAATTGGAGAAATCACTGTATGGGCTGAAGCGCCAGAAGAATGTGGTACAATCGCTGAGTGACTTTCTTTGCAAGAAAGGCTACACAAACAAATAAGATTGTCCATGTGTGTTTATACAATGATCCCGAATGGATTATGTATAATCTCCGCCTATGTAGATGACTTGAACATCATTGGGACGGATGAAGAAATTGAAGAGGTATGCTCATACTTGAAGTCCGAGTTTGAAATGAAAGATTTGGGTAAAACCAAGTTTTGTTTAGGCTTGCACTTGAACATGTCCAAGGAGGAATCTTGGTACATCAATCAACCTACACGCAGAAAGTGTTGGAACGATTTAGCTTTGAAAAAGCATATCCTCGCAAGACTCCAATGGCTCAAGGTCACTCCAAGCAGACCTAGACCCATACTGCACCTAGAGAAGAGGGGAGGAAGTCCCGGGAGCGAATTCCCATATTTGAGTGCAATTGAGCGCTCATGTACCTTGCAAATAGCACTAGACCGGACATTGCGCGTTCACGTGAATTTGCTAGCACTGATGCAGGCGTAACCCACCAAAAGGCATTGAAAGGGATCAAGGACATCTTCCGCTACCTCCAAGGAAGCAAAGACCTCGGTCCGTTCTTTAGAAGAAATAATGAATTGAATTTGGTTGGCTATGCCGATGTTTGGTATTTATCGGACCAAGATAATCGGCAAGTCCCAAACCGCTATGTTTTCCTATGTGGAGGAACAAGAATTTCTTGGAAGTCGTCTAAGGGACTCTTGTCTCGACGTCGACAAACCACTCGGAAATCATTGCTTTGTATGAAGCATCTCGTGAATGTGCATGGCTCCGAAGAATGGTTCACCACATCCAGAAGTCATGTGGTTTGAACATTGAGCAAACTCCCACAATAATTTATGAAGATAATGCAGCTTGTGTTGCCCAAGCACGATGGGTTATGTGAAGAGCAATCTCACGAAGCATATCAACCCCAAGTTCTTCTATGCTCATGAATTGCATAAGATGAACGAGATCAAGATATTGCATACTAAGTCATGTGAAAATCTTGCAGATTTGTTCACTAAATCACTCCTAGCATCTACCTTTGAAAGGTGCGTGAAAGGAATTGGGATGATGGGACTTAGAGAAGTGCAGATTTCAGGGGGAGATATTTCACATACTCCCACATGAATCTCGAGCATGAATTATGAATACCCAACATGAATCTCGAAGATTAGCATTTGAAGTTGGGAGAATTGTACTCTTTTTCCTTAGCAAGTTTTTCATGAAGTTTTCTTGCATAAGGTTTTAACGAGGCAATTCGTGCAACATAGTAAGCGTATGCTATGTACTCTTTCTCCAAGTATTTTTCCCACTGGGTTTTTCTGGAGTTTTAATGAGGCATATGCATCTCGCAGCAAAGGGCCCAAGGGGGAGTGTTGAGAAACCCTAAAAGCCCATTGAAGGCCCATGTGGTCCCTTATGCCAAAACCCTGGATGAGCGCTATATAAGGAGGAGGGGGGTCTCCCCCCATGTACATGCAATCAGAAATTCAATAAAGGATTCGCCGTCGCTCTCCCTAAACCTATGTCTCTCTCTCTTTCTGTTCTCCACTTCAGATCTGTTCGGGAACCCCGGACTATTCGATAGCGAGGTTCCTTAACAGTATGGTTAGTGCATACATTGGAAAAGGCACTAATATCCATTACTTGTGGCCTGAAACCTTTACGAGTTAAATTAGTATATGATTGCAACTAATGTCGTCACTAATAGGCTTGTTTTGGTTAACAACCAGTCTCCACTGTTAGATTATTATGGGATGGTCCATAATTAATTTAATAGAAATTTCAAAAGGCCCATTAGAATACTAGGAGTCATCAATTTGGTTTAGTACCATATGGGTAATTGAGAGAAGGTTTGACCAACTTAAATAGTTGTGTTGTGTGTCTCTTAATTAGCAAGGTGAAAAAGGGTAAAGGCTGTGCCACACGCGCGCGCGCGCCGAGCCGAGCCGAGGCGTGGGCGTGTGCGAGTCGAGACGAGAAGAGACGCCTCAAGATAGAAGGCCGATAAGGTTTTTGGGGAGCGACCACGCGACTGCTCGAAAAGTGTTCCTGGAAGCGCATCTGCACTGCACCAAGGCTTCACTGCGACAACCTGTGATCGTCTACTTCGACCGTCATGGCGAACGAGAATGTTCTGCCTGTGCCAACGGTGGCACCGGCTCAAGGGTATATTAACTTATACCGTGTTTTAATCATGCTGATTTCTTGTTCATTAGTCTTTGCGTATGAGATAGATAATTTGTTATCTAGTACCTTTGGCTTTGAACTAAAATTGCATCTTTGTTTAATCATGATTTACATAATTCTGTGGATTAAAATATTGAGAAAATTCCTAATATTTCCAACAATCCAAAAACCTTATCCTAGGAATTTTACAACTACTGGTTTCGCTGCCGCGCTTAAGCCAACTGTATTTTTACGGCGCAAATTACAAGCGTTGGCGCGCCAAGATGATTTTGTGGTTGACTGCCATGAACGTGTATCACGTTGCGCAAGGCAAGCCACAGCCTGAGGGTGGACTCTCTCCTGAGCAGGAGAGTGCCTTCACGGCTGCGGATAACTTGTTCAGAGGCGCCGTGATTAGTGTTCTTGGAGAAAATCTTGTTGATGTGTACATGATTTTGCCAAGTGGTAAAGAAATGTGGGATGCACTTGAGGCAAAATTCGGAATCTCTGACGCGGGCAGTGAACTCTATGTCATGGAGCAGTTTCATGACTACAAGATGGTTGATGACCACTCTGTAGTAGAACAGGCTCATGAGGTTCAAGCTTTTGCGAAAGAACTTGAGAATTTTACATGTGCATTACCCGACAAGTTTGTGGCGGGATGCATCATTGCGAAGCTGCCACCTTCTTGGAGGGATTTTGCCACTACTCTAAAACACAAGAGATAAGAGTTCAGCGTTGCTGGTCTCATTGGGTCTCTAAATGTTGAGGAGAAAGCGAGGGCAAAAGATATACGTGGGAAAGAAAGTTCTAGTGCCAATGTGGTGCAAAAGAAAATCTTTCAATTCAACAAGAAGAATAAAAATAAGTCTGAAAAGCCTGAGAACAAGAACAAGGCCGCTCAAACTACTAGCTTCAAGAAGAAGAAGAATAAAGGAAAGGGAAACTGCTTTGTCTGTAATGGTACTGATCATTGGGCAAAGGATTGCCCTGATCGCAAAGACAATAAGCAGAAAAAGTCTGCCAACGTTGTTATTGGTAATACTGAGGAGGGAACATCCGGGTATGTTTCAATACCTACCGTTCTATCAGTATGTCGTTCACCTGATTGGTGGATTGACACGGGGGCCAATATACATGTTTGTGCTGACAGATCCTTATTCTCTTCTTACCAGGTCGCAGGGGCTACCTCCGTGTTGATGGGGAATGGGTCGCAGGCACTTGTACGTGGAGTCGGCACAGTTGACTTGAAGTTTACTTCAGGAAAAGTCGTGCGACTGAGGAACGTGCATCACGTGCCCGTGATAAATAAAAACCTTGTCAGCGGGTCTCTATTGTGTAGAGACGGTTTTAAGTTAGTTTTTGAATCCAATAAATGTGTTGTTTTAAAATTGGAACTTTTATTGGAAAAGGCTATGAGAGCGGAGGCTTGTTCCGCTTGTCTTTGACGGACATGAATAAAATTGTGAATCATGTTTGTAATCATGAGACTGATGTTTGGCATTCACGACTTTCTCATATTAATCTTGGTTGCATGATGCGGTTAGCCAGTATGAATTTAATCCCAAAATTTACCCAAGTCAAAGGTTCTAAGTGTCAAGTATGTGTGCAATCTAAGCAACCTCGCAAGCCTCACAAGGCAAAGAGAGGCGAGAAACTTGGCACCGTTAGAACTAGTTCATACCGATTTATGCGAGATGAACGGGGAGTTGACAAAGGGTGGTAAGAGGTATTTCATGACTTTGATTGATGATTCTACTAGATATTGCTATGTGTATTTATTAAAGTCAAAAGATGAGGCTTTTCACTATTTTAAGATCTATAAAGCTGAAGCTGAGAACCAACTTGAGAGAAAAATCAAACGGGTTAGGTCAGATCGTGGTGGAGAATATTTTTCTAATGAGTTTAATTTATTCTGCGAGGAACATGGAATAATCCATGAGAGGACGCCTCCCTATTCGCCCCAATCAAACGGGGTTGCCGAAAGAAAGAACCGTACTCTAACTGAGATGGTTAACGCCATGTTAGAAACAGCGGGACTTTCCAAGGGATGGTGGGGTGAGGCTATATTGACTGCATGTCATGTCCTAAACAGGGTTCCTACAAAGAATAAAGAAATCACACCATTCGAGGAATGGGAGAGGAAAAGATTAAATTTCTCCTATTTACGTACTTGGGGCTGTTTGGCTAAAGTGAATGTGCCTGTCCCAAAGAAGCGTAAACTTGGACCAAAAACCGTTGATTGTGTCTTTATTGGTTATGCTTTTCACAGCGTTGGATATAGATTCTTAATAGTGAAATCTGGAGTACCTGATATGAATGAAGGTACAACTTTTGAGTCCAATGATGCCACATTCTTTGAGGACTTATTTTCTATGAAAGAGACACTTAGCTCATCTGGCCAAGAATCTATCTTCTCTCCTAAACCTTCCACTCCTATACAAATTGAGCCCATTTTTGAGGAAAATCCAATAGATGAGGGCAATGAAGTAACTCGTAAGAGTAAGAGACTAAGGACTACAAAGTATTTTGGTGATGACTTCATTGTATATCTAGTGGATGATACTCCAAGAACCATTGAGGAGGCTTATTCATCTCAGGATGCTGACTATTGGAAGGAAGCGGTCCAGAGTGAGATGAATTCCATCTTGAGCAATGGAACTTGGGAAGTTGTTGAACGTCCATATGGGTGTAAACCTGTAGGATGTAAGTGGGTGTTCAAGAAAAAGCTGAAGCCTGATGGTATGATTGAAAAGTACAAGGCAAGGCTTGTGGCCAAGGGTTATACCCAGAAAGAAGGCGAGGACTTCTTTGATACTTACTCATCTGTTGCCAGATTGACCACTATTAGAGTACTACTGTCTTTGGCTGCCTCCTACGGTCTGATCATCCATCAGATGGATGTAAAGACGGCTTTCCTTAATGGAGAGTTGAAAGAGGAAATCTATATAGATCAGCCTGATGGATTTGTAGTAAAGGGTCATGAAGGAAAAGTGTGTAGGTTGTTGAAGTCTTTGTATGGCCTTAAGCAAGCACCTAAGCAGTGTCACGAGAAGTTCGACAGAACTTTAACATCTGCCGGCTTTGTTGTGAATGAAGCTGACAAATGTGTGTATTACCGCTATGGTGGGGGTGAAGGAGTGATTATGTGTCTGTATGTTGATGACATACTGATCTTTGGGACGAACCTTAATGTGATTAAGGAAGTCAAGGACTTCTTGTCCGAAAACTTTGAAATGAAAGATTTGGGAGTAGCGGATGTCATCTTAAACATTAAATTGTTAAGAGAAGGTGACGGTGGGATTACTCTTGAGCAGTCCCATTATGTGGAAAAGGTGTTGAGTCGCTTTGGCTATAGCGATTGCAAACCTGCTCCAACGCCGTATGATCCAAGTGTGCTATTACGAAAGAACCAACGAATAGCAAAGGATCAATTGAGATATTCCCAAATCATTGGTTCATTGATGTATTTAGCTAGTGCAACAAGGCCTGATATCTCGTTTGCTGGTGAGCAAACTAAGCCGTTTTGTTTCAAACCGGGAGATAATCATTGGCATGCTCTTGAGAGAGTAATGCGCTATCTAAAGGGACATCAAGTTATGGAATTCACTACACCGGTACCCTAGGGTACTTGAGGGTTATAGTGATTCAAACCGGATATCGATCTTGATGAAATAAAAGCCACAAGTGGATATGTGTTCACATTGGGTGGTGGAGCTGTTTCTGGAAGTCTTGCAAGCGCACCATCTTAACGAGGTCTACAATGGAAGCAGAACTCACAAAGATTAGATCCGCCTCGTGGAAGCCGACTAGCTGCGTGAACTTGTGAAGGACTTACCGTAGTTGAGAAGCGGTGCTCGCTATTCTTTTGAACTGTGACAATCGGGCGGTGATTGTCAAGGTAAATGATTCTAAGGATAACATGAAGTCATCAAGGCACGTTAAGAGGCGGTTGAAGTCTGTCAGAAAATGAGAAACTCGAGTTATAGCGTTGGACTATGTCCAGACGGCTAAAAACTTGGCAGATCCTTTTACAAAGGGACTATCACGGAATGTGATAGATGAAGCATCGAGGGAGATGGACTTGAGACCCACATAAAGTAATGTCTTAGTGGTAACTCATCCTATTTGATCGAGATCCGTGAATTAGGATGTTGAGACAAGCTAGTGATAGGTGAGAGGAGAGTATACAGCATTTGGCCCACTCCGTTTGAGATGCAATAACTCTCCTATTCGTATGGCAGGTTGGTTATACCTTAATGTATTCCGAGTGGCTTTGATAAGCGAGAGATGTTGTCCTACAGAACATCTTATGAGGAATACACCTATATGAGTTCGACTGCTAGTCACAGTTTATGAGATTGGGTGATCTCTAGAGGCTCATGAAAGGCTAAGGAGTATGACTTATAAGCTCCAAACCGAGGGGATGCATTTAGCAGCCTAGTATCAGTAAAGGACTTTGGTGAAACTTGTTCGCACAAAACTGTCAATTCAAGGCATAGTCCATTGTTCAGTTGTGGATGAGCGTAACCTTTGTTCTAGATGGAAGTTCAACTTAACAGTCTCCATCGAAAAACTGGTATATCAAACTACATTGGAACTGAGAGTATTTCAAATGTGCCTTTGAAATTTGGTGGGGATTGTTAGATTATTATGGGATGGCCCATAATTAATTTAATAGAAATTCCAAAAGGCCCATTAGAATACTAGGAGTCATCAATTTGGTTTAGTACCATATGGGTAATTGAGAGAAGGTTTGACCAACTTAAATAGTTGTGTTGTGTGTCTCTCAATTAGCAAGGTGGAAAAGGGTAAAGGCTGTGCCACACGCGCGCGCGAGCCGAGCCGAGGCGTGGCGTGGCGTGTGCGTGTGCGAGTCGAGTCGAGTCGAGACGTGACGTGACGTGACGTGACGTGACGTGACGTGCACGTGCGCAGCGCAGGCCAGGCCAGGCCAGTCCGGACGTGATGTGCTGGGCGGGGGCGGTTTGTTTTGCCGTTTCAGTAGTCAATATGACCAGTAACCGCAGTGATCAATGTGACCAGTAACTGCCGTCAGTTACCTGTAACGGACGTGGTTGATGGCTGGCATAATGATCGTCGGTTACTGGTAACGGCTACATGAGTTGATGGCTGGTAACTCCTGCTCCTGCCCGTTGCATGTCGCGAGGCTATATAAGGAGAGCCACGGCTGTGCTTTTCTTCACCTGCTTGACTCTTCCGCATACTCCATTGTTCTGCTGCTGTCCTTTGCATTTCCGCCTCTGTTTTCTTGCGCGCACAAGTAGCAGAGGGAGCAGGCCTCCGGAACCTCGCCCTTCTTGAGATCTTGCTCGAGATAGAAGGCCGATAAGGTTTTTGGGGAGCGACCACGCGACTGCTCGAAAAGTGTTCCTGGAAGCGCATCTGCACTGCAACGCGTCTGCACTGCATCAACCGCTTCACTGCACCAAGGCTTCACTGCGACAACCTGTGATCGTCTACTTCGACCGTCATGGCGAACGAGAATGTTCTGCCTGCGCCTGTGCCAACGGTGGCACCGGCTCAAGGGTATATTAACTTATACCGTGTTTTAATCATGCTGATTTCTTGTTCATTAGTCTTTGCGTATGAGATAAATAATTTGTTATCTAGTACCTTTGGCTTTGAACTAAAATTGCATCTTTGTTTAATCATGATTTACATAATTCTGTGGATTAAAATATTGAGAAAATTCCTAATATTTCCAACATCCACTACTAACAGGTTGCCAGCAGCTGTTGTCAAGTTGTTCAGGGACAATTTATTTGTTCTAACTGGCTAGTGTTTTTAGTGGAGTTCGCTGTCTCACATCAGCTCGTTGAACATATATAGCAAGGATCAACGAGAGGAGTGGCCACTAGATTTAACCAGAGGCTCAATTCCTACCACTCTTTCTCTTTGTTCTGTTGCTGTATGGTATCGTATATACTACTAAGGGCCTATTTGATAGAGCTCCAGATCCCAACTTCACCTGAGATCTGAAACTTGTAAGCTAAAATAAAATGAATTAAGTTTATATTTTTAGTCTAAAATTTGAAAAGATGATCCATCTAATTAAACACTCTAATATACTCACAGATCTAGCTCAACGGATCTGGTGAAGCTAGGAATACCCAGCTCCTGGAGCCCTACCAAACACACCTTAAATCCATGTGGCTAAGGGTCCCTATTCTAATCCCACTAACTACTAATTAGGTAGATGTATTGGTGGATTTTTGGAGATTTTATCATGAGGCGAAATTTTGGTTTTAATATCTTTTAGATATTTAAATTAGATACACGAAAATCATACGTGTAGATTTGTCTCGAAAAATACTTTATAATATTATAATTTTATTTATTTTTATAAATATATTATAATAAAAATTAGTAGTCAAAGTTATGTTTTGAAGACCGTAGTGATATCCAAAATGACAATTATTTATAACCGAAGGGAGTATTAACACTGGCTACACGTACTGTTGGTGCGGAAAAGTGTGCAAATCAGCCTAGTTGAGCATACAAATCATCCTAGTTACTGCGTGCTCACTTGTATTGCATCAGCATACCAATAGCGTCCTTCACACAAGCATACCATGTATATCATCGGTGTGTTCATACTCTGCCTTTTTGAGCATGTCTGGTTTCAAAATTAATTTTCATTACAGTGAACTGTATTGCTTTGCAAATGCTTTGAAACGTATTGAACATTATGAAGTAATTTTCACTTGCAAACAAGTTAGCCTTCGTCTGAGGCATCTCACTACAGGAAACAGGGAATTTAACGTCGGCCATTTTAATTAACGTCGGCCGAAGAATAAGCCGGCGTTAATTAGTTAATTAACGTCGGTGACATGGGACCGACGTTAATTAACTAATGCGTCGGCCGATTCTTCGGCGGCGTTAATTCTTGAGATAAATACTGAAATCGGCGGCCGCGCGCCCAATTGCCTGCTCCCGCCCAATCGCGCCAATTGCTCACGCCGCCGCCGCCGTCGCTCACGCCGCCCACGCCGCCGCCGCGCGCGCCTGCTCCCGCCCGGCGGCGCGCCGCGCCGCTCGCCCGTCGCCGCTTCGCCGCTCCTCGTGCCCACGCCGTCCACGCCGCCGCGCCTCTCCCGCCCGGCGGCGCCCGGCTCCCCTCGCCCGCCCGTCGCCCGCCCAGCTCCCCTGCAGCCCGCCCGCTCCCCTCGGCTCGCCCGTCGCCCAGCTCCCCTCCGCCCGCCCGCTCCCCCGGCCCGCCCCCGCGACGCCCGGCTCCCCTCCGCCCGCTCCCCTCCGGCCGGCGACCGGCTCCCCTCCGGCCGCCCGCTCCCCTCGGCCCGCCCGCGACGCCTCCCTCTGGGATAAGGTACATACATTGAATCGGCTGCGAAACTTTAGGCATGTGATTAGGAGTTAGGACAAATATGAAATGATGGTGGATAACAAAATCGGGGGGCATAACAAGTTCCAAGTATCTTTTGTGCTTGCACCACAGCTAAAAAGTTGAAAGCAATGGGAAACAAGACAAGAGCTGGAGATAATATAATGTTGTATGTTTGACCTAGCTTAAGGGAAAGCCTAGCTATGACCCTATCCATGTTTTCTCTACACCATATATAGCATGTAAAAGAGCAAGCGATGATGCCTAAACCCTAAGAGGAGGGAGCCACAGTACCTGCTGAATACCAACTTGCATGTTATGGAAGAGGATCTAGTTAGTTAGTATAATTAAGCGGCTCGTGCATGGCAGCTTTGAATTAATCGTGCAGGCCAGCACAAGAAAATTTGTCTGCCACAATGTATGGAATACCACCATATATGCATCTAGCTTGTTCATGCAGCACACAGAACTTTTTTAGGAATCAACGGATCGAGGGGGAGATCCCCTTCCTGAAATTAAATTGATTGCTCAAAAGACATTACCACACAGAAACCATGCACCTGCTTGCATGTCAGCAAAAACAGTGACGTATAATGTACATACATGCAGTTATATTGAAAATAATGGGTCTAAAAACAGATATATATATATATATATATATATATATATATATATATATATATATATATATATATATATATATATATCACATATCTATATACCAGATGCATGGTGTATACTGTACAGTGGTGGGAGGGAGATCAACCAGTAATTAAGTTGCGTTTATAGCCAGATCCCAGGTGTATTAGCTACCTCAATATATAAACTGTATATGTATCACTACAATATACTTAAAGCCTGATTTGATATCTTATGAATTGTGCCTGTTAGGCCGACTCAACCTGAATTTTTATATATAGCTATGCTGATGGATCTGTTGTTAGAGGAATTTCATATTTTCAATGTGGATTTTGTTTGGAATTTGTGCAATTGTTCTTCTTTGTTGTATACAACTGCATATTGTAAAGGTAACTATTACTTTTCATTTGATTCATCATTACAGTCAATGCCATATTGTAAAGGTAACTATTACTTTGCATATTGTAAAGGTAACTATTACTTTTCATTTGATTCATCATTACAGTCAACGTATAAGTGGAGAAGTTAGCTACAATATGCAAATGTCACTTTGCTTTCCTCTCTTGTTTAGTTGATATGCACCTATTGGATAAGTCTAGACAGATTTAGAATTGGATACTTGATGCCATAGAAAGAGATATAGGAGGTTAAGATTGATTGACCCTTCTTGTTTAAAGGCAACTTATGCTCCACAACTCAATTTCAAATTCATTAATCAGTTCTTTAATGTAATCGACTGAATCGGTTGGTAAGCACTATTAATCGCTTCTTGAGCTAACATGCTTTATTTGGCATCTTTGGAAACTATATAGCGCGGTTTGAACTCACATGCTTGAGCATTATTTATGCGGTGTTGGTGTTTGATTATCCGATTGTGCCTTGCGTGTTGATTATAGGAACATGTGTTGGATGCTTCAACTGCTCCCTTTTCTTCAATTACCCCAACTACATAACCTATTCCCATTTGGGCTCTTGGAGATATCGCCATAGTATAGCCTCAAGTATGGGTGACGACCGCCGATGGATGTATGAAGGTTGGGAGAAAAGTGGGGCTCACTCGGTGAGTGGGCGGTCAAGGCTACCGCTTTTGTCGACCGTGCCTTCTCTATGTCTAATCTTATTAAGGTGAAGTGCCCATGCAACAAGTGCCGTAATTTCCACCCCGGACAAGAAATCGATGTCTCTGCACTGTGTCGGTTCGGTTTCATGCCAAGCTTTGAGTTGTGGGTACATCATGGTGAGTCACGTCTTTGAAGGACCTCAAGTTGCGGTTGAAGAGGAAGATGATAGGGCGGCGATGATAGGATGGATGAGATGCTAGAAGCTTTGCGTCCGAGATTAACCTAGACTCGGAGGATCCGCCAACACGTGAGGTTCGGGAGTTCTTTGAGCTACTTAAAGCTTCGAAGAGCTTGCACGAACACCGCGAAAGTGACCCAAATTTGCTTTTGTGACGCGCTCATGGCTATTAAGTCCAAGTATTTCTTTTCCAATAATTGTTACAATGATCTCGTGGAGTTGATCTCTGATATACTGCCGGCGAATCATAAGATGCCTAGAGACATGTACCGTCGGCAAACGGCTAATTAACGTCGGCCTTTGGCCGATGTTAATTTGCTGGATTACTGTTGTGTCTAGGGGTACCTATTGATCAGAGCAGGCTCTAAAATAAGGACAGGAAAACGGAAAGTTGCCGCTGAGCTCGGGGAGCACATACGCCTGCTATCTTGTAACGTTCCAAAATTTTCATAATAGTTTTTAAATATTTATTTCTGATTTTCTTATATTTTTCCTGAATTTTGTGGATTTTAAAATGGTTTTTCTATTTTCAAATTTTTAAAATAATTTATTTTAAAACATGAAAATCAAATATTTCTGAAAATAATTTTAGTAAGTTCTAAATGTCTCAGGGTATTTTTGTGAATTTTTTTCTAAATTTTTAACTTATTTGCTATTGTCTAAAACCCTTTCTATTTTTAGTAATTAATTAATTAGAAAATTTCCCCTCACCAACCTCTGGAAGCAGTCCAGGGAGAGATTTTGAAGGTCAAAATCGAAGCCGTTTCTTCTTGGTTTCATTGCAAATTCATGAACAATCTTATCATCATTTAACCAACCGATTTTTTTGATCTAATCCTCTCTTTTTCGTGTGCAAACCATGTTTTTTCCGTTTCGGACGCAATCATGTTCGTGTTTGTCGATACCCTCCTTTTTGGCGTGAAATACCAATAATGTACTAGTCCAATAATTAGTAGTTAGTACGCACATTCACAACATTGTTATCACCTCCATACACAAGTCCACAATACATTAACAAAATATGGTTCTTACAACATGGCCTAAAGGCCGAATTAAAATGCAACGGAGGATGCAAAGTCCAGCATTATGCCTTTTTCCTAAAATACCATAGGCAACTAATAAGGAGTGAACCCTATAAAAATTCATCGAAATGGTTCCCGTGACCTACGGTGAAGTATATATCTTTGGGTACCTCGCCTTTTTCGTTCACTAAACTAACAAATAAGTAAGGATGAGTTCTTTCGTACTCAGTAAGACTTAAAGTGTATTACAAACGTATAGTAAATACAGATCATGTCAAATGAGGTTTCTATGTTTATTTTGCATAAAACAAATTTGAATATGAATATTAAGTAATAATTTGCAATCTAGAATTTATAAAAGGAAAGTTCGACTAATATGAAATTAACAAGTATGTAAGCATAAAATAAACTCATAGTTCTCCATGAATATGAGTATCACATCATCTCAAAGCTAATTCCTGGCATAAAATATCAACATCCTATTGCCAATACCTAGCATAACATCTAAAATAAAAGCTTTCCAACACATACTTGTGATACACTTTAAGTCACATATGTTTATCAAGGAACATGAAGGACCGAGATAGCGATCAAAGGGGGTGAATGATCCCAAATAAAAATTCCCCACACACAAAATACTCCAAACAAGCCTTCAAAGAGAAACACTCAGAGGAAGCAAATAAAAAGAGCTAGCTGTTCTGTATGAGTGGTGCTATAGCTGGGAGGCCGGTAGCACTGGAAGTCGGTAGTACCGCACCAAGGGTGGTAGCACCAGGTGAAGAACAGCTGAAAAACCAACACGACCTTCAAAAGCAAATCTTGATAAATCTTTTGAACGGCTGGACACTCACGAAACTTGGTAGATGTGATCCTAAGGATGTCAGAAACTCATTCCAACCTTCAATCACAAGGATTGATGTCAAAGTTCCGACATTTTTACCCGTGAAGGAAGAACACACCAACCAAGTTTGAGCAAAAACTCAAGAACTCGATCTAAGACTTGCTCGTGGGGTTTTGATGATCTAAGACTTGCTCGTGGGGTCACAGCAAGTAAGAAAACAAGTTCAAAAATTCCGCAAACACGATCTTGAAGAATGATCCACTCATGAACAAAAGACCGGTTTTCTTGCAAGAAAGATGCATGGATTGCCTACATGATTGGGATATGATCTGAAGAAGATTCATCCATTAATCAACATCCTCGGCATAAGAAGCAAAAGCATTTAGAAGGAGAGGAGGAAAATCCAAAAGCATATAGAAGGAGGGGAGGCAAATCCAAATTACATGAATGTAAATTGCAAGAATTTAAGTGCGAAATTTAAATGCATAAAGTAAATTCAAGCATAGGAGAAAATGATTTTCATTTCTAGAAGGAAGGTTTACAAAGCCTCACAACAAAGTGAGTAAAGCTCAAAAGAGTACAAAACCTCTAAAACTTTCAAGAGGAGGAAGGCCACCCTCCCCTCTATTTATACTACTCTTGGGCCACTAACCACGCTTGGATGAGTCCCTCAACTCAAGGGTACTCCATCAAGAGCTAGGATTGACCCACGCACACAGCCATGCAAGGGCTAACCCAAAACCCTCCACACAAACCGGGTTTTCTTGCACGGTTTTCAAAGCACACTACTAGACCCGCTATCCTATCAACTAGACCACGATCCGCCGGCCCACATTGACCCAAGCAGCTTCTAGCTAGCATCTTGTCCGTTCCTAAGCACTGTTAATGTTCGTCCGATGTGATCTTTATATATACTCAGGAGTCAACACGTCCTGGTAGGGACTGCTACCGATTAATGGTTGAGTAAGACTACTCGGGCCATGTCTAAGTATATGTAAACCTATAGCGCCTCACGCTTAAAGGGCTGGGACTTAATTCGGATGGTGATCTGAATTCATATGGGCTTTGAGTTTCTAATAGGTCTTTAATGTAGAGACCCAATATGAGACGTCTATACAAAGGGAGGGAGTGGTGGCTTTAGGGTTAAGAGACACCACAAGAATTTATAATTCTCGAAGTCCTAGCCGCCGCACCTCCTTCGCCCAAAACCATGCAGCCGGCGCTAGCACTCCGGCGCGTGGCGTCCCTACCTTGCATAATGTGAAGTTGTGTCCCGATCTTTCGATGAGAGCGATAACTATCGATTTTGTGGAACTGACTTTGACGATCCGACTACAACGTACGACGACGATGCACCTTAGCAATCGCTAAACCAACTCCGGAGTGTTATTGATCTTGCCGTGGCACGATCAACATGAATACGAGGTTCAATTCCTACAAGCAACCGAAGAACAAGCAAGAACAATAGTAAAAGCAATCTGAAATTGCAAATAAGAATGGAAGGCAAAATCAAGGTGGGGTTCTATTGAGGATCTTGATAGGTGGCTGTCCAGCACAACTAGGGGTGCAATCGGCTCGGATTCGGTTGGATATCGCTCTTTCCGTATCCTAAAACATATTTTTCGTCAAATTCGGATTCGGATTCGGATACGGATAATTCCGAATACGAATACGGCGCGGATAATATCGGTTACGGATTCGAAGCGAATATAGAGCGGAATCGATACGGTATCTGATATTTTTTTGTTGGATATCGCGTGATTATAGATACCGCATATAGCAAACATATAACAATGATTAATCAATTGTATGAGTTCAACATGCAACAAGATTATCGCAGTTTAACAAGTCATTTTATCAGGTAGTCGAACAAATTTACAAAAGTACATTCAATTTCAACCGTACACATACAAAAAGTTATGAAACATAAAACGTACGTAAATAATATCACGATAACATGACCATGACTCTATGTCTTCATGAAAGAGACAATAAGACAGTCGATAATATTTGAATTACATTATACAGACATATAGACAGAAGACTTAATAATGACACAATCTTATATAAGAGTTTGATGACCGAAGTGGCTAAGGCAGGCTGGCAACATCTCAAGGAGACAACAAGTGCATGACCATGGCTACTGGTCCTCGACAAGCACTCAGTCATTATCAACCTCAACCATAGTCTCATACTCATCCTACAAAATAGAAGGTAAGAACAAGAGTGCATGACATGTTTAACATTAATAACAAATGTTGTTTTGCTATTTTATACTACTGTGAAGCAAACTATTTCAGTTTCATATGTATATTCCATTTGGCCATAATATGCTATTCTCCAAACCTATGCCTCCCAAAGGTAACTATTGGTGCATGATTTGAGTGCAGAATTTCTGTTGCTATTGTTGTTGTTTGTGGGTATTGCTCCATAGCATAGAAAGGTCAAGTCCAAAAGTTAGACATAGCATCCAGGGTACAACTAAAGAAGTACTTACATTATTCAATTTTCGTACAAAGGAAGACCATGACAGGAGGAACTTGTCATGTTCCTTTCATGTCAGAAGTTGACACTCAAGATAACTAAATGGATAGGCATGAAAGAACCTTCACTTGGCATAAAATTGATGTTGTAGTTTTGGCATTAAATTTACAAACTAACCAAACTGTTCTTAATTAACTATGCAACTAACTGAGGTTACATTGCAGTAGTTTCTCTTGTTTCACCAAAGACATGTAAGCCGATGATTTGTTGCAATTTGTTCCTTTATTTGTTGCACATTTGTGCCGATGATTGATAAGGTAAGGGTAGGAAAATATCTAAAACACTTACCAATTATCATTTCATCAGTATATACAGCCATACAGGAGCAGTGAAACTAATACTCTGGTTTACAGGGTAAAATCCCTTATGTGTTTTAATTTGTACTGCTCTTTAAGTTTATCCCGACACGATCATAGGTTGCTACAGTAGGTTCCTCTTTTCCTCTCTTCTGGGTTCATAATTAGAAAAATTCAACTCGAGTTATCCACGATGACTAGTTGCACACAAGTAGATAGAACAAAGAGTAACCAAGAAAATATACTATGTAATCAATGCACACACAAGCACCTTTGTTTCTCCATTTGGGGTAGGATAATCCATGCATCAGTACACAAGCATTGTCATTTATACACTATCACAATAGAAAAATTCCTCATGTAAACGAAAATTCCTCATGAAACTTAACTAAATTAGCCATGTATAAACGTAGGATTTCAAGACCAAAAATCAAGAAACATGACTCAAGTCAGCAATTAGCTAGCATCTGCAACGACTATCTAATTAGAATGGTAGCCGCAACACGCCCAGTATGCTAAGCATCAGGTGCAAGCACAAATTAGTCCACGCATATGGCATACATCACATTTATCAACGGATCATTCTTAAACCATTTTGCCATAGGATAAGGCCAAAGATAACAATTATTTTCACCAGATTTCTCAGCAATAATCGACAAAGGTATTAAAAAAGAGGAGCTCAGGGGGAAAATACCAACCAGCTCTAGACTCGCACAGAAGCCGCGCCCCGAGCTGGGAGATCCTAGAGAACATCACAGCAGTCCGAGCCTACCACCTCCGAACCCTAGAGCAATTCAAGAAACCACGAATCAGCACCACAGTCGTTGGGCTAGGCGAGAAATCACCCCCAAGAAGCGACGGCTGGTCGGCCAGTAGAGAAGATGGAGGAGCCGAGGGGACAAACCTTCTAGAAGTAGTGGGAGCAGCGAATTTCCTTCCGCGACGGCAGGAAGGAACTGGAGGGGATGAAGACGAGAGCCGCAGGAGGGGCAGGGGGAGGGAGCAGATGGTAGCGCTGAGTGACGGAGAAAGCTAAGGACGGCTGGACTTGGGGCGAAGGGCACCGCGCGCCGGGACTGGTCGAGGGCGGCGGGACTGGCGAAGGGCAGCGGGACTTGGGCGAAAAGCGCTGGGGCCTGGGAGGCGAGGTAGGCGGAGGGCACAGGGAGGCCCAAGACGGGCTGAGGGCAGCCTGGGCGGCGGCGGCGACAGGGTGGTGGCGGGAGGCCTGAGCCGCTTGGGTCTCAGGTGAGACGGGGAGTGGAGAGAACGGGAGACCTAGGGTTACTGGGTTAGTGACTTAGCTTCGTTGGTAAGGATCGGTTAGATATCCGAAAAATTTTACTGGATATATCCGAGAAAAGGTTCGGAATATTTTGATCCAACGGATAGTGATCTCCCGAATCCGAAATAAAGTATCTGAAACCGATACCGAATCCGAGAACTATCCAAAAAAATTATCCGAATCCGATCCGAACACATCCGGTCGGTCGGTCGGTCGGAAATTATCCGACCCGGTTACACCCCTAAGCACAACTTGAAGAGTCAATGTTTGCACTTGGCAAAACTAATCAAACAAAACCCAAGTGTCTAAAGCGGTGGCTACTGAGTTTATAAGAGGGGTGGATGTGAGAGGGACGTCCTAGGGTTGTGTGCAGCCAGGGGGCGCACACAACTTGGGCTTGGGCTCCCACACGCTTACAAGGCCCGAAACAGACCAAAACAGTATTGTATTGTTTTGATGATTCCGATTGATCCACGATGAATCTAGAGCTATGATTAGATCCATTGATATAGCATTGTTCATATCTAGGACGAGCATGGTCTCATCATTCTCCTTTTCTTGAATTGGAGTCGTCCTTGACTCTATCACATTCTCCTGCAAAATGTTAGTAGCGACAAAGAGCAAAGCAACATGCATATCTTTTGTGATCAAATCAATGGCTCGTGAATCACAATCACTCAAACACTCCCTTTCTTGAAAACTATCATATAGACTATAAACGAAAGTAGAGGTACTTGATATGATATTAAAATTATCAAATTGATCACATTGTTGCATAGGAAGTAAAGGTTTTAGATCTGAACAGATGTATACTCTATGCACTTTGTATTCTCCTTTATTATTATGTTTGCCAACAACATAAAAAATATTTTGTTATAACCATGGCAAATCAGAATGTACAAAAATCTTCTCCTTGAAACTATCCAGATCAAACAGAACATCAAATTCAATGTAATCTAAAGTATTTAAAGAATACATCAATTTAAGCTCATCTTCTTCATTGGCAATGTGAATAACATGTTTGTGTTCAGCGCAAGTGTTTAGTTCAAATATAAATGTTTCATGTTCATTCACTAGTTGTGGCATGGATATAAGTGAAGCATTATCACACAACTCTTCTTTATCACCAGGAATAGCAAGCAAATCAGCAATGGGTTCCATTAATAGTTGCTCTACGATAGCATGACTTATGGACAGTTTTATCTCTTCAAAATGATTTTCACCATGTATACAGTCCATACCTTTTACATTACCTTCTAAATCATTCTCAGTGGTTGTAGGTGCAACTTCAATTTCCAACTCTTCACAAACGTATGGAGCAACAAATATCTCCTCTTTCTGCACATTTTCTTCTTCATCTTTCCCATGATGGTGCTCACTTTTCTACAAAATATTAGCTACAATAGAAGGTGCAACAATGGGCACCTCAAATGAAGCTAAAGGCTCTTTCAAAGATTCTGCAAGCAAGTTTTTAGCTCTACAAGCACATTTAATCAATTCTGAAAGACAAATATATGTTTCATCAAAAAACATCCTGAATTTCATGATTAAGTCCACGTATAAACCTAAGCTCAGTAGCTTCTTAACATTCTTTTAAACCACAACGCAACAAACAATTTTGCAAAGCATGAAAGTATTCTATAACAGTTTTAGAAGCTTGTTTTAAGCATTGAAGTTTAGCATCATATTCAGGAACATAATCATTTCTCTTAAGTCTTTTCATGGCATTCCAATTTTTAGGTTTTTTATCATGTCTAGATATATGCTTTCATCAATATATTGCACCTAACGTTAACACTTGAACTACGGAACTAATCTTTTGGTTTTCAGATAAGTCATAGTTTACAAATTCTTTGTCTACCGAAATCTCCCAATTAATATATGCATTAAGATCAAACTTTCTACCAAAAGGAGGAAAATCAAACTTGATTTTACCTTGTTCATCATTAGTTGTTGAACCCGTGGCGATATGTGGTGGGGCGACCGAGGCAGCGGGTCCATGCTGGGAAGCCGGGGCAGCAATGGGAACCCGTTGTGCATGTAGTACACCATTGTTGTTGCTTAGGAGACGAGGCGGAGGGCTGGAAGTTCCAGGGGCAGCAGCTGCAAGCATATCTAGACAAAATAGTATCAAGGGTAGTGTTAGCAACTCCCTGAGCAGTCTCGATGGACCAGAGACGGTCTTCTTGCAGCGACATTCGCTCATTAGTGAGTCGTACATTGCCTTTCGTACGTGGAGAATGATGCAGTCAACTCTTGTCACCTGACATGGTTAGTAGCAAAAAGGGAAACACAAAGGTTTATGTAATTCCATATCAACTACTAGGAAGTGGAGAAAAGTCGCTCAACTCTCAAGCCTTGACCAAAGCTCTTACAAGTTCTTACCGTGCTGTAGGAGTTGTCGGCCGTTGGCGGTGTCAAAAGTTTTCCCAAGCTTGGATAAAGCTATTGTCAAGGGACCGAACAAACGTATGAGCGTAGAATATGTGGAGCTGGGTAGGCTATACTTTTTTCCTATACAATCTGATAATTCTAGTTATTGTAATGATAAGTAATGACCCAAACTAGAATTCACAAGTCCTAGTTGCCGATCTTAAAGATATAAGCAAATTTTAAGGCAACTCACGTGCAAAGATGATAATATTTATGCAATCAAGAAATGAGCTATAAAATATAAGTGAGGCACCAAAAACTCTATTGCATAGGTCGTAGAGAGACGCTAGCTTATTGCTTCAAGAATGTAAAAAGGGCACAAGATTGCTCAACAATTAATACAATTGCACAATCTGAAATAATGAACACAAATTAGGATTTTGCTCAATGTAGTGCGACCGGTCACTATTTTTTTTTTGCCTTTAGGCTCTTTCTTTCTTTCTTTGAGTGACTTTCGGCCAACACTACTATGAACAAAGTTTTGGAATTCCTAACTCGATGTCACAAGATAGTATGATATGATAATTCAATATTATGCAATGTATCAATATGAATAGCCCTAAACAATATCAAATAGCTAGTCTCAATTGGGATCAAAGTATTCGCAAAGGATGAATTGTTTCCCAAAGGTATGTGTACTGATATTTTGGGTTTTATGAATTGTAGATGCTACTAGACTCAACCAACTCAAAGGAACAAAGCTAGAACACGAATTGAAGCAAGATACCCAAATTCAATGTTTCTAGGGTAGCAGATTTATCGCCTAGATTAAAGCTTCAAAACGACCGAATTTAGAAGGTTCACTATGGAAAGAACTGAAGCTTATGTCCTCAGCTTTCAAAAGAGTACAAGAACATGCAATTTGGAGATCGGGTATCAAAGTTATGGCTCAAAAATCGAACATCACAGAATACCCCCAATTTCAGCCTGCGAGACCGATTCCGAATCCGAATCAAATTCGGTTTGAAGGAGTCCGAATCACAAAGGACACCCAAAAACGTTTTTGTAGAGGACTCTTCAAGGATTTAGGAAAGTACAAAAACTTCTTAATCGGAGTTCAGATGTGAGAATTATGATCAAAATACCAAACCAATCTGGATTGGAAGTACAACTTGCTTTAACAACTTTGACATCCAGATTAAACAGATTTGGCTCCAAAATCAGAGTCCATGACCTACTAGGTTTTTGTAGAGATCGTTTCCAGGTTTCAGGAAAGTGCAAAAACACTAGAATCCGAGCTTGTATGCGAAAGTTGTGAACAAAACAAAATACTGGATAGATTGAAAAAAATCTACGCGAAGGAAAAACGATCAGCAACTAAAACAAGGACTCTAATGGATCAAAACCTAACAAAACTCAATAAAATACCAGATTGAATCTAAAGGTTGAATTTTTGTGGAGTAATTTTCAATTTAGGATAGAAAATAAAAATTAATCTGCAGTACAGAATCTCTCACCGAGAAACTTGGTGCTCGGATACCACCTGATGTGAAATTGTGTCCCGATCTTTTGATGAGAGCGATAACTATCGATTTGGTGGAACTGACTTTGACGATCCGACTACAACGTACGACGATGATGCGCCTTAGCAATCGCTAAACCAACTCTGGAGTGTTATTGATCTTGCCATAGGCACGATCAACCTGAACGCGAGGTTCAATTCCTGCAAGCAACCGAAGAACAAGCAAGAACAATAGTAAAAGCAATCTGAAATTGCAAATAAGAATGGAAGGCAAAATCAAGGTGGGGTTCTATTGAGGATCTTGGCAAGGTGGTTGTCCAGCACAACTTGAAGAAACAAAGTTTGCACTTGGCTAAACTAATCAAACAAAATCCAAGTGTCTAAAGCGGTGGCTACTGAGTTTATAAGAGGAATGGACGTGAGAGGGACGTCCTAGGGTTGTGTGCAGCCAGGAGGCATACACAACTTGGGCTTGGGCTCCCACACGCTTACAAGGCCCGAAACAGCCCGAAACAGCCCAAAACAATATTGTAGTATATTGTTTTGATGATTTCGACTGATCCACAATGAATCTAGAGCTGAGATTAGATCCATTAGAAATATCTCATTGTAAGCTTTAAATCAAGTCCAAGATCACCCAAATCGGAGTCTGTATGCAAAAGTTATTCATATTTGAAGTCGGTGCTTTCCTAGGAGGCCGAATTGGATTCCAGAACATGATGGATTTGATCTCTCTCTCTTCTTGGCCCGTGGATGACGTGTTGAAGTTGGCACAACCAAATGTGGTTATATCCGTAGTAATGATATCCTCATCACTGTATGTGTGAATACCTTGGAGGCATTGCTGTGAAACTTCAACGCTAGGATGATCCGCAACCTGTGACGGTGACAAGGACGATCTACAGCCTGTGAGGCTAGTACGACTACAACCGCACCAATATGATACATCGACTCTACTTCCGCTATGGGTCTATGCATCTAGTGGTAATTCTGTGATCTATAATTTACAGCGGTTCCTTGGTTACACGGTAGAAGATTTTGAATTTTTGCTAGAGTAGCCTACCAGTTCCCTTCACCATGTTGTGGCAAACAATGGGGTTACTACTTTCAGAAGATGGCTTTCTGAGGAAAATCAGAACAAATTGACACAACCACAAGACATTATTGCTAAAGTAGCTCTGTCATATTTTAATGACAAACTAAAATGGGGCTGGGAGAATTCTGGTGTGTACACCGTTAGATCTGTCTATAACTATGTTCATAAAAACCTTCCTGATCGTACTCATAAAATGCTGTGGAAAGCCAAAAATGCCTCTTAAAGTCAAAATCTTTAAGGAAAACTTGTTAAGAAGAAATTGGAAAGGGAATAAATATTGTTGCTTCTTTTATGAACCTGAAGCAATCAATCATTTATTTTTTGGTTGCACGGTTGCAAAATACACGTGGAGCTTGATCGGGAGTATGATACGGGTGTGTTGTCGGCCTACTTGTATTGAGCAATGTTTGTGGTGGATTAATCATTTTATTCCTAGTGGGAAAGACATTCACATTATGGGTTTGTCTGCTGTATACTGGGCTATATGGAAAATTTGAAACAAAGCTTGCTTTGAAGGGACAATATTTGGATATCGAGCTGAGATCATTTGTTACTTTTGTACTTTTGTAAAATACAAGGCAGGTTTATACAGGGAAAGCATGAAGGAGGAGATCATTGCGAGTGTTGATGTTATCCAAGCTGAAGCTCTCCGGCAACATTCTGAAGTTAATGGACGAAATCAAGCTGGAGGTGATAGGCGGTTGTTGTTGGCAAGACAGGAGCACGATGCTGAACAAACATCGCCGGAGAATGCTGGAGATGGGGCTCCTGAAACCCTGTGACGCTTTGGTCAAAAAGTAGTCATGAGCAGTTTCTGTCCTAGCTAAGGGAGATTTGATCATTTGCCTTATTTTTTATACAATTTTTCATTTGTTCCAAGTGTCTCACTGACATGTGACCCTAGAACCCGCATGTCAGTGAGACATCATGAGGCAAATGATCAATATCAAAAGAAAATGGGGGCAAATCATCAATTTTTCTAAAAAAACTTTGGATATTTTGTGGCAAATGATGAATGCTGCAAGACTCTGTAATTCCATTTACTATCTAATATGGAGAATTTTTTTTAAAATAATATATTTTTTTATTCAAATTACAAAAATATACCTTGATCTAAAAAATTGCAAAACTACACCTCTGTTGCCATATGGTTAGACGACAATAACGCAATACGCAGAAAAAGCTGAGTCAGCGTTGATGTGGTCTCTCTGTTGCGAAATAAAAGAGTGGCAGGCCTCTGTCACTAAACCATTGGGCAATATGAATATATCGCTATTTCATTTGGCGATAGAGAGCTGTCGCCAAATGGTTTGGCTACAGAACATCCAAACCAAATAAATTATAAAAATCATGAAATTTTTTTGCAGGAAACTAAATTTATGAGGAACATTTTTGCACTGATTTCATTTGAAAATTTGTTGTAACTTGTGAGCATTAATTATGAAAATTCAATGTTATTTTGATAGTTGCTAGAATTTTAGAGTTCAAACTAGGGTTCAACAAATTCAAAAAAATTCATATTTGTCAGTGATAATTCATGTAGTATTTTACAAAATTATTTGTCAGTTATTTTTTTGAAAAAATTCAAATTTCATTGTTCCTCATTCTCTTTCGGTGTGCAACAAATTTGATGACAAATCATAATAAAACATTGAATAAAACCCGACATTGATATTACAAAGTGCAGTAAGTACAACAACTACAATAGCATGGTATGTGAACTACACCTAAGATACAAACATGCCTTAGGGAATTCATAAAACTGGGATACAACATAGGTACATGCCTCTGGTGAAGAGCTAAGTCACAAAACCATACATTCTATGGCCATAGTTGTCGGAATAGGTCGCTACAATAAAAATAATAATAGTTATCTATTGGTTCTTAACGGGGTACTACGTATGGATACTTGATAAGGCATAATGTAATATCATCATCAAGATTCGGAGGACTCCAAGGCCACAAGGTTCGTGGCCTAGGTGGTATGAAATCGTCATGATCATCATCATTTGTATGGTTAGAAGCTAGCCCTCCTTTAGTGCTGGTTGAACGTCCTTTTGCATTATTGCTTGAATGACCTGTTGTAGTAGTGCTTGAACGGTCTGTTGTGATAGTGCTTGAACATCGAGGTCTAGGTGATATGAAATCGTCATCATCATTTGTAAGTTAGGAGCAAGCCCTCCTTCGGTGGTGGTTGAACGTCCTCTTGAACTTTTTGCTGCAACAGTACTGGGTGGACCTCTACCTCTCCAGTTAGATCCTCTTCTGCGTCTGTTGCATGAACCAGGCATCACACCCCCCGAAGAGTATATACATCGCTATGAATTTTGGGATATCTTTGTTCAGCAACTCTTTATCCTCCGGGAATGACTAACACACAAGACGAGCATACGAATTAGTGAACTTGTAGATAATGCTAAAAAGATTAGTAAGGTGAACAAATAGTAAATAACTAACCTTAATATGCTCTGCATACTTATCGGGAAGCATCAGTACCCTATAAAATCTCATAGAGAAACCTGTAGCAGAAGGGTGGTCGGCTAGTTCGCACACCCTGAAATACCTTTGACGCAACCCTTGCAAGACTGCCTTGAGGTCGTTGGACATTACAAGGTTCATGCCAAAGGTTGTCACCTTATACCTCAATAATGTCGTACGCCACTCTTGCAATTTTGACGCCACTTTACTTAGATTCTCCTCCTTGAATGGATCATCCTTCCCATTATGCGTAACCTTCAATGTGTAATGAATGGCTACGCTGCTTGTCCATGAGAATGCTCTACTAGAGGATCCAACCATGGTGAAGTGTGAGTGGTAGCTGTGTATGTGTGCCTACAGTTTGGCCTTTTATAGTCTTCCCCCGTCTACCCCTCCCACGGATTGAGCTTCCTCCTCAGTTGTCATTGAATGGAGTGCAAGTTGGAGTAGAGAAGAAGCGCTGCTTGGGTGGCGGGTGGTTTTATATGTCACTTTGGTCTGAAAAAGCTGGCTGTAGCGTGTTGTCATTTCGATCCGAGAAAGCGGCGGGTTGCAGGGTGTTGTCACTTCGTTCTGAGAGAGACAGTGTGTTGTATGTCGCTGTGTGAAAACGGGGGTCGTGTCTTGTGACCTTTTCAGGCGGATGTGACAAATCGAACTGATAAATCAATAGGCAGCATGTGTTGCCTCCTCGGCTTGAGGCCGCTGTGACAATAGGTTGAAAGCAGCTTTCTTAGGCTGATTTGACAACACGCTGCCACGTGTACTCAAATCAAGCTGAGAATGCTGCTAGCAACGTGTTGTCCAATCAGACTGAAAAAACTGAAAGCGATGGGCAGAGTGTTGTCACTTTTGACTTCAAAACGTGATGGATGCTTTCGGTATTTCACAACTATTGTTACTACGAGGAGATAACTACCGAATACATAGATTAAATAAGCCCATGAACAAGCTGCCACGAGTAGTTATTTCAAGCCGAAAAAGCTGAAAGCGGTGGGAGGTAATCGACGAATACGTAAGTTAACAATGCAAAAAATGATATATGGAAACCACTTCGAAAGGCATCCATGACAAACTCTGTATCCTCTGCATGAAATGAACTACTTCGCAAGAATAGTGTACAGTACAACAAGGATAGCCACACACAATCTTCTCCAACCACTTGAAAAGATCTAAAATGCGCTCCATCTTGAACATCAGTATGTTCAGCCTCTGCTCGAGCATAGGGTCCATCCTCTCCTCCATAGAAGGCTGGATCCTCTGTGGTACTGTGGTTGTAGGACGCTCCATGTAGGTGTCCATGGTGTTTGCCCACTGAAAATATTGGCATCCTGCAGCGTACGTGATGCAGTGAACATGCTTTAAGGCCTTTCAAAAAAAGGAGATCTCTCCGAACAACTACACAACTCGAACAGGAAAAAATCTTATTTATGAGAAGGAATCAAACTAACTTTTTACTTATAGAGAAAAAGGGTATTTGTAGAACACCCAACCGTTATTTCCCGCGGTGTTGGCATAGAACACATTAGCTTGCACATGGTAGTTAGGACAATTAACCTACCTTGCAGTGGTAAGCACACAAGGCCTCTGATTTCCCAAGCTCGCCATTTGAGACATGGCCTTTGGAAGGAAGGAATGGGATGAGGACGAGGATATGAGGAAGCAGAGCTGGCATGATGGCCTATTTATAGAGGTAGTTCATAGATTCGGCGGGAAAAATGGAGCCAAGCAGAGACACGCAGGGGCAAAATGGTATTTTCATGCCCTAGTTAGTGGGCAGTACATGTTAGAACCAATTAGTAATTAAAAAAATCGAAAAAGAAGATGACATAGAAATGGCATGTTTTACGAAATGACTAGGGCACGTAGCTTGACATAGAAATTTTAGGATACATAGCAGCACATCGTGGACATAACATTGCATACGAAGTGATGAAAGAGACATGGCGCAACATTATGGACGAACCATGATCGGAAGCGTATGATGGATATGGAGTCGTATTTATAGTTAGTTTTTGGTGCCAGCGTGTTGTCCCTAGCGCCCTTAGAAAGATGCTCGCGTGTTGTGTACTCGGCCTGACAAATCTGCTCGTAGTGTGTGGTCAAATTAGCGTGACAAAGCTGATGGTAGAGTGTTGTCTAATCAACCTGAAAATGTTTAAAGCATTGGGTGGAGTGTTGCGACTTGTCACTGCAAAAGGTGATGGATGCGACCTGACAAAGCTGCCGCCATCGACTTATGCAATCAGCCTAAAAAAGCTGCTACCTGTGACTTGTCTAATCGGCCTAACAAAACTGCTGCCCGTGAGTTGTGCAATCTACCTGACAAAGCTGCTGCCCGCGATGTGACAAATCGGTCTGAGAAATTAATGGGCAAAAGATTATATCTGGAAAGCACATAAGTTAACAAAGCGAAATACCATATTGAAATAGTTAATGCGCACTACATGGCTAACTTGTACTGTTGTCGTAGAACAGACATGAATGCAATACTTAACACATGATGACACAAATATTATTTTTTACATGATGTTAATCGAAAGTTACAGCCCGCAAAGCAAGCAATCCTCGTGCATTCCACACTCGAAGTATTATCATACGACTGGTGCTTCAACTCCAGTTAATGTGAGTCCCCAAGGTGTTGGTGCTCCAACAACTGAGAAGTCCAGAGAATTGACAAATTGGTTTGCCAACTATCTGCACTTCAAAGCAGTTGCAGCACTAGCATCTTGGGGAGTTGGTCTTCTGGGTACGTGAACCTGTCAGGCTCGTGCGTTGTGCTTCGCAAGTCGTATTTTGTGTCTTGTGTCACGCGAGGGGCGTCATCAACCTGCCATGGCGCCAACCAAGTCTGCTGAGATGGGTGCTGCGGTAAGCGTGCCGACACAAACATATCCCAAGCATAACTTGCTAGTGGCAAGTCCTGATCGAGGGTGTCCACATCAGTGGGTGTATCGACCTCAGCAATTGTCGATGGTGGAAGGAGAGATTGATCCCCGCGCTCGCGTTGTAAAAGAACTTTGTAGCGTTCAGTGAGTAGTCACGTCGAACTATATGTGTGTAGTGAGGGGTCATCTCAGACTGATAAAAGTCTTCAACGAGTTGTCCCATCGGTCTAAGAAATAGCATCTCGTATTACGGTGCAGGTCCTTCTGTAACAAAAAATAACATTATTGTATAACCAAATATAATAGTTCGTGATCATAAAAACCATATGTCGTACAACATATCTGGAATGGATTAACAAAATACATAAGATAAAAAGTTCCAACAATCCAAAACATAATTAACTACTGTCGGCCCAGTTTCTGGGAGGCTCCTCGGGTCATGGCAGTACTCCTGCGAATTTGCCTGTGCGAGTAGGTCAACTGTGTCGACGTGCGGTGGTCCCTCTGTGGTCTGGCTGGAGGTGTAGCGTACTCCTGCTGAGAAGGCTCTGTCAGTGGTGGTGCTCCGTGCAACTGCAATGGTCCAACCTCATCAGCATCAACGAAGTACCTCAACACACCACCATCGTCGAGGTCGTAGTCCGTGTGGGCTGGATCATCAGGCTGCCCCTCATAGTCGTCAGGTGTAGGTGAAGCTGTAGATGTGAACCACCATACCTGTGAGCCTGTAACAAATGAAGAATTGTTGAGAGCATTCAAAAAATTATTGCAAAACATAGAAAGTGCGATTAAGTACTCACCTTCGGCGTGAGCGGCTAGACCAGCATGTCCAACAACTCACCCCCTCGCAGACGACTGTGTGAAGGTGGCACAGGAGGCTCTAGCATGGGAAAATGTACCTACGGCACCCTACCTCCACTAAGTAGCATGTTGTCAACCACATCGGGAGGCTGGTGGCATCTCGCCAACTGGAGGACGCATCTCGAGCTCTCCCTAAACCTCACGAAGAAAGAGGTCACCTTCTCTCTGGTCACGTCAACCCCACGGGTCAGACGAGAAAGGAAGCTCCCTGACTCCTCGTAGTACTGTCCTAACACATCAGTCTGAAAAAAAAATTATGAATTAGTTAGCACATTTACGAACTGAGTGGAAATGAGATCGTAGATTGGATGCAACGTATCGCACTGTGCAGAGCCTAGTCCGTATGGGCGGGATACGTGTCCCTCAGTCTGGGAACATGTCTAGGAGGACCGGGGTCGACACATACCAAACGCAGACGAGTACGAGAAGTGTACCACTGTCGGTAGCCGTGGTACGTCTGTGGATCGTATGACGTATCCTCAGCATGGACGTCGTCCAGGGCTCCTCCCCACTTCTTAACCCATGATGCCATACGTACGTGCCAGGGGGTGGCCCTATGCACGCCCTTCCTAGTCTAGCTGCAGATAAGAAATAAATATAGCAATATTAGATGGCATAATTACAGAACATCAACAAAGGGAACTTACGTGTGGGAGCCGTATGGGACCTCACGGCTGACCGGGACTGGGAACTCCTATCGTAGACCAAACTGCCTCATCACTCAATGGACAGCGTAGCCCTCGACCTGGACATCGAATAGGAGAAACCGACGTGTATGCCTGTACACCGCATCTCGTGTGCATAGGGTGGACAACCCACCTGTCACACATAGCTGCACCTCTGCCTCTGTGTACAACATCCAGTGTACGTGGTCGTCAGTTTTTGTGGTCGAACACAAGGATGAACTGCGAGTAGCCCAGCCGCACTATCTTGTGTGCCCACCTAGGCTGTAGTGATGACAAAAAAATCAACGCAGAACGTTACCGTTAGTACTGACAAATGTCAAAGCGAAAGTTTCACCAGATGGTGCCCATGGTCAGAGCGTCAACGTCGTCATCACCGGTATGTACAAGAGGCTGCAGGTCGATGTCGGGCCGCTCGATCTGGAACCTCTCGTATGCCCAAAGCTGTAGAAGCAGTGGACATCTGGTGAAGGTCGAGTCATCGGCGATCCGTCCACAACCGTCGCAAAGCACATGGTATGTGGCGCATAGCACAATCGACCCACAATCGCCCTCACGAACTGGATGAGGTGCATGTCCATGCTATCCCCATACGAGCTTGTGAACATGCACCAGCCAAAGAGCCACAGCAGGTACACCTCTAGGTGGTGGCTCACTCTCACCTCGTCCGCAGGTGCAACGATGTGTTTCGCCTATAAATTTAAGCTTTTTTGTTGGTTCAACCAGTATATGCACAATTAAGTTTTAAAGGTTAGTTGCATACCACGAACTGTCAAAGCCACCTCAGTGTCAAACCATGTGTGCTATTGAAGGGTCGGTACGTAGCAGCTGGGATCACACCCTAGAACCACGCAAGTAGCTCCTGGCGCCACATCAGGTCGACGTCCTGAGGCACCACAAGGTGACCAACAATTGGGAGTCTAAGGAGGTACGAGACGTCCTCCAAAGTGATGGCCATCTCCAAGACAGGTAGATGGAAGGTGTGCGTCTTCGGCCTCCATCGATCCACTAGAGCCGTGAGTAGGGACCTGTCGAATGGGAACTAGTGACCCACATCCCGTCCTTGCACATCATCCTGCACCGCATCCACCATTCGGGCGAGTGGCAGCAATCCTGATGCTCGAAGCCTACGAATCAAAAATATGAAATTAATATAAGCACCACACTAATAAATTAATATAAATTATGATACTATAGCAAAGATATTTAGAAATATGAAGAATAGTATGTTTCCTAGGGATCCAACGAGGATCGAGCGACCAGAGCTTTTGCGGTGTCCTCGGTCGTAGTATGCTGAGCTCCAGAGGATCCTCTGGAAAAGCAGTGGTGTAGTGGGCATGGTGATGATGATCAACGACCGGATCATGTCCCTCCATCCCAGTCAGCCATACCTGCAAATTGCAATAATGAAAATTATATTTTAAATGCATATAGAAACAAATACATACAAAAAACTATACAAGCATCATAACAATATATTGAAACAAATTCAAATAATTTAGCTAGCAACAACACTCACAACAACATGTAACTCGATTACAAATAAGGGTTTTTACAGTAACAGTAACGATATGCAACTTTCTTACAACTAGGTAGAAAATAGAGTTCATACAACACATATTACATCATTAAAATATGATTTCAACATATAGCATATGATAATTCAAATAGCTTCTCCGATAGTATGATGACGTCGTCCACCACGCCTTGTAGACGATAATCCCTCCCCCGCCATCGGGTTGCCATCTCCTCCTTCATCTTCTTCGTTTTGTGGTTGGCAGTTCTTGAATGTATGTCCTATTTGCCTGCATAATGAATATTTCTTCATGCGCTTACCAGCTTTAGACTCATCCATGTTATTTCTGATACACCTTGTTTTGCGATGCCCTGCTTTGCATGTTCTTGCATCAAAATCAGGAAACCACAACCTTTCATTGACACTAGGAGTTGTGGTGAAAGAACCAACAACACCATAATCATAAAGCTCCTCGCTTCAAGTTGCCATCACATTTTCCTTTGTAAAATATTCAGATACCAATATACCGGGTCAAATTCCAAATAACGCACATGTGGCTATCACATGAGGACATGGCCTGTGCAAAAGGTGCGGTTTGTTACACGAGCATTTGTAGTCAGCCTGCAAGATGCATTCTTGGGTGATAACCTTCTAGTTGGTTCCACGCCATCCTTTATCCCTGCATATCACCTCGAAGCGCAATGTTCATGCACCTGCTTTGATAGCTCTATGCTTGGCCGCCTTCTTACTCTTCTCATCCATGTATTTAGTGATCATACTAGAGTAAATAAGATTCTCATCTCTGATTACTACTTCAACAGCTTGATGTCTATCCACAAAGTACTTGGTTGTGCCCTGCAACACTTCCTTAACAATTCCTACCAACAGGAGACACTTCATCCTTCTCATTAAACAGTTGTACACCTCCGCCAAGTTAGTTATCACGACACCGTATCTAGCACTATGTGTGTCATGTAACAATGATCACTTCCCTTTCGTCTCGTGCTTTATCCAGTTCGAGGAATATTTGATTGCCCTTTGCCTTCAACGACTATTTGTCGCCTCATCTTCTATTGGCAGAGGGAATAGAGGCTCCACCTAATCCTGTGTTTCACTGCTACTAGCCTTGTTCATCTGCTGCTCTTTATGTTTTCTTGTTAGCTCATCAAGATTCTTCCATAGGGTACGAAACTTACTCGCTTGATTCTGCTTACATAGCCTCTTAAACATGTTTATCAGTTCCTTATTTTTGAATTGCTTATAGAAGTTCGCACCCAAATGCCTCATGCACCATCGGCTCTGCAAGTTAGGCCATGGAAATGGCTCCTCTTCCCCTATTTGCAACTATTTGATAGCACTAAGCAGACCAACATGCCTGTCATGCAGTTTGCACATATCTTGACGAGTTTTCACCACCTCGATCTTCAAGTTCTGTAGGAACCACAGCCAACTCTCGTAGTTCTCGCTTTCTACAAAGGTGAAAGCAACAGGCAGAATCTGGTTGTTTCCATCAACGCCCACAGCTGTTATTATTTGCCCTTTGTATTTCCCGGTCAAGAATGTGTCGTCCATGCACAACAATGGACGGCAATGATATAATGCCATAATGCAAGCTCTGAATGCAAAGAAAACTCTCTTTAGATGGCTCTTGGTCAGCCACTTGTATGACGGATAATCTTGATAATCATAATAAGTGCAAGGATTTCTTCTCTGAATGCAACTGAGTAGTGCGGGCAGATTATGGTAGGAGTCTTCAAATTTTCCAAACCTCATTTCTAAGGATTTATGCTTCTCCCTCTATGCCTTCCCGTAGCTAATTATATACTGATATCTGTTCTCGATTGCTCGGATAATAGCACAGGGCTTAAAATTGAGATTTTCTACTATCTCTGGGTACATGATATTTGTGACATATACCCGGATGACAGGTTCTTATGAGCCATCAGGGTTTCCTCAGTCATACAGATATGCTGCTCAACCTTTGAACATAGCCAGTAGGTGCCCCATTTGGGCTTGTACGCATGCACTCTCGAGGGCACCCATGCATCTCGCACACCACGTCGTACTAGGTTGTGGTAGACTTCTTAACCCTGAAAGTCCTTACTGATAAGCCCAATCTTTCACAGCATCCTGCACTGCCTCTTTTTTCGGGTACATACTATTAGACCTAACCTCATTCTCACTATACTACCAAGGTGTATCGCTGTTTTCATTCACAACCAGTTTATTAAATTGATGCGTGCTCCAATCTGTTGGCACAAGAGGCCCCGTATCTCCATCTTCCTCATCCGAGTCATCGCCGTCTTCCACTAGTCTTTTGGTGTATTCACGGTCTTTCTCTTCTATCCTTACTGTTATTTCCTCAATTTTCTCACCTTCATCTACTTGTCCCTGCGCTTCTTGTCCAATGTTTTCATCATCCTCCCAAACCTCAACTTGATCACCACTCTCGTAAATGATGTCCTCGTTGCATTTATGTACATGTTGCTCATGTTAGATTCCCCAATTTTGGTGTCACCATAACTGAACTTATTTTGAGTCTCACTGCACTCATCGGCGTCCAACTACTGTTGTGGGGCAACAACTCTATCATACGCTTGCACTGAAAGCACCCGATACCATCCACGTTGCTCCACCCCCTCACAAATGACCTCCACGATGCAGTTTCCTTCATCTCAACTAACTCCCAATAAACATGATCATTCCGCATACTACAAAGGTAAAATAACTTCAGTTTGTACTGATCTAGTTTCATCTGAAAAGTATAATACAACCAATTCAACACAGAAGAAAATGTACGCTCCTCGACCCGACTCAAACTTCTGTCCACATATAGAAGTTACTCAGATCTGCACCCTCTAAACCATACATTACAACCCCTTCTCCATAATAGATTCTAAATGGAACTCGTTCTGACATATCTGCGGACCAATTCATTAACCCATGGATTAATTACTTTTTGTAAAAAATATTGTGACACCTAACATAACTATATCTATATGCTCAAAAAATATATCTAGATCTATTTATATCTACACTTCTAAAAATATATATCTATCTAGATCTTTCTGTAGAAAAACAACTATATTCCTAGAAATATATATCTACGTAAATATATTTATACAAACCAATTAAATTACTAAAAATATAATAAACCTATCCGTAACCTCTAAATTTAACTAGATCTATTATTTTCGCTATCCTACCATAGTATATTGCTAAACAAAATAAACAGAAAAAAAATTTACCTGCACAATGAACAAAAACCTAAAATATCGCTTTCTCCTCTCCCCTTCCCCTCTCTCCCTTCCTCTCTTTTCTTTCTCTTCTCTCCCTCCCTCCCTTTCCTCTCTCCTCTCCCTCCATCTCCTCTCTTCTCTTTATCGCACGGCGAAATAAGGAGCTCGCGCCAAACAGTAATCGCTTCGGCCTATATATAGGGGCGCGGTCTCTGTCGCTATTTGGTTTGACAACAGAGGCGCGGCGCCCCCTCTATCGCCAAACCAACGGTCGATTTTTGCGCTGTCGCCGTTTGGTTAGGCGACAGGGAGGTCGACTGTTTTTTTCATGTACGTGGCGCCGACGTGTGTATTTCTCGCCTGTTCAAATGACAATACAACTCTTTGTCGCCATATTATATGGCGACATTTCCCTCTCGTCGTTTCAAACGGCGACAAAGATATAGTTTTGCAATATATTTCAATCGAAGTATATTTTTGCAAATTGACTAAAATATATATATTATCTTTTAAAAAAAATCCTAATATGGAATCCCTGGGAGACCAGTTACGAAAAAAAGTTTTAATTAAAAAGGGCTAATCTATGTGCACGTGCCGGGGACCATCCGTGTGCACAAATCTACTCAAGCGGTGGCAGACTCGTAAAATGCATGCACGCGTATGAGATAAAATTTCTTTAGTCGATTTGGTTAACATCTATCTCTTATTTGTGGGCGAATCTGAACTCATCTCTTATGCTTTCCACTATATATTGGGCCTTTCCCCATGTAAAAGATGAATTGAATAAAGCAAGAGAGTTCCACCCCTATATTCTGTGAGCTCTTTTTCCTGTTAGTGTGATTCTGTTGATGTGCTGTTGATTTATCGTGGGTGAACAACTACGTTTTACAACACGTTATCAGCACGAGTCTCTACCTCGCCACCGCCGTCGAAGTCTACGTTGCCGTTGTCCTCTACTTTGTCGTCGACGACTACGCCGGCATCTACACGTTGTTGACGGGATCGGATCATCTGCATGCTACCAATCTACATTGCATCGAGCTACCTCCTGCGTCACGCGATCTACCAGCATCACACCTTACGGTACGTTGGATCGTGTCTCGCAGATTTATCGTGTCCCAATCTTCAAGCTGGACTATTGTTTTTGCTATAGAAATTGTACACGCAGTACATACATCATAAACAGTAAAGATTAGATCGGGTGGGGCTCGCAGCCACCACCACGTCTGAAGGACCGAGATGGCGAACAGAGGGGGGGTGAATGGTCGCAAATAAAAATTCCCCCAAAATACTCCAACAAAAACCTCGACAAGATCGCTCAAAGGAAATTGTGAAAAACCCAAAAAAACTAGACAACTATGTGTACCCCAAGCTTGCATGGATAAGTACCATAAAATATGTGGGGATTTTTGAGTCACAATCCTGGTTGTCTAGTGTCCAAGATAAAGAGGAATCAATTCAAACTCTTGCTTTTAGAAAGGACATCAATTCAAATCACAAAAGTCACTTTCAGAAAAGCAAAAGCAGAATTTCCAGAACTTGTCCTCAATTTTCATAGAAGGTTGGTGGGTTTCTGCAGCTCACAAAATTCTGAGAATTTTTCTCCCTATGAGCATCCGAGTCGTGAAGAACTCCACCAAATTTCTCCTCAAAAAGCCTTACAGAAAAAACAGGAAAAATCTAAGAACACAGTATGCTCAAGAACTTCGAGCAGAAAGTTTGGGGCTCGGTTTTCACCTCATGGCGCCCAAACGGTGCAACAAGTGAACTCCAAAATTTTTATGCAGGTGTATATTAGAGTCCCGCACCTCCTCCAATAAGAATCACTCAAAAAGGATTTTTTCTATATTTTTACAAAAATCAAACACTGACTGCTGCGCGAAGAACAAGTTCTAAACAAAGTTGGAACTTGAAAGAAAAGATGTTATCTACTCAATCCAAGAGTGCAAAAGAGATGTAAAACCATATGAACACACTCAAAACATCCAAGATCAGCAGCATTTAGAAGGAGGGGAGGCAAATCCAAATTAATTGAAAGTAAATTGCGGGAATGTAATTGCGGGAAAGTAAATGCTGAATTTAAATTGCGTAAAGTAAAGACATAATGTAAATGCGCAAAATAAATTCAGAGGTGGATGGATAAAACTTTCATTTCTGGAAGGGGAGGTTACAAAGCCTCACATTCATGTGGGCAAAGCTCAAATGAGCATCAAAAACCTCAACACCTTCAAGGGAAGGAGGCTACCCTCCACCCCTATTTATACTACTCTTGGGCCACCTACCACCCTTGGATGAGTCCTCAACCCTAGAGCACTCATCTAAGGGCTAGGATTAACCCACACACACAGCCATGCAAGGCTAACCCAAAACCCACACACATACCGGGTTTTCTTGCACGTTTTCAAAGCATACTACCTAGACCCGCTAACCTATCAACTAGACCTCAATCCGACGGCCCTCATTGATCCACGCGCATCTAGCTAGTATCAACTCCTTTCCTTGTCTTCTTAACTTGCCCGACTCCGCCTCCGATCATCTTCCGGCGATCTCCCAATCGTCTCGACCTCCGACGCCTCGCCTAGTCCCGGTCATCCTTCGCCTCACCATGACCTAGCACCGTCGCCCTGCAACCATCAAAGACAAGGAAACTCCTCACATAGCAATGCCCACAAAGATGTGCAATAAACCATCCAACTCATCACTACCGCGTCCATACGACCAAGATCGCCACTTACGCAGAGACAACTCAAATTGCTTCATTTTGAAAATCAATCCAAATCAAACTCAAACTTGAGCACACCTTGCTCAAATAAAGTCAAATACTCATCACAAACATGGATGGAACTCCACATGGTCCTTCAACGTTGCCAGCAAAGAAGCCGACGGCGACATCCTCGTGCCCGCCGTGCACGCCGTCGACCTTCTCGGTCCTCATGCCCGCTGTGCACGCTGTCGACCATCTCGGTTCTCACGCTCGCCGCATGTGTCCCCGGCTGTCTCGGTGTCGCGCCAGTCACGCATGCCGACGGAAGGCTCGGCTTCACTTCATGTGGCCCGAAGTGGCGACAGCGCCCGACGCGCCGCAGCCCCGCCCCATTAGCGGCGACGAGACCCCTGAGACAGCCCCTTGGCTTCCGTGCGACGACAGACCGCTTCATCTCCTGACCGCGCGCGTCCCGAAGAACACACCTGCGCCCGCCGCGCCACCGTCGTCGAGGCATCTATGCACTTGCCGTCGCGATGACTTCTCGCAACCGCTGCCACACGCTGCCCGTAGCTGTGTCGCATGCCCGCCGCTGACCGCCACCCGCGCACCAGCCGCTCGCGCACCAGCTGCCGATGCGTTGTGTGAAAGGAGAAGCGGCGGCTAGGGGAGGAAACCCTAGCCGCGCCATTTTATCGGGCCGATTGGGCCGGCTCGTTAATCAAAAAAAAGGAAAAGAAAAGAAAATAGAAATTTACGATTATGCCCCTCAGTTTTTCAGTTTTCCTTTTTCCAAAAAAGGATTAATAATACTGGAATTGACATTAAATCCTATAAATTAGTTTTTCTAGGTTAAGGGCTCCCATATTTTTTTTGATAAATCAGTATTTAGCACATCTATGGATTTTTCATACTCTGGGTTATTTTTCTAGGATTATTATATGTGTTGTGATATTTACTTCTGAAAATTGCGTAGTAATTAACAGAAAATGCTAGAAACATTTATGGAAAAATATGTATGATCCATTGCTCTGTGTCATGTTTCTAGATTAATTTCATAGCATGTTTTTCATGTTAATATATGCTAGACATATTATTTTCTGTTATTCGGTAATTCTGAAAATTGCTTAATAATTAGCAAAAATCATGAAAAATGCTAGGAAAATCTTGAAAAATGTGATGATTATCTTTTGAATATATATGTACCAAACCTTTACTGATTCAATAATAAGCATGCAAAAATAATATTTTACCTGAAGTAAAATCCCTGTTTTGCTTGCATATAGGATATGTCTAACATCGCCAAGAAAGAATTTACTGAGCTTGCCCTAAATGGCAGCAACTACCTCACTTGGGCAATGGATGCCAAGATCAACTTGACAGCCCGATCCCTTAGAGCTGCAATTTCCCAACCTGAAGCTGGTACCCCTGCTCTCCCTAAAGCCGCTAAATGCGCAGCTTTGCACTTCCTGAGGCACCATCTCCATGCGGACCTGAAGGCCGAATATTTGATGGAGGAGGACACGCTGGCTCTATGGAATTCCAAGGAACGAGCGATATAACCAAAGAAAGATCTGTTACATTGCCGTAAGCACAACGAGAATGGACCCTCCTACGCTTTCAAGATTTTAAGTCAGTGGCAGCGTACAACTCTGCCATGCACAAAATTATTTCCAAACTAGCATTCTGTGACCAAAATATTATAGAAGCTGAAAAGATTGACAAGATATTGTGCACATTCCACCCCAATATGAGGATATTGCAGCAACAGTACCGCCATGCAAAGTACCAGAAGTACTCTGAGCTAATATGCATTTTGCTAGAAGCAGAAAAACACGATGAACTTCTAATGAAGAATCATCAAGTCCTACCTAGTGAGAATCATGCATTGCCTGAAGCACATGCAAATGCTCAGCAGGCTAGCAATAGCCGAGGCCGCAGAAAGGGCCAAAGAGAGAAAGGGGATAAATGGAAGAATGACAAAAATCATAAAGGAAGAGGTAAATATCAGTGGAAAACAAAAGAAAATGGATCAGGTCACTTCCAGAAGAAAGGACTAACAAATAAAGCAAATGATCCTAAACAGACATGCTTTAGGTGTGAATGTACTGATCATTGGTCACGTACATACCGCACCCTAAAGCATTTGGTAGAACTTTATATGAAATCCACTAGGAGATTCCAGAAGAATCAAGGGAATAAAGCGGAGGCATATTTTATTACTCAACCTGTTGTTGACAATGGAATGGAATTAGATGATGATCAAGTCTCCGACCCCACAGAAGAATTCAAAAAAGGCCTTCTTGTATATGATGATACTCCCATAGAAGAGGATGATCTTATTGGGGATGAGCTAAAAGAATTCTAGAAGAATAAAGAAAAATCCCAGGAGGATGATACAAATGATTTGTATGGAGACATGCAGTAGTCTCCCAGTCATTCTTTTAGAGTCGATGTCACATTATCTTTTTCTAGAGTCTCCTTAAGAGTCTCTTTTATCAGTTTTTGTTTTAGTGTTCCTGAATGAACAATGGTCTACGCTCCTGTTGAGTGATTATTGGTTAAATTCAATAAAGTATAATTTTTCAGAAAATTTATTTGATCATGCTATGCTTGTTCTATATTATTTGTTCCTGTTGTAACAAATGTTTGATTTTTTTATATCTTTAATATAGAACACATGTATAATCTAATGGCGAAGGAGGAAATATGTCTTGTAGAGAGTTGCACCACAAATACAATTCTCAGGGAAACTAAATATTTTCAGACTTTGATTAAGAAAACTGAAAATATTATGGCCATCGCCGGAAGTGATGCTCTCATTGTTGGCACCGGAAGAGCCATTATAGTTCTCCCTATGGGCACTCGTATAATTATAGAGAATGCCCTATTATACCTAGAGTCTAGTCGCACTCTTCTAACTTTCAAAGACATCCGTCTAAATGGTTTCACATAGAGACTGAAAATGAGGATGGTACAGAATACCTACTCATGACTAAGTTGGACGGTGTAATAAACGTGTGGTCGAAAAACTTCCTTCCTTCTTCTCCGGATTATATTACACATATATGAAATCTAAAGTTTATGTTGCGATGAAAACTATAGTTAAAACCCTAGAAATATTTAAGATCTAGCATGATCATCTGGGTCATCCTGGGTTGAATATGATGAGAAGAATAATAAATAATTCTGCTGGCCATAACATAAAAATTACAGTCTTTCCTAAATCTGTAGCTTTTATATGCCCTGCTTATGCTAAAGGAAAACTGATAGTGTGACCTTCTCGTCTCAAAGTTAGGGGATAATCACTGAATTTCCTGGAGAGAATTCAAGGTGATATCTGTGGACCAATTCAGCCCCTGTCGGGCCTCTTTAGATATTTATGGTACTAATAGATGCTTCTACTAGATGGTCTCATGTATGTCTCTTATCTATTAGGAACCATGCGTTTGCTAAATTAATCGCCCAAATTATTAAATTGAGAGCCTCCTTTCCAGAAGAAAGGATTAAGTCCATTCGCATGGATAATGCTGGCAAGTTTACCTCAAAAGCATTTAATGATTATTGCATGGCTCTGGGCATTAATGTAGAGCACTCTGTACCCCATGTCCACACACAAAATGGCCTTGTAGAGTCATTAATTAAGAGAGTAAAGCTTATTGCTAGGCCAGTTTTGCAGAATTGTAGGTTACCCACCAGCTGTTGGGGCCATGCAGTGCTGCACGCTGCATCATTAATTCAACTCAGACCAACTGCATATCATGAAACTTCCCCCTTGCAGCTAGTGCGTGGGAAAGAACCAAGCATTTCCCATCTGCAAAAATTTGGTTGTGCTGTATACGTGCCAATCTCTCCACCTCAGCGTACCACCATGGGACCTCACCAGAAGATGGGGATCTATGTAGGTTATGAATCTTCGTCAATTATGAAATACCTAAAGCCTATGACAGGGGATCTGTACACGGCTCGGTACGCTGATTGTATTTTTGATGAGGACAGTTTCCCGGCATTAGGGGGAGATAAGTACCAAATTGAAGAATACCGGGAAATAGATTGGAATGCCACTGGCATTCAGTCCTTAGACCCACGCACTAAAGAAGCCAAACTTGAAGTTCGGAGGATAATAAGTCTGCAACAAATAGCCGATAATCTACCAGATGCCTTCACATATCATAAGGGAGTGACAAAATCTCATATACCTGCAGTAAATGCACCTGAAAGAGTGGAAATACCTCATAAGGTTATTGAACCCACTCTTGCCCCTCATGACAAAAAGAGGGGAGGCCTCCAGGTGCACGGGACTCAGTTCTGCGGAGACGTCTGCAGAAACGTAGAACCGAACAAGTGAGATCACTACCTGAGACAGTTGAAGAAGCTCAACCTGATGTTGAGAAAATCCCTGAAGTGAGTCATCCTGAAGATGGTAACCTCCCTGAAGTGTGCCATCCTGAAGATGGGAATCCCAGATGAATATTTGCGCACATTAACTGACTGGAAGTCGAACACCTAGACTTCGTCGTTGTGGGAAATCACGATGAGATGGAAGAAATGAATGAAGAAATATCCACCAATTATGTGGCTTCAGGAGAATTGTATAAAAGAAAGACTACAATTGTCGACATTTATTTCGCCTCTAAAATTGCTAAAACTCTTGAACTGGATCCAGAACCAAAGTCCATGGCAGAGTGCAAGAAGCGCTCAGATTGGGTCAAATGGAAAGAAGCAACTGAGGCGGAATTGCGCTCGCTTAATAAAAGGAAAGTATTCGGTCCTGTTGACCAAACACCTCCTAAAGTGTTCCCTGTAGGATCAAAATGGGTTTTCATCCGGAAGAGAAATGAAAACAACCAGGTGGTGAGATATAAAGCAAGGCTTGTAGCACAAGGGTTCACGCAAAGACCCGGCATCGATTACGATGAAACCTATTCTCCTGTAATGAGTGGAATAACGTTTCGATATTTAATATCAGTGGCAGATGGCTTAAATTTAAAAATGCAGTTGATGGATGTAGTGATCACATATTTATATGGGTCACTGAATATGGACATTTATATGAGAGTCCCTGAAGGAGTCAAAGTTTCGGATCCTAATAATCGGAACATGTATAGCGTCAAACTGCAGAGATCGCTATATGGGTTAAAATAGTCGGGGGGAATGTGGTATAACCGGCTGAGTGAATTCCTACTGAAGAAGGGATACTCGAATAATGATGATTGTCCCTGTGTATTCATAAAGAAATCCCAGAATGGATTCTGTATCATCTCAATATATGTCGATGATCTGAATATCATCTGAACCACAGAGGAGATAAAGGAAGCAAGTTCTTACCTCACGACGGAGTTTGAGATGAAAGATTTGGGTAAAACCAAATTTTCTTAGGCCTGCAACTAGAGCATTTCCCAGAAGGAATCCTTGTACACCAGTCTTCCTATACCCAGAAGGTATTGGAAAGGTTTAATATGAATAAATCGCATCCTTTAAAAAACCCCATGGTCGTGAGATCCCTTGAAGTGGATAAAGACCCTTTCAAACCAAGGATGGAAAATGAGGAAGTCTTAGGACCTGAATTCCCATATCTAAGTGCTATTGGAGCGCTTATGTATCTCGCGAATTGCACAAGGTCTAATATTGCATTCACAGTTAATTTGCTAGCAAGACACAGTGTAGCCCCAACCAGAAGACATTGGGCTAGTATCAAGACTTTACTCAGATACCTCCAAGGTACTCAAGATCTTGGATTATTTTTCCAGAAGAACCAAGACTTAACCATGGTGGGATACACGGATGCTGGCTACCTGTCTGATCCCTACAAACCATGGTGGGATACATGGATGTTGGTTACCTGTCTGATCCCTACAGTGCCAAATTACAGACTGGTTTTGTGTTTCTCTGCGGTGGTGCAGCCGTTTCTTGCCGGTCTTGTAAACAGACTTTGGTGGCTACTTCTATCAACCACTCAGAGATCATAGCTTTGTATGAAGCCTCACGTGAATGTGTTTGGCTACGACGTGTAATTAACCACATCCAGAAGTCATGTGGCCTTAAAACCGTCGATACCCCTACAATTATCTATGAAGATAATACTGCTTGTGTTGCACAAATGCAAATGGGTTATTTGAAGAGCAATATCACAAAGCATATTGCTCCTAAGTTATTCTATCCTCACAAACTCCAGAAGAACGGTGAGATAAAGATCTTACAAACTAAGTCATGTGAAAATCTTGCAAATTTATTCACTAAGTCCTTGCCTAAATCCACATTTCAAAGCTGTGTTAAAGACATTGGAATGAGAAGACTTAGGGATATGCAAAGTTCAGGGGGAGTGAACCCTTGAACCATAACCCTTATGGTGATCCTGAAGATCCTAATATAAATCTAGAAGATTATAAGTTGTACTCCTTTCCGTTAGTGAGTTTTCCTGAAGTTTCTCACATAAAGGTTTTTAACGAGGCAACTAGTGCAACATAAAATGTGAGTGCGATGTACTCTTTTCTCCATCTCCTTTTTCCCACTGGGTTTTTGAGTGGAGTTTTTAACGAGACATGTGCATTACATGGTATTCACCCAAGGGGGAGTGTTATGAGATAAGATTTCCGTAACCGATTCGGTTACCATCTATCTCTTATTTGTGAGCGAATCCGAACTCATCTCTTATGCTTTCCATTATATATTGGGCCTCCTCCCATGTAAAAGATGAATTGAATAAAGCAAGAGAGTTCCACCCCTATATTCTGTGTGCTCCTTTTCCTGTTCGTGTGATTCTATTGATGCACTGCTGTTGATTGATCGTGGGTGAACGACTACGTTTTACAACAAATATAACAGATAGATGTATTTTTCCCCGACTTAACTGTGAAATGACCACATAAGCATTGTCTAAGAAAGGATCAATCCATGTCTAATACTTTTTTCTATTTATAATACCTCCGAGATTTTTCTTGTATAATAATATATAGGGTATGGTGCACATTAGTAAATAGGAGCAAAAATAAGGAAATATAATATGGTAGAAAGCTAACGATTTCTTGAACAATGGATTTATGTACAAGATTTGGGATAGCCATAATTCCTACTCTTTCTAAAAAATTACACAACATATATGTAGTGCTTTTATGCATCACCATCCTAATATAAATTGTATAAATATTAAAGCAAGAGATATGATAAATAATCATTATCCACCTTTCGATTAATCTTTAATCATTGTACAACTTTTAAATAATAATGCATTTTTGTACCGTACAAATGAGACTTTCCTATGGATCTGATTGACCGTCTCTCGCGGTCCAAGGCATTCACGTGACTTTCACTGAGAAAAGTGGGCTTTCCATCACGACGCCACAGCCGTCAGCCTCCTCACACTATTCCCATAATGTCATTGCTTCCTCTAACCCTATAATAAACTTTTTTTTTATTACAAATCTAGCTTCTTTTTCGAACGTAAATGTAAAAATATCCCTCATCATCTTTCGCATAGCTGATTTAGTGTACGAAAGTCAATTTGTTTAAGAGATGATTTACTGCGTGGCCCTTTTATTTTATGCCGCAGAATTTTTGTTTTCTCAAGGTGTAGTTCATTCTTATCTATGTATGCTTTGGATATATAGATTGATCTTGGTTTTACTATTTTTTCCCCTACATTATGCTGAAGTTGAATCTTTCTTTTGTACTAGCAGTAGCACAATTGGCAAAATGACCTGGAAAAGCTATGTTTTCTTTTATCTGAATTACCGTCATATCTGTATTGTTTTGGGTTTGCCAGGTGGTCCCTTTACAATCAAAGAAACTATATAATAATTCTAGCTGGTTTTCTTTGGATGCGGTGATCATAAGGCAAAATGATGACAAAAAAAAACTATGCCATAGACAGAAGGGTAGTTTCCAAATCATTATGGGTGTAAAGATCTTTTCAGCAAAGCCATTTTGATTGTTTAGAAATTAATGATGTACAAAAGTATAGAACAGTCAAGAATTGCAGCTTCATAGGTTGATACGATGCAATGATAAAATGCATGCTACACTTTGTTTGCCTTTTCGTGTAAGAGTCACATCATCACAAAAGATTAGGTACCATGTCCTTCGTTCCAGTTGACCTAATATATGATGTGTTTCCTTCTTTCCATATTCTTACATAGTTTCCTTTATTTCTTTAGGCCTGCAATTTTTATAGATTATAATGCTCCTTGGGGTATAATCTGCTCTTTTACATATACTAGTCATATGCCTGTGCGTTGCAACGAAAACTCAATTTGCGACAAAAAATTTATTTGCAAAGAACACTAACTTTAGTTATATTTCAATAGTAGGAAAAGTTTATTCCTCCGAAGAGATTTGACTATCGGGGTTAAATCCTCTTCCATCTCAATCGTTAATGTTAGATCCAACGAATCAAATACTTTGAAGGAGAACGGACGATCGTCACAAACTCTTAATTAGAATTAGTAGAGAGATATCAATCCTTACCATTGAAGGAGGAGAAAGTTATTGCCTTCTTATTGCAGAAAATCTTCTTGCTTCTTGCACGCAGCCTTTCTTTTCTCTTATCTTCCTGCGTGTGTCTCTACTATCGACCGGTCTGTCCTCCTGGAGATGAGAGTGGGTGCCCTCTAATAGGGAGTAGATAAAAACAGAAGGCAGCGTACGCAAGCGGATGGAAGCCATGTCTCCCTGACATCTTCGTGATTGGCACGTGATTTAGTTGTGTGATTATTTCTTTTTAATCTATGCATTTCCAGATATGATGAGATAGAATTCCCGTATTATAAGATATGATGAGTATATCCTTCTATCTATACAGGACATAATAAGAAAATCCTTCCATTTATAAGATATATAAATAACATCCTTCCATAGTAAGAACATGTGAATAGAGATATGCTAAAATAATATTTCTATTCAAAAAAGGTATGATAAAATCCTTCCATCTAAGATATGAGTAAATCATCTTCTATCTCAACCGTTCACATCAGATCCAACAAATCAGATACTCTAGAGAAGAACGGACCGCTGCCACCAACTCCTAATTAGAAGTAGTAGAGATCATGGATACTATGTTGGATTTTTCGTGATCAGATTAGAATCATTCTGGCTACTGTGCTGTTTCTCAATTTATTGTGTAGTTCATACTGTGAGGATGAGCCATGTTTGTCCAGTGTTTTGTTCTTCACTGTTTCAGTGGGTTGTCTTTGCAATCCCGCAAGGTGATATTCTTTCATGTTGCTTACGTCATACTCATGTTTTCAAATTAGATTTAGAAGTACAAACATCTCCTTTAAAAAGATTTTGAAATCCTATTCAATTTGTGGAGTTTTACAGCATATGACATTGAAGAAGAGTTTGTCCTTCGAGTAGTTCTAGAATTATACGAGCATCAGCTTGCTTTGAGTTACATTCTTTAGCATTTTCCACATATTTTATATCCTCTGTAGGTGTGAAATTGGATCCGATTCAGTTAGATACCGTTCATTCCATATCTTAAGGCATATTTTTTCTCGAATTCGGAGTAGGACATGGATAGAGCCATATATGAATATGGATGTAGATAGAATCGATCACGAATACAGTTTGAATTCAGTACTCACTACACCAAAAAACGTCATCAGTGGCGGTTCATAACCGCCATCAGTGGCGGTTATTGAACCGCCACAGATATAGTGCCACTGATAATCGAGGATTATCAGTGGCGGTTTTCTAACCGTCACGATAAGTGTTATCGTGGCGGTTCTACATACTAACCGCCACGATAACAATACTATACGTGGCGGTTCTATCCACCAACCGCCACAGATAACAATACTATCTGTGGCGGTTCTATCCACCAACCGCCACAGATAACTACACTATATGTGACGGTTCTTTCTACAACCGCCACAGATAAAAATATTATCTGTGGCGGTTCTTCCCACCAACCGCCACAGATAACTATATTATCTGTGGCGGTTCTATACATCAACCGCCACAGATCTATATTATCTGTGGCGGTTCTATCCACCAACCGCCACAGATAGTGCCTGACCGAAAAAATAAAAAACTGCATTTTGGGCTAGCCTCAGGTGCTGCTAGCCATGCCCTCTGAAACATATAATACATCAATCACAGATTTTGCATACACACAGTTACAATGTACAACAATCACAGATTTCGCATATACACAACTACAATATAATACATCAATCACAATTGCAATTTTGCATATGCACAATTATAATGTACAACAATCACAGATTTTGCATATACACAACTACAATATAATACATCAATCACAATTACATATAATACATCAATCACAATTACAATCACAGATTTTGCATATCACAATTACAATATACACAATTACAATGTACAATTAAAGTGTCTCATGCATGAGGTGCTCGATCATGGTGATGGTGTAGGGCATGCCTCCCGCTGGACTGCTCCCTTCTCCTCCATTCACTCATCTTTGCATCAATATTTCTCGAGTATGTAAATGAAGTCATTATATATCATACTATGGAAAGCTAAATAGATCACTTTTGTTGTATCACAAATCTAGCCGATCCATTGCCGTCTTATTCCATGTGAATGCCGTGGCATCCTCCGGATATTGTACATGCATTAGCTAGTTTATACTCCTCTATTTTTGAATATGTGACATTCTATTTTTCAATTTTATTCCTAAATACATATCATTCTACAATTTTGATCCTACTTTTACTATTTTTCCTTCTATAATCTCCATTTAGCTATTTTTAATGGCATTTACTATCATACATTAGAGTAAAACACACCATCTAAAAATATAAGGACCATGTAATCAAATATCTTATGAATGGAAGGTAAAGATGCAAAAGGAAACTTCGGCAACTAAATCAAGCAATCAAATAAACCTGCTGTAATGGTGCAGTTTTGGGGCTGAGCTCTTTCCGTATTCATCCATCACCCACGTCTATAAAAAGCTCTACTAGCCATCATGAAAGGGCACAGAGAAAAGCAATAGAGGGAGAGCTCCTTGTCTAGAGCGCACGCACGCACGCACACACACCACCCATCAACACACACACACACGGGAGAAGGGCAACAACACAAGCGCAGATCAATCACAACTTCTTAAATGAAATGACAAAAATTAGAACATATGCAAGCCATGCCATCCAATACTAAACTTGACATTCAATGAAACATCAATTTACACCACCGCATTTAAAAAAATTAACTAGTTTTGTGAACTATAAGCCTACGAGTCTTCACTTTGTTGGTAGGGGCCTCGGAGGTGGTAGATGAGTATGGAAGACTTCATCGTTATTATCTGGTCATGAAACTCGCCGTTCTTGTTGAGTACTTCCTTCATAATGAAGTAGGCGAGCTGTCCCCGAATGCCTTGGATTTCATTTGGAACCAGTCCTCCCATAGGCAACTTCAAACGCTATAGATAGAAAAAGTTTGTCTTAAGAGCTTATATAGAGAATGAGATGTGCAAATCAATGTGTGATGTTAGCGTGACAAACCTCTACGTCATTGTTTACTATTGTAGAGCCTAAGATTTCGCGCATGTATTGGCACACGAAGTACCCACATAAATTTGTTCTGGCGGTGCTTGTGGCATCGCAAAAATTGAATAAACTTATACGACATTGAAGGAGTTATTGACTACGAGTGCGATATAGACAAATTGTTTTTGTGCGTCACGGAAATTTAGTACGGATTATCGGTGATTTATGGAAAGGACGGTGTCTTGAGCACTTTTACAATATGCTTTGAAGGCCCTATTCACTAGACTTGTCATATCTTTGTAGTCTTTTGGATCTTTGTCCCGCGGGTCCAAGATCAGCATCTTGCTTTTATCTGGATGAATTACTACGAGAATCCAGTGGAAACTACGTACACATGTATGATGCCGTAGTCATTAGTCCTAACCTGAGCAAAGAACGAGATCAACAAGTAATTGAACTAGCTAGTGAGCCACTTACTTGAAATTGTATGGTAAAAGTATGAACTCCTTGTCTTGGAGTTTGATGAGAGCGTTATATATGTAGTCCTCGACCTCCTTTGGTACTCTTTTGATTTCCGGCTGGCAAACCGTTCCCGGATCGAGGAACGCCACTGGCCCTTTGGTTCTTTTTAGTTCGATCAACTCGTATCTACATAACAAATGATTTAGACATCACATTTATCGGTATTACATGAATGTAGACAATGATTTTTATATTGGACACTTACAGTGACCAGCATCTCATAAGAGACACGTCGAGGGCATCTTGATAGTACATGTTGTGCAACTCGCTGAATTCTATCATGAAGCAGCCAGTCCCCTCATGGTGGAAATGTTCCTCTCTGAAAATGGCAGTGATCACCTTCGGGAGTACATGGTGGTTCGATCGCTCCATATACCATTCATGTAATCGCCTTAGCTGCACTGTTAGACTATGAAGCTTCGAAGGGGTGACAAACGGCTTCCCAATTCGTATTTGATCTTTCTTGACAGCTTGTCCTTTGGAGACCGCTTTACCCTTACTTTTCTCGCACACAACATCATACTCCGTTACGCTTCGCTGACCTCGTGATATGGCTTGTCTATTCGCCATGCCTTCAGAGGAGGGTTTTAAGTTGGTCAAGCTGAAGTTGTCGCACTAACTTTCATCTGTTGATGTGTTGGTGGCGATCGTATGCGAGGTTTATCTTGTAGGAGAGGCGGCGGAGTTCATCAGAGGAGAGGCCGCGGGTTCACTGCAGAGAGGTGGCGAGTTCACCTCGGGAGGGGTGGCGAGTTCACCTCGGAGGAACAGGCACTTCATGATGGTCCAAGGTGATGTCACGTTTGCGCCACTGGATGAATGTGTGGACGGCACTTCCTAGAGTTGTAACCTCGTCGTTCGGGGGCATTTCTAGCCCGAGGTTGGCGAACTGGGGATTAACCGTGTCCACCTGAACCTTTGCATATCCCGGCGCTATCGCAGAGTTGTGCAATACACCTCCTTCTTGGCATGGGTACGCTATGCCTGTACCAGCTTGAATGAATATGTTCATGACGGGCAAAGTGAGCTGGCACGGTGTGGGGTCATGTATGTCGTCCACAGGATAATGACCCATGTCCTGTTCTACAATTGGGGCGGATGCGCAACTGCTGCGACGATTCGGAGGGCTGGTCGTAATAATGTTCTCGGCTTGTGGTGGCTCATGGCTTGTTGTACTTGTCGTTGTACTTGTTGTTCAATTGTGCCTTGTAATTCTCGAAGCATCTTTTCCTTCATCATTTCTATTTCGGCAAACGCTTCTCTAGCTCTCTTTCGGCTCTTGTAAGTGTGAAGGTGCTCTGGGAATCCTGTCTTCCACGGAACCTTAACCCCGACACCTCTTGTTCGTCCGGATGCTCCTTGTTTCCCGGGCACGTGTTAGTTCGTCGTTCTCCTATCTGGTTGGAATGTTCCTTGGGAAGACTCGACGTCTGACTCCCGGACCCTTTGTGACATTGCTTCGTCGTCGCTATTTACGAAGGATAAGCCCCACGGGACGTGACACTTGCCCTCGCTAGCACGTAGTGCTTGACTCGGTCCGTAGTCCGCCAATTGACTTGTACCGATCATTGTAGTGATTACGCTTCCTGCCTCTCCCATTGAGGATTTTACCAGCGTACCCACCCGTACCAAGTCCGTGTGGATGGATGTTCCTTCTTCCGATGTTTATGTGGTCCTCATTTGGACTTCTTTCTCGCTTCACTTTGCTTCATCGACACGAAATCATCCCAATATGGTTCTAAGTTTGGGTAGTCCCGATGGCGATCGGTTTTCTTTACATAAGTAGTATTCACTGGCCTTGAAGTTCCTCCATGCCGCATCCATGGTCATCAACGCATCCCGACGCGCGCGGTGTTCATCTTCTTGAGGAATTCAAGGTTTGTTTCACCGATCCATAGATCCGTTTGATGGTATCGGGCACTTTGTGCCAATCCAAAAGGTGATTGGCACTCTCTCCTTGCGATATACCCGCAGGTTGTTCTGTACTTTGCTACGAACTTTGGCGGTGCACTAGGGGCCCGACTTCCGAGACCTCAGAGATGGTATACCGCCTTCGCTTCTTATTTCTTCCTCGGCCACGAGGTCTTGCCACAGTATGTCGGCATCGGGCGCAACACCGGTGGTTGGGTGGAGGTTGAGGAACCTGGTAGGGCTAGGGCTCGGGCTCGGGGTGGATTGCTCCTCCATATCGACCTTGGATGTGCGAATCGAAAGAGGTAAAGTATGGGCATTCAATTGATGGGCCTGAAGTACCGAATTGTCTACAAGAAGGGTAAGGAGAATGTGGTTGCCAACGCATTGTCATGGGTTTGGACAACTCATGAATTTGTCAATGTGAAACTTTTCACTAGCAACTCATTGCGCCACATAAACAATACCATCTTGTGAAACCAGATCAAGATGTTATTTGAACCAGATTATAAAGTTTGATAGAGTCAAATGTCCGATTTCATAGTTTGAAGTGCTATATGGACTTTCGTTCAAAGTTCAGTGTCTTATGGACCATCTAGAATACTCATATGAACATTACATGAACAGATTTGTCTAAAAAACAAACATTAGCAATATTACAACATCACTAGATTTTATAAATATATTGTAATGCAAATTTTGTGGTCAAAGATACATTTTAGAAACCGTGCCTAATGCCCAAACATCACTTTTTTAGAGAGGAGGAACATGCGGTGGTAGATCATTAGTAGTTCATTAGTAATCAAGTTTGTTGGTGAGGGCTGCAGAAGAACTGTACTTGGCATGAGAATTCAAACCAAAACAACTTCAGCTCGTGCATTCAATGCGATAGTACAAATCTCCTCACCACCAACACCAACTCAAAGCCAAGAACTAGTTATTCCCAGATTCTCTTAACTTTTCACCTGGTGATTTGATTTTGACCCAACCTTTACATTCTTCCTCTCTTTCCTACACAAATCCCACCACAACATGCACACACACGTTGAGGTCACCTATGCATGCGACACCCAAACAACAAGAAGAACAGCCTTACTCTCTCTTTTTTGAAGGAACTCATGTGTGTAGAATGAAGGTAGAACATACCTAGGAATGCGCGGCGTCGTGCAGGGTCGGGGGCGTCGTTCGAGGGCGCGGCGCGCTCAGCGCGTCGAAGCGGCGTCGGGCGCGTCGGTGGAGGAGCGGCGCGCGGCGTCGGGTGTCGAGGCGTCGGGAGCGGAACACGGCGTCGGACGGCGTCGGCGCGGGCGCTGGCGTCGGACGGCGTCGGGGCGATAACCGTGGCGGCGTCGGGCTCGGGCGAAGAGTGAAGCGCAGGAGTTTAGGGGTTAGAACAACGGTGAGAAGAAGAATGATCAGATCGACTTTTATATGTGGGGCCTTATGTGGCGGTTCTTAACAAGAACCGCCATCGATATCTGTGGCGGTTCTTCAAAAGAACCGCCAAGGATATATATTATCGTGGCGGTTCTTTATACGAACCGCCATCGATATACTATCTGTGGCGGTTCTTCACAAGAACCGCCATCGATCTATAATTATCGTGGCGGTTCTTTATACGAACCGCCACAGATTCACTTATCTGTGGCGGTTCTTCACAAGAACCGCCACTGATACATATATAATCCGTGGCGGTTCTTTATACGAACCGCCACTGATAAATGTATCTGTGGCGGTTCTGTTTAAGAACCGCCACTGATAAAGTTATCCTAACATAAGCTTTTGCGCCGACTACTTCAAGTGGTCCGCGTGAACAACTTTTTGCGGACTACTTCAAGTGGTCCGCGTGAATCAAAAAACGAGTAATGACCATATATATTTCTAATATAGTAATATACCCTATATAATCTCTACTGTTTATTTTCATATCTTCTAGGATGTATACCAGGAATAGAATATTATTTCTAAATATGTTCTAATATCATAAATGCCTTATGTACTATGTACAATATATTTGGTTTTAATTCATACCGGAGGAGAAACCATTAAAACTTGTGTAATCGGAATATAGTAATTACCTATATAATCCTAATATAGTAATATATTAATGACCCACATTTCCATTACTCCACACAAATGCATAACACCATATTTCCATTACTCCATACAAATGCATATTGTTTACATCACATTGCCATTACTCGTATATAGCTAATTATTTTCTTTCACAATTTGCCCTTCTTCATGATCGTCGCGATGATAGGTAGTTTCTTGAGTGGTTTCTTCCTCGAGCCTGATGTTGCCATCTACGAAAGGAGGCAACTCGTCAAACTGGTTGTACTCATCCTCATCCACGACATTCTCAACTCCGACGATCCTTCTTTTTCCCTGAAGAACTACATGCCGCTTCTTATCTGTCGGGTCGATTACATAGAAGACTTGTGCTACTTGCCATGAAAGTACGAATGGTTCGCTCTCTGTATCCGACATGTTCGATGTCCAAAGTAGTGAAGCCGTACTTGTCCACCTTGACACCCTTTGGGAGTTGTACCCAACGACACCGAAACATCGGGATCTTAAAAATACAATAGTCGAGCTCCCAAATCTCTTCTATGAACCCATAGAAGCTAGTCTTCTTACTGCCTGTGTTGTCATAGGCATCTATGCGACACCACTATTTTGGTAAGTGCTTTTGCTATCCCGAGATCTCGTGTAAAAGGTATATCCATTTATGTCGATCCTTGCCATGTCAAGATTGTACCGATGGCCCTTTGCCAACCACCTCAACATAACACTCGTTTCTTTCCAGTCATATGCTCTTTGAACCAATGATTGAACAAGCGGTTATGCTCTTTTGTTACCCAAGCCTCGATCGTCCACGATTTTCCTCTCGTAGCTTATCCTTGTGCATGTCCATGTACGAGGACACCTCAACCGATCAAGCAAGACGTGAAATGAGCTTTTTCGAACAATCCATGATCGTAAGAATTTGTTGATTTCCTTCCAATCGTCCCTTTTCCAACTAGCCTACCCTCATGGCGAGATACGAGCACTCCTACCGGTTCCACCCTCCATGTAATCCACGCAAAACTCGATAACCTCCTCGGTTGCATAACCTTCCACAATGCAACCCTCCGTGAGATCGATTGCGTACATACTTCTTCAGATACCCATGTACCTTTCGAACGGGTACATCGATGCGAGAATACGGGCCACATACATTTATCTCATTCACAAGGTGAACAATGAGATGAACCATTATATCGAAAAATGATGGAGGGAAATACATCTCTAGTCGGCATAGTGTCTTCACCACATCATTCGTAGTTCGAAAGTCCGATGGGATCGATGACCTTCGTGAAATCGTGTTGAAGAAGAAACACAACCTCATGATTGCTTCTCGGACCTTTTCGTGCAAAATACCTCTAATTGCAATAGGAAGCATTTGTGTCATCATCACATGACAATCATGAGACTTCATGCCGATTAACTTCAAATCTTTCATGGACACGGTTTCTTGATGCTTGCGGAGTAGCGGATGGAACTTTCACACCATGCAAGCATTTGCAGTCTGTTCTCTCTTTCTTGGATAGAGTGTAGCAAGCTGGGGGAAGGTAAAGTCGGCCTTTCCCGTTGTCTCGAGGATGTAGCTCAGCTCTGATTTTCATATCTTCCAGGTCCCTTCGTGCCTTCAGTCCGTCCTTAGTTTTGCTAGGAATATTCAGCAAAATACCAATCAAGCTGTCACATACATTTTTCTCTACATGCATGACGTCTATGCAGTGTCGAACTTCTAAGTCCTTCCAATAGGGCAAGTTCCAAAATATCGATCTCTTCTTCCATGTGATCTTCTCGATCGAGACCTCGATTTATTATTACTCTCTCCCTTTCCAAGTACAACATTAATATCCTTAACCATATCATATACCTCTTCCCCACGAGGAGGCCTTGGAGCTATACCATCCTCTTTTGTCCCGTCGAATTGTTTCTTCATATTGCGGTAGGGGTGATTCCTGCGAAGGAACCTGCGGTGATGCATGTACACAGTTTTCCTTGAGTTATTGAGCCACACACTTGCAGTTTCATCCATGCAATGGGGGCATGCTTTGGCCCCTTTTACAGTACGACCGGATAGGTTACCAAGGGCAGGGAAATCATTGATGGTGCAAAACAACAATGCGCGTAGGGTGAAGTACTCTCGCTTGTACTCATCCCATACCTGTACACCTTCGTTCCACAGTATCACAAGATCTTCCACCAATGGTTGTAGGTATACATCAATATCATTGCCGGTTGTCTCGGCCCTTGGATAAGCAAATGACATCATAATGTACTTTCGTTTCATACACAACCAAGGAGGAAGGTTGTAGATACAGAGAGTCACAGGCCAAGTGCTATGAATACTACTCATGTTACCGAAAGGATTCATTCCATCCGTACTCAACCCAAACCTTACATTCCTCGGTTCATTCCCGAAGTCCATCCTAAAGAGCCTATCGATGGTTCTCCACCGGCGTAATCGGCAGGTGTCTCGACTTTCCATCCTTTTACGCTCTTACGAGTGCCATCGCATCATTGGGCATGCTTTTGTTTCCAAATAAGCGCTTCAACCGAGGTATTACCGGTAAATACCACACCACTTTAGCGGGAGCTCCTTTCTTCACCACGGTGCCCTCGCTGTCATGGTCTTTACGCTTGTATCGCGATGATTTGCACACCGGACATACATGCATGTCTGTATACTCTTTGCGATAGAGTATACAATCGTTTGGACATGCATGTATTCTTTCTACTTCCAATCCCAATGGACATACAACCTTCTTAGCTAAATAAGTGGTTATCGGCAATACGTTTCCATCCGGAAGCATGTCCGCTAAGAGATGTAATAGCGCCGTGAAACTTTTATCGGACCAACCATTGCTTGCCTTCAATTTTAGAAGTGAAAGCACGGTGTGCAACTTTGTGTATTCCTCCTTGCAACCCGGGAACAAAGGTGTGTCCGAGTCGTCCAACAAACCCTTGAATTGATTAAACTCTCTCGACTAGTGTAGTTCCATACGCATCGCGCAACATCCGAGCAAGATTATTATCGTCATCAATGTCCAACCTATCCTCATCGGATCCATAATCGATGTCACCGCCATAATGCCTTCTCCATCATCCAATACGTTATCACCTTCATGTATGTTTTCCTCTTCACCGTGACTTGTCCAACGTGTATAGCCAAGTACAAAACCTCTTGAATCAAGTGCAAGTGGATGTGCTCTTTGTCCAAAACATTTTCTCATTCTTGCAATCAATGCATGGACAATGTATGTACTCAGTCTTCTTATGCAATTTGTTCTCCTCAATGGCTCTTAAAAAGCAGATACCCGTCGATGTAATCTCTACCATGTAACAGTTCGCATTGTACATCCATCTCCGGTCCATCTAAAATTAATTAACATATAAAAATTGATTAAAAACTAATCTAATTACTTATCATCTAAATGAGCTAGATAATAAATTCATCATCTAAAATGATGAGCATCCACCTACCAAATTAGCTTAAATTTCATGTATATCAATATCCAATTATCTTAATTAAATAAATTTAATATATGTCACACTAATGGAACCAAATTAATAGTAATTAAAAACTAATCAATACTTTTCTGTAAAGAAGCTAGATAATAAATTCATCATCTAAAATGATGAGCACCCACCTACCAAATTAACTAAAATTTCATTTATATTAATACCCAATAATCTTAATTAAATAAATTTATTATATGCAAGATGTATATGTTCGTACACTAATGGAACCAAATTAATAGTAATTAAAAACTAATCTAATAACTTATCATCTAAAGGAGCTAGATAATAAATTCATATATATGCAAGATGTACATGTCCGTACACTAATAGAACCCAATTAATAGTAATTAAAAACCAATCTAATTACTTATCATCTAAAGGAGCTAGATAATAAATTCATCATGTATCAAATTAACTTAAAATGCAATTAATATTAAATATATGCTTAATCATAATTCATCATCTATAAAAGGAACACAACATCATCTAATGAACCTAGCTAGAAATAAATTCATCAACTACAAAATGGTACCTAAATAAAAATAAACAAAATCTAAACTTTTCATCTCATCTACATATAAACCCTAATTAAACTTGGTTTAAAAATTAAATTGCAACAAGATTAACACAAATCAAGAGAGGAGAAAAATAACTCACCAAGGAACAACTAGAGGAAGTACAAGCACAAGAATTGGAGAAAACGAAATCAAATTTAGAAGTTTTGGTTTGCTCTCGGGAGGAAGAAGACCAGTCTTTGCTCATCGACCACCTATTTATAGGCAATATTATCGGTGGCGGTTTTTAACTAGAACCGCCACTAATAACATATCGTGGCGGTTCTATCCTCGAACCGCCATCGATAATCATTATCGATGGCGGTTCGAGGATAGAACCGCCACGGATAATCAATAAATCGATGGCGGTTGGAGGATAGCACCGCCATCGATAACCTAGTTATCGATGGCGGTTCTAGCCTCCAACCGCCATCGATAATGTATTGTTATCGATGGCGGTTCTACCTCGAACCGCCATCGATAATCGTGCTCGATGGCGGTTCGAGGATAGAACCGCCACTGATATTTTTCCAGCTATTTATGAAATTGAACCGCCACTGATAATTATCTTTGTGGCGGTTCAAAAAACCGCCACAAATAGACCGTCACCTATTGCAGGTTTTGGCGTAGTGACTGTAACAAATAGTTAGCTGGGTAACGTGTGAAAACATAGGTCATATATAGCGCGCATGCAACATTGAAAATTACATAATCAAAGTTTCATAACATGTCCAAGATAAAACAATAGACGTTTTACAAGCAACAACAACTCCAAATCACATACTGTAAACTACCATCATGAAGATCTCATCGAGCTGATTGAAGTGGTATATTATTTACCTAATTCTAAGCTCCGACGAAGAAGATAACACATATTAAAGATAACAAAATTGCTGATATTCGGATATCTGAGACGAATTCATCGAAACCATCCAAGGGGAAAACTGTGTATATCCGATTCCGACGGATACCTCTCTCTCAAATCCGATTCTCAAATCCGATAAAAAATATCCGATGGAGAGTCTGAGTCCGAAAAGTTTCCGATCAACCTTCCTAAATCTGATTTGAATGTAGCCAGTCAGATGGTCAACTGGGGAGTATCCGATCTGATTGCACCCCTAATTCTTTGGGAATTATGGCTCCAATTCATCAGTGCTTCTTAGTAATCGCACGCAGCAACTTGTCGGTGATAAAGCTGCATCTATTTTTACTCATAATTACAGATTCGTCATTTTTCAACTACTAATGTTATAACCAGAGAATTTTAGGGCTACTAGAAAATTTTGATTGATATTCTTTAGATGATGAGACCCAAGCTTCTACCGGTTGGGAAGAAATGCTTTCTTAATATGCAATTGGAGGTGTTGTTCCTAGGATTCCTATAGATGGTGCTCTCGAACCATGTATGACTATGAACTAATTGAATAGCCTCAATAGCTATAGATTCTAATGATGCATGGTATATTCTTTATTATTTTTGGTTTGGATGATTGAAAAGGCTTACCTTTTTTTACGTATATATAATGCCCTGGAACTTTACCTTTTTCTGAACTACCAAATGGACTCAGTTGATGTATTCAGTACTTTTGGTGGTCACTTTGAAAAAAAAGAGTGATTAAACATGGGGAATAGTTCAGGAACAAAGAAAATGTAGTGTATATATACACTTCTATGGTTCTGCTACTGCAAAATCTCTATAACTTGGACTGATAAAATTAATTTAAATAGTTCCAATTAGTCAAGGAGCTTGATCGAACCTACAACTATGGTTAGATTCAAATGATGTTTTCCTATTTGACTTTGTTTGCACGCCGGTTCGATTTATTGTCGCGTTCCTTACGGTCTTTTTTTTGGTTCTGTTGTTTCTTATGTGACGCATTTTTATGATCATAGGTGAAAGACGTACCTCACATTTACAGATTGCAGTAAACAGAAATTTGGTATGTGTTGTGCCCTCAATTTTTTAGTACAAAACTATGGTCAAGATATGAGCTGTTCATTCCCATTTAGATGTTCACAAGTATGTGATAAGATTTGTTACATGCAAATCAGTTTACACTTTATGTTTGTATCGACTGCTACAACATTCTTATGAATAATTTGAGCAGATTAATCTTTCCTCCTCAATATCACTGCGACAACGCATCAGTTCTTAATGCACCTACAGCAGCACGCAGGTTTTCTACAAATCCTGTAGAGGTACGGTTCCCTTAGCTCCACAATTCGAAGCCATCGATTTTCTAGCCTCCTAAGTTTCGTTTTTAACAAATTTAATCTCTTTTGATCCAAATTTACAAAATTAGCTCTCTTAATGAGCTTAAAAATCACGGTAGGCAACATGAGTCACCTACCACGTACGAGTAACTTGGCACCACCTACCGATAACCGGTGGCTTGAATGGACCGGCTCGGTAGTATAGTTGACTAGTTGAGCAAGTGATTAAATAACAAAATTGATTAATTAGTCATTTAATTAAGTGATTAATTAAGTAAAATGATTAAATTAGTGATTAATTAGTAGATTTGATTCCTATCAAGGAACAGGAGCTTAGTTGGAATTTTGACGCAGCAAGCAATCTGTCAAGCTCTCTAAGTACAGGAGGTAAGTGATTTCGAAAAGGCTATATTTGAAAAAAAGCTTTGTCACGAGACTCACGATGCTGAAAAAAAGCAAACTCTTCCCCAACTACACTTGTACCGTAGAAAGTGTCAGGAAACCTGATAGCCCATTGAAGGCCTATGCTGGTCCCTTAGCCTAAACCCTAGGTGAGCGCTATAAAAGGAGGAGGGGGTCCCCCCTGATGTACAAGCAATCATTAGCAATAAAAGAATTCCGCTGTTGCTCTCCCTAAACACGTGTCTCTCTCTCTTTCTGTTCTCCAATTCAGATCTGTTCGAGAACCCCGGACTATTCGATAGTGAGGTTCCTTAACACGTTATCAGCACGAAGCTCTACCGGAGTTCAGAATTGAAAAGGTGAGAAGAGGTGAGAATCGGCGATCGAATCTAAACGCTTGTTGTTTTCTTCGCATGCATCTATCCTACGCATCTTGTACCGCTTTCGTCACGTGGCACGAAGCTACACGGCGATCGCTCGAAGACTACTAGCACGGCTACAAAGACACGGTTTTCTTGTTCATCACAGAAAAAAAAGGCTGCCATCGCCGCCACGGCAAGCGCGCCGGCCGCCGTCGTCGTCGTCGGCATCGCGCGCCTGAAGCACTAGCCACTAGCTCGAAGCGCCGCGCGCGCCGCGCATGAAGCGGCTCGGCCTCCGCGCGCCGCCCGGCCGGCTCGGCCTCCGCGCCCGCACCCGGTCGCACCGCCGTTAGCCTCGGCGCGCGCGATTGTCCCGGTCGGACGCCCGCCGCCGCAGCGCCCGGCTTTGCGGCGCCTTGGCATGCGTCGCGCGCGTCGTCGGCCTGCGGCAGCGCCGTCGGTCGTGTCGCCGCGCGCCGCCCGCCATCGCGCCGCCCGGCGCCCGGCGGCTCGCGGCCGCCGCACCTCGCTGCCGCGGCTCGTCGCACCTCGGCGCGCGCGCGACGCAGCCGCCACAGCGCCTCGGCCGCATGATCGCTGAGCCCCGACGCGCTAACGCCGATGTGTCTTCCCGGCCGCGCCTCACGGAAGAAGGTCGGGCCACCGTCGGCCGCCGCCGCTTGGCGCGCAAGAAGCCACCGCGCGCCGTCGTCGCCACCGGTGATGCGCTCGAGCGCCAGCGCGCCGCCTCGGCCGTGCGGCGCTCGTCTCGGCACGTCGCGCCGCCGCCGCCTCGCGCCAGCGCCTCACGGCGGCAGCCTCCGCCGCGCGCCGCCGGGCCTGCTCGGCCTCGCGCCCGCCGCCCAGCGCCGCAAGCGCGATCGCACCCGCCACTGGCGCCTGGCCGCCTCGGCTTCTCGGCTTGTCGCGCGCCCGCGCCTCGGCATGCGTGTGCGGCGCCTCGAATCTAAGCGTCGGCTCGCCGCCCGTTCCTGCACTGGCGCACCACGCCCCTGCCTCGGTCGCTCGCGCCTCGGTTGCCGTGCGCCCGTCGCCATTGCAGCGTTCAAGAAGGCGAACGGGTAGAAAAGGGCAAAGACAGGAAGCAGGCATGGGCAAGTAAAGAAGAAGCGGAGGCGGCTAGGGAAACCCTAGCCGTGCGCTTTGTTGTGCACGGGAGCGGGCCAAGCAGGCCGATTGGCGAGCGGGCCGTCGCGCCCAAGCGGCCCCAATGGCGGTTCGTAGGAAGCAAAGAAAAGAAGAAAAGAAAAAAAGAAAAGAAGAAAAAGAAAAAAAAGGAAAAGATAAAAAAAATTGCGGAAAAATCGCAGAAAAGTTTGAAAAAAATGCCAGAAAATCAAGAAGATTTATTTGGCTCTGTTTTCAATTTTGCTTGCTTTATTTCTCTGTTTTATGAATATTCTTTATGTTTTTTGAATCCATTGCTTTATTTAAAATATTGCAATGCATAGCAATTTAATTTTTCTGCACTTTATGTTTTTGCAACCATTTTCTATCAGATTACACGCAGTAATCTAAACCAGAATTTTGAAATCATGCAGATGTCTGGCATTGTGAATCGTGAGTTTGAAGAACTGGCCCCGCACGGTCAGAACTATCTCACTTGGGCATCGGACGTAAAGATCGTTCTTGGGGGCAAGAAGCTCCGCGCCGCGATTGGTCTAGGGTCCTCACAGGACGCAAAACCTACCGCTGAACAGAACGATCAAGCCCTGCATTTTCTCAGGCACCACCTCTCAGCCACTTTGAAGAACGAATACATGGCTGAAGAGAGTGCGCATGAGCTTTGGACTGCACTTCAGAAGCGGTTCGAAAAGCTCAAGTACACCATCTTGCCCCAAGCACAGCAAGATTGGATGCGCTGAGGTTTGCGAACTTTAAAGCGTGGCGAGTACAATTCTGCCTTGCACAGAATTTGTACCAATCTCTCCCTATGTGGCAAGAAGATCACTGATGAGGAGAAGATTGAGGAAACCCTCTCCACCTTCCACCCAAATGCTATCCAGAGTGCACGCAGCTATCGTCAGGATGCATACAAGGAGTATAGCGAACTGATTGATGTAATGCAAGTTGCGGAATCGCAAGACGATGTTCTATGCAAGAATTATGTCTCGCAGCCACCTGGACGAGGCACTGGCACAGAAGTCAATGCCAATAGCTACAAGGTAAGAAAGCCCACTCATAGAAAGAAGGCCAAACAGGGTGGAAAAGAGAGGCCCCAGGCCAAAGGAAAGTCCAAAGCCCCTGTGAAGAGGGATGACAAAGAAAAGGCGCACGCCAAGCCGTATGGACAGCAGAACCAAACGTGCTTCAAGTGTGGCACTTGGGGACATTGGTCGAAGATATGTCGGGAATCCAAAGAAGTGATCAACGATATCGGGCTAAGAGAAAGGCAAAAGAAAACGCCCAAGGCACACTTCGCCAACATCGGTGAAGATGATGTCATGGATGTAGATACCCTACTTGCCTCATCCTCACGAATAGCACGGACATCGATCTGCGCACCATTATTATGGCAAATGAAGAAAACTTACCGATGACATAGAAGCAGAAATTAATGCATATTTTACAGATTCTGTTTAATGCATTTTCTTTAGATTATGGTTGTTAGCATTTTTCTTTGAATAATGAATTGTAAGCTCTAGAAGAGCATACTTCTTTCATGAATAAATATGCAATTTATTCTTTATTCCAGTATTCTTCAAATTTGCAAGCAATATTTGGATTATTTTTGCCTCTATCAGATTAGAATTATATTTTCTTTTATCTAGAAATCGTGTAGCCACTACAAGAAACAGAGAAAAATTCGTGGGTTTTTTAAATTCGTGGGTTTTTTAAATTCGTGGGCCCAAAAAAAAACCCACGAATTTATTTATTTAAATTCGTCGGTTTGTAAAAAACCCACGTTTTTAATTAAATTCGTGGGCCGAAATGAAACCCACGAATTTAATCCTTTAAATCGTCTTGTATAACGCACAAATTTAATTATTTAAATTCGTGTGCCAAAGAATTACCCACAAATTTAAAAATTTAAATTCGTGGGCCACCAAATACCCACGAATTTAAATTTTTAAATTCGTGGGCCCCACCTAACCCACGAATTTACCCTGGGCAAAATAACCCTCGGGCCGCGCACGCACCCAGTAGAGCAAAAATTCCCCACCCAGCGCGCGCCTTCGCGCCCCCGCGCCCCATGCCGCAACTGCTGCCCCGTCGTCGGCCCTGCCCTCCGCGCCATCGGCCCGCCCTGCCCTCGCGCCGTCATCCTCGGCTCGCCGCCCGCCCGCCCTGCGCAGCTCCGCTCGGCGCCCGCCCTCCCCGGCGCGTGCCCGCTCGGCCGTCAAGACCCGCCCGGCCGGCGGCCGCCCGCCCCCGCCCGTCGCCGCCTCGCCGGTCGGCCACGTGCGCTCCGCCCGCCGCCCGCCGGCTCGCGCCGCCCGCCGCCGGCGCCGACCTCCGTCGCGTCGCGGCCCGGCGAACCGCCCGGCCAGCGCCCCCCCGCCCACCGCGCGCCTTCGCCCGTCGGCCACGTGCGCTCCGCCCGCCGCCCGCCCGGCTCAGCGCCGCCCCTCCGCCGGCCGCGCCGACCTCCCGCCGCGCGCGGCAATGAACCGCCGGCCGCTGCCCCGCCGATCGGCCGCCCACCCACCCCCCCGCCGCCGCCAGCGCCCGGCGGCCACCCGCCCGTCTTGCGCCCGCCCCGCCCCCTCGCCCGGCCGCCGCCGCCCGTGGTGCCGCCCGACCACCAGCGCCGCCGCCCGCCGCCGCTGCTGCGCCGCCGCGCCGTCGCCGGCCGGCGCCGCCCTCCGCGCCGCCGGCGCCGCCCGCCCGACCGCCCGCCGCCGCTGCCCCCGCCGCGACATCGCCCGCCCGCCGCCGACCACGCTACCCTTCGCGAGCCGCCCGGCGGCCGCTCGGCCGCTGCGCGCCGCTGCGTGATCTCGCCGTGCCATCGCCAGCTCGGCGCGAGACGCCGCCCGCCGCTGGACGGGCGGGCGCCCCACCCGCCCGCTGTCGCCACCGCGCCACGCCTCCACCCGCCTGGCTGTCCACCCGCCGCGCCACCGCGCGCCATCGCCGCGCCGCCCGCGATCGCGCCTCGCCGTCGCCGAGCCACCCGCCCTCCCGGACCCTCGCGACGCCCCACCGGCGTTGGAGAAGGTATATTTCATCTCTTTATATTCATTTAAAGTTATTTCATCTCATTTTATATTCACGCATATGATATATATATTTTTATTTTCGCTGCCGTTGTATATAACGTTAGAGTTTAGGGTTTGTGTCGAGCAGATAGAGAGCATAGGCGTCACCGTTGGGAACGGCGCATCTCACATTTGCTTGTGAGGTGCGCGTTCCGAATTGTCGGCGTATTTTGGACGGCCCGAGAATGTTGGTTGTTGCATAGGGCACGTGGCGTGCGAAGCGATCCGAGCGTGATTTCGGCCACATAACCTGTTGTTCTCGGACGCACCAAAGATCGCGTGCGTTTGGAGAACAATGGGGGTTATCTTGCCAAATTTCGTTCGGTTAGATAGCGCACGTCACAGTCGCATGCAATAACCTCCATTCTTGGGTGGGTTTAGGACAAATCTTTCCTAATAGGTTGTCTTTGTCACCTAAGCCACGGTCGTACGTTGACATTGTTTCATTTGTTTAGCTTTGATAATGGGTGACGATCGAAGGGCGATGTATGACGGATGGAGGAGTGATGGGGGGCACTCAAGGGAATGGGGGCAGATCACGGATGCTTTCTTGAAGCAAGCATTCGCTGGAGGAGCTGAATATGTGTATTGCCCGTGTACCCTTTGCGAGAATAACAACTACTACAGCAAGGATATAGTGCAGTATCACATTTGCAAAAACGGGTTCATGCCTAACTATTTGGTGTGGCACCGTCATGGAGAGGCCACAGGGCAGGCTATCGAGACAGAAGAGATGCTGGACCATGTGGAGGATCACGACCGGATGGAAGACATGCTGGATGATCTTGGCAGGGGGACTGAATTTAACTCCGGGGAGGGGTCACAGCCGGAGGAGGTTAAGGAATTCTATAGGCTACTTGACGCCTCGGACGAGAAGCTGCATGACTTGACCAATGTGACCGTCCTGCAGGCGGTTACACGGCTTATGTCGATGAAGTCGAAGTTCAACTTTTCGAACAAATGCTTCAACGCTTTGCTTGAACTAATGAATGATGTCCTTCCGCCTAACCACAAGATGCCAAAGGATTTGTACCAATCGAAAAAGTTGATGGCCGGCCTCGGGATGAATTACCAGAAGATTGATGTGTGCGAGAATAATTGCATGCTGTTCTGGAAGGATCATGACAACGATACCCATTGTATGCATTGCGGTAAGTGCAGATTCGTTGAGGTGGTAGATGAGGAAGGGGTATCAGTGACTACAAAGGTCGCGACTAAACAGCTTCGGTACATGCCGATCACGGATAGGCTTAAGCGGTGTACATGTCAAAAGAAACAATAAACATATGCGGTGGCACAAAGAAGGTAAACGTGAGGACCAAGACCCGGATATGATGGTCCATCCGTCTGATGGCGAGGCATGGCAGGCATTGGACCGATTCGATCCTGCATTTGCAAGCGACCCTAGGAGTGTCCGTCTTGGTTTGTCCACGGACGGTTTCACACCTTCCAGCACAAGCGCTAGCCCCTACTCTTGTTGGCGATCTTCATCATGCCATACAATCTTTCACCGAGATTTGCTTGAAAGAGGGTTCATATTCCTTGCTCTTGTCATTCCGGATCCTAAGCATCCAGGAAGGATCTCAATGTGTTCATGCGGCCCTTAATTGATGAGTGAAGAAGTTGTGGCGAGGGAAAAGGCATACGACAGCGTTGGTGGCGAAAGTTTACCTTACGAGCCGCATACCGTGGTCGGTCCATGATTTGTTGGCATATGGCATTTGGGCCGGCTGGTGTGTTCATGGTCGCCTGTGTTGTCCAATTTGTATGGCTGACTCTTATGCATTCAGGCTCACGCACGGTAAAAAGATCACATTCTTCGATTGCCATCGACGATGGCTTCCGGCGAGGCACCCTTTTAGGAACGACGCCAAAGCATTTCGAAAAGGACAGAAAGTTAAAAAGGGCCCCGGCGACTCACGGGAGAGGAGATAGCTGAGTGGCATAGTCGGCTTGTACGATCTACTAAGTGGGTTTCATCGGCTATGGAAAGGAGCACAACTGGACTCATATTTCTTTTCTTTGGGAGCTGCCTTACGCGAAAGCTTTGATTCTGCCGCATAACATAGATTTGATGCACCAAGAGCGCAATGTGGCAGAAAGCATCATAAGCATGGTGTTTGATGTAACCGACAAAACAAAGGATAACGTGAGTGCTAGGAAAGACATGGGTGATCATTGTGCTAGGCCGTGGCACGAGGTTAAAGTTGGTTTAAATGGGAATGAGAGCGACCACGAGCTCCATCTTGTGTGAAGCCGAAGACCGTAAACAGATTTTGAGGTGGTTGAAAACTCTAAAGTTTCTGACCGCTATGCATCTAACATAAAGCGGGTCTGTGAATGTCACACCGGTAAGCTAAGCGGGCTAAAGAGTCATGATTACCATATTATCATGGAAAGACTTGTTCGTAATGTTTCGTGGCTATTTTGATAATGAGTTGTGGAGGATGTTGGCGAGCTCGATTACTTCTATAGGCGGATATGCGGTAAGGAAATCTCTAAGACGTTGATGCGAGAGTTAGAAGGAATTCCATTGCTTGTATGCAAGTTGGAAAAACTTTCCCACTGGTTTTATGAATGTGATGCAACACTGCTGGTGCATCTACCTTGGGAAGCGAAGGTTGGAGGTCCCGCTGTGATTCGGATGGATGTATAGTCGGAAAGGGAGTTGAAAAAGCTTAGAGCTACGATCGCAACAAGGCAAGGGTAGAGGGTGTATCGCAGAGGCTTATGCAAGTAAAGAGATCACAAACTTCTCAACAAAGTATTTCGCACGCAAGCACAACGTGAACGTCCGTAAGAATCGGTACCGTGCGCGGAAGAAGAACCGTTGAGCGAACTTAAGCTTTTTCAATGCAAGGGTCAACTGTTGGGTCGTACTCGCACACCATGTTGAGTATGAGGAGTGGAACATGGCCATGCTTTACATGTTCACTAACATGGTAGAAGTTGAAAAATATTTTGAGTAAGTGACTTTCGAATTATGTTTTGAACATTTGGTCAGGCAGTCCTTTTAACCCGAGAATAAATGACGCGAGTATTTGACAAAGAAAATTGAAGTCAACTCGACAACCCACAACTAAGCAATTGGATAACCTACGTCGTGATGGGTTGAAAGGCGGCCCAAGCTTCGTGCAATGGTTCCACAAGATGTAATTTGACTATTTATTCATTTTCTAAAATGAATTGTTGTAGTAACTTAATATTAGACTAACAGATGATGAATGTTGCTATATAGTGTATGCGTGATGCCTCCGTCCATGAGGATCTCCGACAGCTCTCACATGGTGATGTGACGGCAAGGAGCTATAGTCATTGTGATGTGAGCGGGTTCCGTTTTGAAAGTGAAATTAGAAGCTAGCCGTCCACTTGCGGCCACTTCTAACAGTGGAGTAGTCACAACGTCATCCGATTCCAGCGGCGATATATTAGACTACTACGGTGTTGTACAAAACATAATTGAGTATACCTTTGGGGGTGGCAAAGATCTGAAGGTCGTGTTTTTTGATTGCCATTGGTTCGATCCACACAACGGCACACGTGTCGATGACTTTGGGATGGTGGAGGTGAAGCACAGTTCGCGGCTTCAGGGCCATATCAATAACATCGTGCTTGCACATCAGGTTGAGCAGGTGTACTACCTGAGCTATCCTCACCGTAGCTTGAAGGCTTGGTGGGTTGTATTTAAAGTTAACCCTGAAGTATACCCTCCTGGGGATGTTTCGTATGTGGCAAGTAACGTAGAGGATGATGTGGGTGATGTATATCAAGAAGAAGCTATAGGGGATTCTTTCTTTGTCTCCGACGGGGCAGGACTCGATCAATTACCTACCGATGCCACAGACGTAATAACAGATGAACCCGGCCCGTCACGGAAACGCCCTCAGAAGTCAGTAAGGATTGCACGTCTTCAAGCACGTCTCAATGAAATACGAGTCGCAGAAGCAGATTCCGACGCCGACGACTTTTGATATGTATATTTTGTAAGATTATTGTTGCCTCGTTCATTTTTACAAGTCATTGTTGTCTCCTTCATTTTTTACATGTTATAGTTGTCTCATTCTTTTTTGCAAGTTATTGAAAATTATATGTAAACCTGTATACTAACTCTTGTCAAATTTGAACAGATGAGTATGTTCAGGCATCAGGTTGGCAAGCTTAAAGGCAAGTTCAGCGGGTCATCCTCCAGAAGGTCGAGGAGCAAGGGTTCTGATGGTCAGGACTCGATGGCCGGCAGCGCCATATTTGCTGGGGCGGCGCAGATTAGACAGCGGCAGGAGCATCTCCAGAGGTGCTTCGATGAGCAGGCACAAGAAGAGGCGCGAGAGCAGCCACCGGAGGACGAGGGGCAGGTAGGGGTTGCAGAGGAGGGGCAGTTGGGATGTGAGCATGACGACATGGGCGAGGCGGACGACGAGGAGGTCGTTGGGGGTGGTGGCGATGGGACAACAGATACAGATGCGGACGCCGAGGCCGAGGCAGCGACAGATGCAGAGTTGGAGGCGACCTTAGAGCCAGTTGAAGAGGGCGGGTCTTCTTCGGGTACCATCAGGTATATGTGTAGTATTGGATTATCTTTTAATCTCCATATTTACATTGTATTGTCTATGAACTAATTATTTGCATTTCAGGTTTCGTAAAACCGTCTCAGTTCGTCCGAGATGCAACCCGGCCGATAGGAGGTTGATAGAGGTACACGGGAGCGAGTATGATTATATCTTCTCTTTTAGCATTAGCTAGGTGACAACTTATTGTTTTGATGCATCTTTGTCTTGTATTTTGTTGTAGGCCTTTGGAAAGAGCCGGGTTGGACTGGACGGGTCACATTACAAAGGTTAACGCCGTCTTTGGGAGCCCTTGGCGGTACTACTACCCCGGCATGGTTGAGTCAGCGGGGAAAGATTCGCGCCCACAATTGGAAGCACCGGGCGTTGAAGGAGAACGTGGAAGGAGGCGAAGACAACCAAACATGTCGAGCGCGGTGTGGGCTTGGCTTCGGGTGAGTTTGCGTTATGTATTTACTCTATTTGAGTATTGCTTTAAATGTAAGTACAATTTGACAGTGTGTGATTATATGCAGGAGAGGTTCCGCCTTGAGAACGAAGACGATTACAACGCTTTGAAGAAGGCCAAAAGCGTCTTCAACAGTATGCACAAAAGGTTGTCGGAGATTCATTCAAGAATGCACGCATTCAAGCTGTCATCAATTTTACAAGAGGGTGAAGAAGGTGAACATGAGAAGAGGACCGAGGCGAGGAGGATACACCGGACAGAACAAGAGTATCTCCAGAGCTCGGTCGATTGGATAATGAAGGACATGGAGGCTTGGAGGTGGATGTGCCGGTACTGGGGGTCGGAGGATTTTCAAGAAAAATCAAATAGAAATCGAGGGAACAGAAGAAGTAGATTGGGGAAGCACAAGTACGGCGCAGACGGACACATTGGCCTAGAGCAACGCATGGTAAGTATCGGTATTATAATTGTTAGTGAATTTGTCACTATGTTTACAACTTTGCATCGTAGGAGGCTGAAAGTGGGAGTACTCCCACTTTTGTGGAAGTTTACATCCGGGGGCACCAAGGCGAGGATCCACAGAACCCGGATGTGTTGTGCGACGACGGGGCTAGTGAGAGGATGGTAAGTATAAATGACACAATATGTTTTGTGCAAATTTACATCCAGGAGCACCAAAATGCTGTTTTGTAGGCGTCATATGCAGAACAAATGACACAACGTCATGGGCCGGAGGTTGATTGGAGGGCCGGAGGTTGATACGGACGATCGGTGCGGTTTTCAACGCGCGATATTTCCTCTATCTGCGGTCAGTTCCTAAAGAAAATAATAACTTTTTCATATGATATCGGATGGAGATGAACTTTATATGAAAATTGTAGCTCTCGACGGGATCTACAACCTTTGTATACAAATTTTTTTCATTTGAATCCATTTAGAAAGCCAAAAACAGGATAAAATGTTCAAGTCTAAAAACAGATCTGTTTTTAGATCTGAAACTTCTATCCTATTTTTGGCTATCTAAATGGATTCAAATTGAAAAAAATTGTATACAAAAGTTGTAGATACCGTCGAGAGCTATAATTTTCATATAAAGCTCATCTCCATCCGACATCATATGAAAAAGTTATGATATTTTTTAGGAACTGACCGCAGATAGGAAATATCGCGCGTTCAGAGCGGCACCGATCGCCTGTATATGTGGCGATCGTCCCATATAAGGGCGACAAAAACATATTTTTGTAATTTTTTGAGATGACTTATATTTTTTCAATTTGAATAAAAAATTATATTATTTAAAATAAAAATTGGTGAAGCCCGCATGACTCACGCGAGGGAGGTGTTGAGATTGGCATCTATCAATCTATGAATGGATCGTTCAATTATTAGTTTCTTTTTAAGTTGCAAGATTCAATCCACCGTATGTTTGGAAGCGGGTGTCTAATTTAGGATCCGTTTAAATTATTACTTCTACGTGGCGAGATTAACAAAAAGAGACAATTATTAAGTATAAACAGACCAATTAATATTGAGTATGTTTTTTATTCCATATAATATGATATGTGACGTCGAACCCATGGAGATAATCTGTGTTATATTTGTTAAAAATTAAATCTGACACCTGAATATTCCTCATAATGTAGATGTATTTATATTTCTAGATATATAAAAAAATCAAGTAAGCTGACATTTCCATCTTTCGGTATATTAGATATAAAGAATTATCAGTTCCAGCAGCATACGGGCAGTTTTAACTAGTTGCACACAAGACTGCTGTAATCTTCATAGTATCTTCTCTATTGTTGATCCACACCAGTATTAAACTCCACCACATGTACATGCCGTCTTATTATTGTGCGCATTTGTGTGGTGCAGTGGTGGATCCAGGAATTTTCAGATAGATGTATGGAGTTAACAAAATATTGTTCAATATAAAAGTTGAAGGTTCACAATAACAAAATTAAAATACAAATTATTTATATTAGAGTAAATATGTCACAATAAATTAAGAAAAAATAGAAATTAATTCGCGAGACAAAGAGAGATATAATGGCTTCATCACTAACTTGTAGAAAAAAAAAAATTGGTCATCCATTATACTTAGTTGGTTCTTTCATAAAATTAATTATCGAAACCAAATTTGCTTTCTATAGGTATTGGTTTTGATGTGGAGGTAAAGGTTGTAGTTGCCTTCTGTGTTTTTCCAGATCACTCCTACAAAGCTTTCCGATCTACAGAATGCCTCTTAATTTTCTTAAGCTCTACGTCCACAAAATCAACTAATTAATCCCACTAATTCACCTTTTATCAACATTTCAAATTTTCAACATTCAACAAGACAATATGTGAAAACCTATATGATATGGTCGATGGCCCTGACTAGCTGCTGCAGCGGTGCAGCCCGCAGTGTTGTGGCTACTACTTGGTCGACAGCCCGGCTATCGCCTTGAGCATGAAAGACAATTTTTTTTGCTAGGGTTAGTTGTGCTTTGCAATGTGCTCTGCTCGGTTAAGAAATAGAAGGTGTGGGCTTACGCTAATGGGCTACGATGGCAGATTGAGGAGGAGAGTTATAGAAGAATGAAAATAGACTAAAATTAGTTAATAAGTGAATATATATACTGATTTGGTCCTATTATTAATATACATGTTATATAATTAATTGTTTGTAAAAAACATTTGAGTGTATAGCTGTACACCTATGTCCCTTCTTTGGATACGCCCTGATGTCATATCATACAAGCTGAGACCCAACTAACACGAGATTGGCACTCCCACTACAGTTAGAACAAGGGCTTCCACTTCAGTCAGAACAACTAATCAACAAGCTAGATCATGAATACGACTCGTGGAAAGATTAGATGGTCAGATATGTACGAAGCACTCAAATACAATCTGATGAAATGCTCGACACAACGTTGATGTCGATTGTAATCTTAGTGGGCACAATTAAAAAGTGCTCTCAGTCACCACCACGATGTTTGTAGTTGCTGACTCAAATTAATGGTCTGGTCAAAGAATGATCACGCCCCAGCACAATGGAAACTACCATGTATACTAACTTCCAGTTAAAATCCTGTTGTAAACAAACTCATTTATCTTCTATTATATTATTAAAATAAAGGTAAAAGAATCGAATTTTTTTAAAAATAATTATATTTTTTTATTCAAATTGCAAAAATATACCACGATCTCAAAAAATTGCAAAAATATACCTTTGTCACCCTTTGAACGGGCGACAGGGGCAACTGAGGCCTCTGTCGCCCTCTGATTGGGCGATTTTGGCACTTGTCGTCCTTTGAATGGGCGACATGTCCCCTCTCCCGTTGCCAGTTTCTAAAGAAAATCATAACTTTTTTATATGATCTCGGATGGAGATGAACTTTATATGAAAATTGTAGCTCTCGACGATATCTACAACTTTGGTATATAAATGTTTTTCATTTGAATCCATTTGGACTATAAAAAACGAGATAGAAGTTTCAGATCTAGCGTAGATCTGATTTTTAGATCTGAACTTTCCATCCCATTTTTGGCCATCTAAATGGATTAAAATGAAAAAAAAAATTGTATAAAAAAGTTGTAGATTTCGTCAAGAGCTACAATTTTTATATAAAGTTCATCTCCATCCGAGATCATATGAAAAAGTTATGATTTTCTTTAGAAACTGGCTACAGGAAAGGGGACATTGTCGCCCATTCAGAGGGCGACATAGGCCTCCGTTGCCCTTGTCGCCCGTTCAAAGGGCGACAGAGGTATATTTTTGCAATTTTTTAAGATCGTGGTATATTTTTGTAATTTAAATAAAAAATGTATTATTTTAAAAAAAATCTAAAAGAATCCATCATGTTTGATCTTAAGGCTTAGAAATTATCACGATAATATGAGTAAAAAGAGAAAGACTTCGATTATATGGGTCCATATTATAATGGTAGAGATTTTAGGTGGTCTATTCAAATTAAAATATCATGCCAAAATAATAGTAGAGCCCTATTTGTATAATAAGCTCAAGGATGTCTAGTACAAATGATACGGGGTGTCCAATCTTCACGACGTATGATAAATAATAACTTTGGATCCGTAAACCCTGACGAACACAATGGCGTCAACCACTGTCTCATTACAGTAACCTAAGACAAATGAATTTGTCCAAGAACAAGCTCCTTATCCATAGCTCGTGATCCATGTCTACTCGAACGCACAGGAAGTAGACGCACGGCTCCTACAATCACATGAAGGAGTCGTAAGAACAACAGAAGCATTTCAAGAAAATTTCCCAAATCCCCAAAGGCAACGCATAACATAAATCAAAGAATAAGCAATATTAGCTGTCTCAAAAATAACGTAATCTTGGTTTACAATAGAGAACAATACAAATATATATAAGGGACAAGGGGGCATGCAACCTAGCCTAGGGCCGGCTAAAGGTAGGTCCCACCCTTTTTCGACTTTATCTCTAACTCAAATTACTTATCTAATTCGGCCAATTTGGAAGCTAATACTCGTGGATCAATTTAAAAATAGATGAAAGTTGATTCTGGTCGTCTCGTAATAGAGTGAAATAAAGATGACATTTCAAGCTTTCAAATAAGTACAAAAACACCGCAAACCGAGTCCATATGTGTGAATTATGGCATTTTTAAATCCGACTAGTTTGGCATTTTGGATTGGGCTCTTTTGCTCTTCAAACCAATACGACATTCTCTCACTACTACAGAATGATACAATACTATCTCTTCATCTGGGTCGGTTCCCAACTTTTCAGGAAAAAACCGATAGTGACATATGATTCGACGTGGGTGAGAAATATGGTGCAAAACATCACTATTGGTCTGACCTCAGAACCGATAGTGATGACATCGTCATCACGATCGATTCTGAGGTCATAATTGAAAGTGATGTTATTGGTATCACTAACGATTATGAAGTCGAAACCGATAGTGATATTTTTCTATCAATTATGATATTAGAACCAATAGTGATGATTTGGTCATTACGATCGGCTCTGAGGTTAGAACCAATCGTGACAGTAAACGCCTCCTCACGCTTAACCCCTTGGCTTCTCTTCTCGCGTTTGACTTCTCGGCTTCTTCTCCTTACCATTCAAATACCAAAAACTGAGATGTCCACCTCGCGCTTGACCTCTCGGCTTCCCTTCTATTCTATAAAAAAGGAGTTTACTGCTCTCCACCTCCCCTCACCCGCCCCTTCGCCTCCTCTCGCCCACATCGCCCCTCCACCTCAACGGTGCCTACGTCGCCCCTCTGCCTCCCCAGCTCCCGTGACACACTCCATGCCAGCAAGAAGTGTATTGCTGCTGGTCAGTCACCCCGTCATCCCTGGGGCTATGCGCTGCCCTCCTCCCCTCGCACCCGTGTGCTGTCGTCCTCATCGAGCCCGTTCTCCGTCGTCGTGCCTTGCTCTGTTGGTGCTTTGTGAGTATATGTAACATTCTAAATTTTTTAATTTGATTTTTTTATTTATTTTATTCAATTTGGAATTTATTTGGAATGTTACGGATTTTATTAAAACTCTTTTCACAACTCTCAGTTTTACAAAATAAATTTCTGCAGAAAATTTAAAAGCTTAAAAATTCCAAAAATAAATTTATTGGGTTAATAATATTCTAAAGTATTTTATAGAATTTTTCCATAATTTTCAAAACCTTTTTACTATTTTTCCCAAACCTATTTAATTTTCAGCATTTAAAAATTAATTATTGTGCTTTCAATAGTAATTTTATGTTATTTAAAAATATTTATTCATGCTTTTATTACTGAAACTGGTATCTCTTAAAATTCCCATATTTAATAAAATTTATTTGCTAATTTTTGGATTTAATATGAATTATCAGTGGAAAATTAATTATTTTCGGAATTAATAATTTTGGGTACGGTTCATTATGACCCGATCCGCTTCTCCTTCCCCGACAGCTACAGTGCACCCATGCGCTACAGTAACCAACGGACCCGACCCGCATTTAATTCCCACACGTGTTTCACTCATTTACTCCGACAAGCCCGTTACTATTCTGAAAATAACTTCGGCGAGCGTTTTTTGATGATCCACTGGTCCGATCACCCTATAAATTGAACCCCAGCTTGCTCTCCTCATTCGTCACATCCTCAACTTTGACTTAGTCCAATCCATCCAACGGATCTCCTTGCGAAAGCCATTCTTTCAAAACTCCGGCGAACTTTCGACGAGCTCTCCCGGCCACTCCCAACCTCCATTCGGCCTCAAAATTTTACTGGAGCTTCATCTCATTGTCATCTCCATCTGGTAAAATCATATTTCAAAAATTCTCATCGGAGCTCTATCGGCAATCATTTCTTCTCCAAGTCCGGCGAGAGGTCAATTTTTGGATTCAAAAGGTCCGATCTCCTTCATCTTAAGTCCGATTGACCTCATTTTTCTTCCTAAATTAATATAAAATTATAATCTATATATTTGTACTGGTTTTGTATTTTATTTGAATTTATTTGGATTTTATTTGACTTTGGATGCTTTTCGCGTATAGTTTCCGGAGAACCGAAAGGAGTTGCTACCGACGATCTTGATCACCTACCTTTCGATCCAAGCAAGTCTTCCTTGAACATGTTGAACCCAAATTTACAAAATACTTATGTTGTTTTAAATTATGGATGCTTACTTTTACGCAATGTACTTTAAATGTAGTTTTAAGGATTAGTTAAATTCCAGATTTGTTATACCCTCATTGGTATTGATCATGTCAAACCTTTGTCACCCTAGATGATACTAGCTAATTTATCTGGTGATAGCCAATAGTGTAGCATGGGACAGTAGAATTCCTTAGTTTGGCTTAAACGTTTCGGTATTATGTCATTATGGAAATCATTTCAAACATTGTTTAAACTTATTTGTGAAGATACAGTAATCGGTGTTGCTGCCGTTATTTAAATAAAATAAAATGGAAAATATTTTTTAGACCAGGGCGGATGGATGTTTGGCAGGTGTAGATGCACGAGATCTTGAAAGTGAATGTTCCGCCCTAGTCAATTAAGGACCGAAGCATGTGTTATCATGGACCGAGCACTACCGTACAACCACAAGTCTACATGGGTATGACCTGACTAATTAATTTGTGTGTCTCGATATTGACTTCGCCAGTCGGTGGAATGTGGGTGTCAGATGGAGACAGGTTTTCCCCACATGGCGCAAGAGGGGGCTTTTGATTGGGTGGATGTAACCCTTCAACGGTGAAACCTTAGCGGGCGAGGTTAATAGCGGGTCTTGTACATTGTAAAGGTCTTGTCATGATCTCTCTGCCGACACACTAAAGGAAGTGTGTTAATTGCATGGCAAAAAGAGTTGATCATGTCTTGTGGGTAAAGCTGTACACACTCTGCAGAGTTAAAACTACTTAAGTAGCCGTGCCTATAGTCAAGGGCAGGCGAGGTACGCTTGCACATTGTAGATTTTATGGTTTTGTTTTAAATGAAAATGGTGGTTTGGGAATCTGTGAGTGGATGGAACTCTCGGGTTGTAGTTTGGCGGCTGAAGCCAGTCAGGTGGTTTGAACCTGATTAGCTATTATATCAAATTCAATTTATATTCAATTACATTTTGATCAAGTGATGCATTGTGAAATTATATTGGTATTTGAAGTTAACATTTCTTTATGCCAAAAGAGACATATTATGCCTTCAATTGTTCAACCATGCATATAGTTATCATGCATTATGTTTCCAAGACTTGCAGAGTACATTCTATGCTCACCCTTGCAACCCCACTTTCCACAAAAGAGTGTGCAGAAGCTGAAGGTGACTACAATTTCTACGCTTGTGGTTACGATGAAGGTGATCCAGATTGCTAGGATGCGAACCCTAGTCGATTACCTGTGGGCAAATGGATGGGTTAATTCCGCTGCAGTTATTTCGTTTCCGCTGTTGCTACTTATTGAACTCAAGCCAAGAGGTTGTTTACTTGTAATATTTGGCTATAAGGCTGATACCTCTTTTGTTTAATTAATAATATTTGAATCGTGATATGGATATGTTGTCATCACTGTTTCCACTGTGTGTGCTAGCTTTTCCTGGACTAGCACAATTTATACAAAAAGGGTTTGAATTTGGAAATTCGGTCCCGACAGTATATACAACAATATTTTAGCTTGTTCTATAATATTCATGCAAAAGGTGCTAGATATTCAATATCTTAAGGACCTTGCATATTGGGGTGGTACTTGTTCTATGAAGATTGGGCTATATAGAGACAATTTGTAACAACATAGTAACAATTCTCAGTTTTCATGTTTACTTGATTAGGACAATTGATATCTTCTAATATATGTACATGTGGTGGATTATTTTAGCTTTCTGTTAGCTTAATGTTTTGACTGTTGTCTTCAGTACCTTCCTCTGTCGGCTATTTCTATTATCTTCTTGTAGTTGGCCGACACTATTGCTAGTTATTGTTGGATTTTCAAGTGTAGTTTAGTAAGCTTCTGTAAGATCAAGGATGCTGACTAGAGGAGGGTAAATAGCTGGCTATAAAAATTTCTTCTACGATTAAAATCTCGCCTAAGTACCCTTATGTCAAAATCTAAATGATAATAAATGCGGAAGCGATAAGCTAAGTTTTTGACAAATTAAAGTCTAAATTAACTAGGCTCACTAAGTGAAGTAACTAATTATGTGTCTAACAAAAATTGCAATCCTAAAGACAAGTAAGAATTTAATTCTAGGAATACAAATTGCAACAATGTAAATAGAGAATTGCAAGCATACACAAGGAGAGACGATACTTTTTATCGTAGCTTTCAAAGACTTGCCGGTCTCCCCTAATCCACGTTGAGACAAGCCCAAACCACTTTGGACCGGCTCCATGAATTGAGCACCCGCCTCGATTCCACTAGTGGTAGCTCTTTCCCCCTCCGGGTAGGCAAGCTCCGCCCTTCACAACTTTGCCGGGCCTTCTCACAATCTCCTTCAGAAGGTCACCGCGCACGACGCCTCCACACGCCATCTAGGTATCGGCAAACACAAAGAGTAACAAGTCAAGCCTCTTGCTTGATCCTCATCAAGTGCAACACATGCACAAGGATACTCAATCCTTCTCTAGATGCAACACATGCAACTAGAGACCTTTCCTTGCTCACAAAGTGCAACACATGTACAATATAGAGGAGAGGCTCACACTAACTCAAGAGAATGCAAATAAACACCAAAGAGATTCTACACAAGAAACTCTAGCTCAAAAGCTTCTCAAATCACTCAAATATTGTTCTAGGAGCTCTTGAGGTTTTGCTCTCATAAGAATACCTCAAATGGGTGCTAGAGGAGCAGCAAAACCCTCCAAGCTCGACCTCTTTCATAACCTCTCAAGAAAACTAGCCGTTGGGGGCAAAATACCCAAAAATCAGTATTTTCGGTACTACTGCCATGTAAATCTCGGTAGTACCAGCCTCAACGGTAACAGATAGTTCTGGCATTAAAAGCACTGAAAATAGCCGTTGCTATAGTACAACCGGTACTACCGACGTGTCAATCCCAGTAGTACCGACATTTTTGACCCCCAACAACTGAAAAATACGGTTCTGGGAAATAACTACCGGCCTTCTAGAGCAGTAGTACCACAATGTAAAATTCTGTAGTACCGAAAATCGGTACTACCACTGTGTAAATCGCGGTAGTACCATTGTTTCAGCAAAAAAACGGTCATAACTTTTTACTCCGAACTCCAATTTAGGTGATCTTGCGCTCTATGAGAAGCTTATCAAAAGGGCTACAATCTCCACCCATTTTTCAGATTTAAGCAGCCATAGATATTTTTAAATATCACCAAAACAAAAACTCTAACGATCACATTCTCGAGAGAATATGTACCGACAACTAAATAGCGGTACTACGTACTAGCGGTAGTACCGGCCTTTGAACCACGGTAGTGTCGGAATTCAAACTCAGAGAAAAACACACTTCTGTAAAATAACTACTGCATAAGTGCCACAGTACTACCGGACCTGCAGTAGTACCGGCTTAACACAACGATAGTGCCGGTCTGAGAAATTTTCCAAGAAACACATTCTGTAGAAAATAACTACCGCACTCAAGAGCGGTACTACCAGACTTCGGTAGTACCGGCCTCACCATGGCGGTAGTGTCGGTCACAAATCAAAAGCAAGATTTCACACCGAAATATTCTTTTCAAATTTCAACAAAAACCCAACAAGATCAATTCTTGAGCCATGTGATGATCAATGGATGATCACGACACTTTGCAAAACATATTTGCAAATGCTAATCACATTCTCCAAGATCAAATGCATGAATACCAATATTTTACAAAACACATTTGCTAAACAACATCAAGCATGAGCTACGACTATTTGCAAAACACATTCGCAAATATTCGCTCCAAGCAAAAACCACATAAGCCAAATTACATGAGTTATCTCTCTTTTGCAGCACATGCAAATCCATAGCTCCATGTAAAAATAAAATCGATTAAGATTCAATAAGAAGCAAACATGAGCTCCCTTATTTGCAACACATGCAAAAACTTAGCTCATGCAAAAACCAAATAAGAGAGTGAGCTAGAGTGAACTGGAGTGAGTTCATCAACACATGATGAAGCTCAAGCTAAATGACTCAACCCCTTTTAATAGTACGGCAACCTATACTAGCAACCCGGTCTCCCATCCAAACACCGAGACCGGTAAAAGACTAGGAACACATCCTTAGCCCAAACTAGTTATACCTTTACCTCTAACAATCCCACTTGGAGCTAATTATGATTCCCATCATCTTCTCTCCAAGCCGGGTCCCCTTTTCTTGTTTATCAACACATGATGAACTCACTCTCTTCTTCTTCACTTCGGGATAACCTCTTATAGCTCATCAACATATGACGACTTCCTCTTCCCGATTTTTTATTTTCTTGGACTCAACCTACTTCACAACACATAGAAGTTGTTAGTCCAACAAACACAGTTGTCTCAATCATCACATGCACTCCAACAACACATAATGGAAACCCCAAGATCGATTGAGCACAACCAAAATCAATTTGAATGATTAATTGTGTCTTGAGTAATTTGATACAACTGATGCTTCATTATACTCAAGGAATTTTTGTTTGTCCTTAATCTACAAAGAATATTATCAACACATAATGAAGCATTCTTTGATTGATTGAAGGACAACGAAGTCAATTTAAATTTCATTTAAATTGATATGAGTATATATGACTACACAAGTTTCATATACTCAATTTGATGGAAAGTAATGATCCAAATATTATATGAAGTGGTGGAAAGGGATCAATACATTTTAGTTCATCAACTATAGAATAAACTCCATTGAATATGTGCATATAAATAATTAAACTTTGGAATCAATATGCACATAATCATTCTTATATAGCATTTGTGTTTATGCTATATTAACCTGAGTATACTTGCAACTATACAAGTTATATATACTCAAAAGATTGTTTCAAAGTCTTGATCCTTTATATTATTTGGCAAGAAGGCATAGATCAATACTATTGAAACATTAAGTTAAATTATGAACTCCCCCTAGATGTAGCATTCATGTCATGTATGAAATTTGAAACATAATGCACATCTTAAATGTATAATAAATAGAAGAGTTCATCCTTTTACTTCAATCCTAAGTATGCATTAAGATAATAGAGTGAATACTAGTGCATAACTTGGGTTTTCCATTTTTCATCCAAATTTGAGACTAATAAGAATAAAGCTCAACAAAAGAGTTAGTTTTATAAAAAGATGTGTCATTAATTGACAATTGAGACTAATCAATATTATGATTATCAAAAGAGTTAGTCTCAATATTAGATTTGTCATTAACATGAAAACCAAACTAATGGAGCTTGAACTTTCAATCTCCCCCTTTTTGGTGATTAATGATAAATCCAAGCTTAATAACCACATTTGGATGAAAATCATCACATTGAGATAATTTAATCTATTTGAACATATAAGCATACCTTTGAGCAATTTATGCATTAACAAATAAGAATGCATATGAGAGATTTTTAGATAAATAATTCTCCCACAAACTCCTTAACCAAATTAAGCTCCCACAAACTCCCCTTTAACCAAATGAGGTATTAAGCTCCCACAAATTCTCCCCCTTTTGGCATTAAACACCAAAAATAGAAAACAAATCCAAAAAGGAGACCTTTTAGAGTATAGAGCTTGGCAAGGAAATACCACATTGAAAAAGAGAGTTTGGCAAGAATTTCTCCGAAATAAGGTCATAACAAGATTGAAATGAATAAATATGACCTATTTAAGTTCACAAAAATTCTTAAAAAAACACTTATAAATATTAAGAATTTTCAATAAGATTCAAAAATTCCGCAAACTTCTCTTTATATGGCCCAAAAGAGTAAACCAACTTGAAAAGAGGCCATAGTTTGAGTTAAGCACGAGAAAGATATTTGAAACACATTCAAATAAACTCCTCATTTTATTAGGCTTTTCAATTTGCAAACAAACTCACAAAAGGAGTCTTTGAGAGCATAATAGCGCTTAAACGAGGAAAACATCCAAATAAGCTTCGAATTTTTATAAAACCACTTGTAGAAAGTTTTAAAGAAGCATCACTTATAATACCACTTGGAGAAAATATAAAGATTGTAAATATCAATTTTAATGTGATACCACCTGTAAAGCTCATTTTTCAATTGATACCACATGAAAAGATTGTTAATGATATTATTTGAAAGAGATACCACTTGTAAAGATCATTTTGCATGAGGATACCACTTTTTGAGAAAAATATTGATATTTATTTTAAAACAAGCTTATTTTCTCAAAGATCATCACTATATGGCAATTCAAGATCAACTTCATACCATGACATAATCAAAAGAATAGTCTCTTCCAAATATACAAAACTTGAGTAAACAAGCTCCAAAAGGATTCTAAGAGAGGTCATGTAGCTAATTCATTTAAACATGCTCAATTTTTTTGAGAGGTTCTTCCAACTTGAATCCAATTAAAAGATATGAAAACCACAAAGATTTCATAAACTGAAAACTTCAAGTTTTCAGATTTTTGACATTTCATTTAGGCTACACAATACAGCTGAAAAACTGCCCAATGAGGTCTAAAAACTTTGATAAAATTTGGTACAATAGACCAACTATTGAGGATCAAATTTCATTATAATGAACTCCTCAAATTATCACCTGATTTGGAGATACAAAAATCACAAATCGCCTCAAAACCATGCAAAAGTCTGAATTTTCAGCATTTGATCAAAAAGAGAAAAGCTCATAACTTTTCAAATGAAGTTGGAATTATTTGACAAATTGCAGAAAAATACTTGGGACTGGTGAGAAACTTTTCCAAAAAGAAATTTTGAAAAAAGGAGTCTCCATTCAAAAGATATCTCAAATTTTTTATTGTTGGCATGATTTTTACTCAAAGAGAAGAAAAGTCAAAACTTTTTCAAATAAAGTCCAAATAGTTTGAAAACTTCCACAAATTAACATTGGACTATTTAGAAGGTTTATCAAAAAGAATTTCCTTAAAAGGAATTTTATTTCAAAAGATATGGCAAAATGCGCTTTATAGGTATTAAAAGAAATTGAATTCCCATCGAACGCTCAAAATGCAATTCAGACTGAAATTTATGGAGATTTGAACTTTCATGGCTTTGTATGAGTTAGAAGTACAATTTCAAGCCAATAAGCACAAAGAAATCCAATCGAAATAGCAAAACTCACAATATGCAAGAATAGGTCATTTTGGGCTAAATGAAGGATTTTGGCTAAATTCAAATGGCTATAACTTTTGAACGGTTGGTCGTTTGGAAAAACTTTAAACTAAAGAAATGTTTGAAATGACCAACTCTACAATTTTTGTATTGACCAATTTTCCAAAAACTCAATAGATTTTAACTTATGAAAATATTTCATTTAATCCAAAATCAAGATTCTATAAGATCCATTTGAGGCCAAATTTACTATTTTGTTTCTAAAATAGGAATTTTTACTTCGAAAGCATTGTAAAACATTTTAAATATATATTTAAGAACTTTTATAAAAGATTATCATAAATATGAGCCTTTTAAACACATTTTTGCCTTTTTACCAAAACGGCTCATGTAAATGGTTATGCATGCATATAGTTTACAACAACATTCCAAAAAGTATTAAATGAAGCAAATAAGAACATATTTGATTAGAATTAGTGTGTATGAGTTTAAAATACTATTTTGAATGAAGATATATCCAAGAATCCGGTCCAAGAGGTGAAACTCACAATGTCATAGAATATGACCAATATAGGTCAATATTAGTTTTTAGGTGAGCTTCAAAATCAAATAACTTTTGATATGTTGGTCTTTTGAAAATGTTTTGAATACGAGAATTGTTAAGAACGATCAACTCTAGGCTTTCGTTTTGAAACTATTTTCAAAATCATTTTACACTTTATTCTATGAAAATTATAAGTTTGAATCCAAAACAAGATACTATTAACTAGATTTTGGAGTTGAAACTCATTTTTCTTTTGAAATTAGTTTTTATGAAGCAAAAACTCGTGAAAAATATTTTGAAAGCATTTCTATACATTTTGCAACTAGTTTTTCACAAGATTAGCAATAGTTACAAAAAATTCTACTTTTGGCTAAATGGCTTAATTTTGAAAACTTAATATTAGCACTTATATAAATATGAACACACATAGGGATGTGATATACATGGTTATGATATAGCACTCCCCCTTAATATGCCACTACCCAACTTGCTCAAGATTGCAATCAAAATAGTAAAGAAGCATGAGCAATAGCATAAACAAGCAATTTAAATTGATTTTCATGATAATGCTACTTAACCTACACAAGCTAGAAACTATAAGGAATCAATTTAAATACTTGTTACCCGAGATGACATTGGCTCATAATTGGAGTGATCATCCTCATGCTTGTCTCCATTTTGCATATGACGAAATCATCTTTTCTTGATTGCGCAAGCCTCCAATGCATCTCTAAGTGCCTATTAAATATTTTAAGCACTTTTTGGTACCCAATATTTGTTGGGTCCAAGAATGTTAGTCACAAGATATTTAGGGACCCAAATGGTCCTAGGAATAGCAATTTTGGGTGAACTAACATTTCTAGCAAATGATTTGCTATACTTATCCTTTCTAAGCACATGATTAACATTTGTATGAAAATGCTTAAAGGATTTAGAATTTCTAGCAAATGGTTTGCAATTGTTATTCCTCCTAAGAAAATTGTTTGCATTATTTTGAGTGGTCTTAGGAGTACTAACATATCTAGCAAACACATTTCTAGTTTTACTCTTTCTAAGCAAATGAATATCATTATTTTGCAAGCATTTAGGAGAATTGACAAATTTGGCAAACACATTACCATTTTTTTTCTTTTCTAAGCAAGTAATGATCATTTACAAGAGTTGGCTTAGGAGTGTTACATAAGGGACATTGTTTACCAATGTGTCCCTATTCCCAACAATTGAAGCAAGTTTGACTGTAATGACCTCTTTTGATTTTCTTGATTTGCTCAATGCCGATTTGCCTCAAGGTTGATGGTTGTGGCTTGAATTCCACTTTGTTAGGGCACACGGAGGCGAGGTGTCCCTTCTCATGGCATCCAAAGCACTTGATATTCTTCGTGTGTCTTGCGTTGTACCTTGCCTTGCTATTCTTGGAGATGTAGCCAATCCCTATCTTGTCTTGCAAGACCCATTGCTTGCTTAGAATATCGTTGAGAGCGGCTTTTCCATTGTAGCACTTCTTCAAGTTATTTTCCAACTTTATGATTTGAGCCTTGAGCTTGATATTTTCCTCTACAAGGTTACTCTCACAAGACATAGAGGAACTTGACACAATTTTATTACAGCAACAAGGCATATCACCACTAGAGGTGGACATATCAATTTTTGATGAAATACTAGGATTAACATTTGTACATGACATTTCATCAATTAAATTACAAGTAATGCCTATGTCCACCTTATGCTTAATGATTTCCTTGAGAAGGAGGGATTCATGATTTTCCTTAAGCACATTATAATCATTTTGAAATGAGTCATGCTCAAGCTTCAAAATATTATATTTTACTTTCTCCTTCCCAAGATACTCATTGAGCTCTAACATATCCATAAGTTCATCATAAGAGGGCTCATCATCATTATCATCATTTATCTCAATTTTACCTTTTGCCATGAAGCAACAAGTTAATGAAGATAGCATTGGATGCTCATGGTCACTTGAGGCGGAGGTTGAGGTTTCTTCGTCGATTGAGGTAGAAGTGGAGGTTTCTTCTGTCGATGTCCAATCTTCAATGCAATCATCGTTTGTTGATATGGATGATTCAAATAATTCTTAAAGCTTGATCCACATTTCATAGGCGCTCTTGAGATTGCAAATTAGATTGAAAACATATACGCTCACAACGCTAAATAAAACATTAGTAGCTTGAGCATTGAGATGTAGGTATTTTTCTTCTCCTTTAGTTGGAGCAAATTCGTTCAACCGAAGAGAAAAGCCAACATCTACGATCCACCATATTTAGGGACTCATGGATTTAAAATAAGAAATCATAAAGCATTTCTATCAGGCATAATTAGAACCATCAAGTATAGGTGAATCGATGTAGTGCACTAATCCCTTAGTCGTCATCCTTACTTTCTAGGCGGTAAAACCTAATAAATGAGAGACCAAGCTCTGATACCACTTGTAAGATCGAGGATGCCGACTAGAGGGGGGCGAATAGCCGGCTATAAAAATTTCTTCTACGATTAAAATCTCGCCTAACTACCCTTATGTCAAAATCTAAATGATAATAAATGCGGAAGTGATAAACTAAGTTTTTTACAAATTAAAGCCTAAATCAACTAGGCTCACTAAGTGAACTAACTAATTATGTGTCTAACAAAAATTCCAATCCTAAAGACAAGTAAGCAATTTAATTCTAAGAATACAAACAACAATGTAAATAGAGAATTGCAAGCATACACAAGGAGACATCTTTCATGTGGTATCATCTAATTCCTTGCTTTATGGATTTTTACAAATGGTATCCACATCTACCTCTTATGCATTTTTTATATGAGCTTTCATGGTATTTCAAACTCATATTGATGAGTTCCCCATTTGAAGCTTAATTGTAAGTTCAATCTCTCGAGGACTCTCTGTGTGAGATCCTTTGTATGATTGAAATGTTTAAAGGGGATGAACTCATGTTGAGTTTACATTAAATGAAAATGCATTTTTCAAAATAATTTATTGGACATAGCTTATCTTACAAGTATTTCTTCAAGCAATGCCTACCTCATGCTAAATGATCTTTACAAGTGGTATCTCTTTATATAAGTATCACTTAAAGAAATATTTACATGTGGTAAAATTAAAAAATAAGCATTACAAGTAGTAAAAGTTCCTTGTTCTTTTCAAAATGGTACTACAAGTGATGCTTCTTCAAAAATCCTTATTTCAAGTTATTCCATTAAAAGAATTTTTTTTGACAAATTGGTATCAGGCTTTCTTTTGATAAATTCCTCGGTTAAGCCATATTAGGAAAATTATGGACTCTTCAAGTGAGTCATGATGTATTAATGAAAAGCCTAATAAAATGAGGAGTTTTATTTGAATATGTTTCAAATAATCCTTTTTAAGCTTTAACTCTAAATATGGCCTATTTCTAAAAGTGGTTTACTATTTTAGGTCATATTTCAAAAAGTTTTCAAAGGCTTTGGTTTTCATTGCTTAAAACCAAAAATTCCTTGCAATGGTCATATAATTTCGGTTCAAACCTTTTATGACCTATATTCGATTGTTTCTCTTGCCAAGCTCTGTACTCTTTTTCAATTGGCACATATTCTTCTAAGTGATGCTTAGCTCTCGATGTTTTCAAGTGGTATAACCTCATTTTTGATTGGTTTTCCATTTTTGGTGTTTAATGCCAAAAGGGGGAGAATTATTGTGAGCTTAATTCCCTCATTTGGATCCTTGAGTTTAATGCCTATTAAGGGGATAATGCCTATTAAGGGGGAGAAATTGATGTGTGCCTATTTGAAATTTGTTTTTCTTAGTGAAACTTAACAAATGATCAAGTGGTATAGGAGCTTGGATCTATTGATCATTTTAAACAAGAATGGTATAAAAAGCATGGTCTTATTGGTTAAAATTTATAAGTGGTATAAGAGCTATTTTTGGTTTGGTTAAGTGGTATAAGAGCTTAATGGTTAAATTTCCTCTTGTATGTTTTAATTGTTCTACTTGTCAAAAAGAGGGAGTTTCATTTTAATACCAAAAAGGGGAGATGCAAAATTAAAAAATTTATTGTGTTATTCGATCTTTGATCTTCAAAACCCCTTCATGCATTGTTTTTCATCCAAATGTGGAATTAATATAGGATTTGTCATCAATCACCAAAAAGGGGGAGATTGTAAGTTCAAGCTCCATTAGTTTTGGTGATTGGTTTAATATTAATGTTTAATCATTGTTTAATAACAAATCTAATCATTATGAGACTAACATGTTTAATTGAGCCTTATTCTTATTAGTCTCATATTTGGATGGAAAATGGAAAACCTAAGGTATGCACTTGTATTCACTCTATTGTCTTAATGCATACTTAGGATTCAAGTTAAAGTATGAACTCTTCCATTGCTTTAGTCCAAATATGTGCATTATGTTACTAATTCAAACATACATGAATGCACACATCTAGGGGGAGTTGATAATTTAACTTGATGTTTCAATTGTATAGATTCATGTCCTCTTGTCATATAATATATAAAATCAAGACCTTGAAACAATTTTTTTAGTATATATAACTTGTGTAGTTGAGTATACTCATGCAAATATAAGATAAACTCAAAAGCTATCTAAGATTGACTATGTGCATACTAGTTCCATGCTTAACTATCTAGATGCACATATCAAATGGAGTTTATTCTATAGATGATGGTCTCAAATGTATTGATCACTTTCCATCATTCAAACATATTGGATCATCACTAACCATCATATTGAGTATATGAAACCTGTGTAGTTATATATACTCATGTCAATTTAAATGTAATTTAAATTGAGTTCGGTTGTCTCTTAATCAAATCAAAGAACATTTCATCATGTGTTGATGGTGTCTCTTTGTTGATTAAAGACAAGCAAAAAATTCTTGAGTATAATGAAGCATTAGTTGCATCAAAGTACTCAAGACACAATTAATCTTTCAAATTGATTTGGGTTGTGCTCAATCAATCTTGGAGGCATCCATTATGTGTTAATGGAGTGCGGTGATGATTGAGACAACCGTGTTGTTGGACTAACATCTTCCATGAGTTGTGAAGTAGGTTGAGTCCAAGATGATAAAGAATCGGGAAGAAGAAGAAGAAGTCATCATGTGTTGATGAGCTTCAAGAAGTGATCCCGAAGTGAAGAGTAGGGCTAGAGAAGGTTCATCATGTGTTGGTGAACAAGAAGAAGAAGATTTGATCCCGGAGAAAAGATGATTGGACATCATAAAAACTCCAAGTGGATCGCGTGCGGCAAAGATATAACTAGATAGGCTAAAGAGTCTAGTTTAGATCGCCGTACTATTAAGAGGGGTTGAGTCTTTTAGCTTGAGCTTCATCATGTGTTGATGAACTCAATCCGGTTCACTCTAGCTCACTCTCTTGTTTGGTGTTTGCATGAAGCTAACCATTTGGCATGTGTTGCAAATGGGTGAAGCTCGTGCATTGGATTTTGCATGAGCAAAGTATTTGCATGTGTTGCAAATAAGGGTGCTCATGTTTGCATCTTAATTGAATCTTATTTGATTTGGTTTAAAGTGGTTGCATAGAGCTAGAGATTTGCATGTGTTGCAAATAGAGAGCTCATGCACTTGAGTTTGATTGGTTGTTTGTATGGAGCTAGAGATTTGCATGTGTTGCAAATAGAGAGCTCATGCTTTGGTGTTTTAGCTTGTGATTGGATCATGTGTTGATCATCACAAAGCTAAGCTTGGTTTATGATTTGTGTTTGCAAAATGTGTTTTTGCAAAATATTGATTTGTTATTTGCAAATGTGTTTTGCAAATAAGATGGAAATTATGAGGTTCGATCCTAGAGCATGTGTTGGCATTTGTAAATGTGTTTTGCAAAGTGTCGGGATCATGTGTTGATCCTAACACGGCTAAGAGGATTAATCTTATAAGTTCATGGTTTACTTGCGAATGTGTTTTGCAAATAAGTTGGAGTGTTATTTGCAAATGTGTTTTGCAAATGAACTTGAGATTATGAGTTTTGATCCTAGAGCATGTGAATAGGGTTTGCAAATGTGCTTTGCAAATTGACTTGATCATGTGTTGATCATCACATGTCTAAGAGGATTGATCTCATAAGTTCTTGGTTTATCTGCAAATGTGTTTTGCAAATAAGTTGTGCTTAATAAGATTCTTTGGAGTATGTGACTAACATGTGCAAATGTGTCTTGCATAGTGTTGTGATCATGTGTTGATCCTCACATAGCTCAAAGAATAAATCTTTAATAGTTTGGAGAAAAGTTTTTGTGAAAAACCAAGTTTTCTCCGTGAGGCCGGTTGTACCGCCCATGTAGGGTCGGTAGCACCGCCTGGCCGGTAGTACCACTTATGGGAGCATATACTGTCGGTCGGTCCGGTGCTACTGCCCATGGTAGCCCGGTAGCACCGAAGATCCGGTGCTACCGCCCCTCTGGCCGGTGTGGAAATTCCACAGATGGTGTTTTGGGGGTTCTGGCAGGGCGGTGCTGCCGGCCATGGTAGCCCGGTGCTACCGGATGAGCGGTAGCACCGGATGAACCCCCGGTGTAGAAATTCCAGAGACGGTGTTTTGGGGGTTCTGGCAGGCCGGTGCTACCGGCCATGGTAGCCCGGTGCTACCGGATGAGCGGTACACCGGATGAACCCCCGGTGTAAAAATTCCAGAGAGGAATGTTTTTGCGGTCGGCTTGAGTCCGGTGCTACTGGGGTGGAGGCCGGTGCTACCGCTCTCTCAGTTAACCGGTGCTACCGGTTTTCCTGCAACGGCTAGTTTTGTAGCCGTTAGCGAGGCCGCGTGCTACTGGTCCCAGCCAAGCAGAGCACCGGATTTGCTGGGCACTTTGCCCAATTCGCCCCAACGGCTAGTTTTGGCTTGGAGGCTATAAAAGGAGGCCTTGGGGGGCAAGGGCAGGTGGTTGGCTGTGTGCTAGAGCATTTGGGTGTTTGTAGGAGTTGTGTGCATGTGTTGCCCTCTTCTATTTGCTTCTTGAGCTAGTGTGAGCCTCTAATTGCATGTGTTGCAATTAGGAGAGGATTGAGAGCCTCTTGTGCATGTGTTGCACTTGAGGAGGATCCTAGTGCATGTGTTGCACGTAGGAGGTCACCGGAGTGCATGTGTTACACTAGGTGAAGTTCAAGCGGAAGGGCTTAGCTTGTTACTCTTGATGTTTGCTGACACCTAGACGGCGTAGTGGCGTCGTGTGCGGGAGCTCTCAATGGAGGTTGTGAGAAGCCCTGGCAAAGTTTGTGAAGGTTGGAGCTCGCCTACCCGAGAGGGAAAAGGAGCTACCACTAGTTGATTCGAGGTGAGTGCTCAATTCGTGGAGCCGGTCCAATTCGTTTGGGCTAACCTCAACGTGGACTAGGGGAGACCGGCAAGTCTCCGAACACCACGGTAAAAAGTATCGTGTCTCTTGTACTTGCATTCTATTCCTTATTTATATTCAAGCAATTTATATTTATAGAATTAAATTGGTTGATTGCTTATCTTTAGGATTGCTATATTTGTTAGAGACATAATTAGTTAGTGCACATAGTGAGCCTAGTTGATTTAGGCTTTAATTGTCAAAACCTTAGTTTATCGCTTTCGCATTAATAATTGTTAAGGTTTTGGATTAGGTAAATTAGAGGTGAATTGCTTTGCATAATTTAGCGAGATAATTTTAAAAGCCACCTATTCATCCCCCTCTAGTCGGCATCCTCGACCTTACAGGTAGCAACTCCTTTCGCCTCTCTAGAAACTATGCGCGAAAAGCATCCAAATTCAAATAAAATACAAAACCAATACAAATAGATAGATTATAATTTTATATGAATTTAGGAAGAAAAATGAGGTCAATTGGACTTAAGATGAAGGAGATCGGACCTTTTGAATCCAAAAATTGACCTCTCGTCGCACTTGGAGAAGAATGATTGCCGACAGAGCTCTGGTGAGAATTTTCAAAATCTGATTTTACCAGATATATATGACAATTAGAGGAAGCTCCAGTAAAAATTTGAGGCTGAATGGAGATCAGGAGTGGCCGAGAGAGCTTGCTGAAAGTTCGCCGGAGTTTAAAAATAATGGCTTGCGCAGAGAGATCCGGTGGATGGATTGGACTAACTCAAAGCTGACAATGTGAGGAATGAGGAGAGCAAGCTGGGGTTCAATTCATAGAGTGATCGGACCAGTGGATCGTTGGAAAACGCTCACCAAATTTATGACCAGAATAGTAACGGGCTCGCAGGAGTAAATGAGTGAAATGGGTGGGAATTAAATGCGGGTCGGGTCCCTTCGGTTACTGTAACGCACATGTGCACTGTAGCTGACGCGGAAGGAGAAGCGGATCGGGTCATAATGAACAGTACCGAAATTATTAATTCCGAAACAGTTAATTTTCCACTGATAATTCATATCAAATCTGAAAATTAGCAAATAAATTTTATTAAATATGGTAATTTGAAGAGATACCGATTTCAAAAATAAAAGCATGAATAAATATTTTTAAATAATATAAAATTACTATTTATAGCACAATAATTAATTTTTAAATGTTGAAAATTAAATAGGTTTGGGAAAATAGTAAAAAGGTTTTAAAAATTATGGAAAAATTCTCAAAAATACTTTAGAATATTCGTAAGCCAATAAATTTATTTTCAAATTTTTTCAGTTTTAAAATTTTCTGCTGAAATTCATTTTGTAAAACTGAGAGTTACAAAAAGAGTTTTAATAAAATCTGTAACATTCCAAATAAATTCCAAATTGAATAAAATAAATAAAACAAATCAAATTGAAATTTTTAGGATGTTACATAGCACAACCAAAATCAATTTAAATGATTAATTGTGTCTTGAGTACTTTGATGCAACTGATGCTTCATTATACTTAAGAAATTTTCGTTTGTCCTTAATCAACAAAGAATACTATCAACACATGAGGAAGCGTTCTTTGATTGATTGAAGGACAACCGAACTCAATTTAAATTTCATTTAAATTGATATGAGTATATATAACTACACAAGTTTCATATACTCAATTTGATGGAAAGTAATGATCCAAATATTATATGATGTGGTGGAAAGGGATCAATACATTTTAGTCCATCAACTATATAATAAACTCCATTGAATATGTGCATATAAATAATTAAACTTTAGAATCAATATGTACATAATCATTCTTATAAAACATTAAGTTAAATTATGAACTCCCCCTAGATGTATGCATTCATGTCATGTATGAAATTTGAAACATAATGCACATCTTAAATGTATAATCAATAGAAGAGTTCATCCTTTTACTTCAATCCTAAGTATGCATTAAGATAATAGAGTGAATACGAGTGCATACCTTGGGTTTTTCATTTTTCATCCAAATTTGAGACTAATAAGAATAAATCTCAACAAAAGAGTTAGTCTCATAAAAAGATGTGTCATTAATTAACAATTGAGACTAATCAATATTATGATTTTCAAAAGAGTTAGTCTCAATATTACATTTGTATTAACACCAAAACCAAACTAATGGAGCTTGAACTTTCAGTTTCCCTAATTCATATATACATATTGTTCCAAGATAATCAATTGTTTAGGTTTCTGTTAACTCTAAAAGTATTGAGAATTGATAATTACAAACAAATGTGGTAAGGTTATCGCAAATTAGTCTATGATCTTATCCCTAGTAGCGACGAGGTCTTTTAATTAAGGCAGACCGACATCTGACAACACTTTATTTATATTTGTCAAGTATCATGTTTCGGTATCCTTAATTGACTTGAGCAACTTGCTGGCTAATATCATGTATTGGCAGTTAGCATCTTCGCATGTCATAATTGGCCTTGAACTAGATGGTTACCTTCTGTTAATAGTAGAAAATCGATATAATAATTATGAATTACTTTATCCTTTTGATTATGTCTCAGTGACTGCAAATTGCACATATATATAAAATAGAGCCTACAAACATGGTAGACGACATGGAAAAACTGTTAGATGTTAAACAAAAACTCGAGGTGGAGATAGAATAATTGAAACACGACCCTGAGGACCTTATCTTGCTATGATTCAAATTTCATCAATTTTGGATGAGAAGATCTAAAGTTATTCACATTTCTCAACGGCTAAGTTTGATATTTCTGCTTATCCGAGTTGCTGAAATTTATGTTCCATTCATTATGGTTTTGGTGTTCTTGAATAGTGTTTGCTCCATATAACTAGTGTTCTTGAAGAAATTTTTGAGAGGGAAATTTTATTTAGCTCCTATTCACCCCCCCTCTAGTAGTCCGTTTCGGTCCTTCAGTATGGTTGGGTGAATTCTTTTGTTGCAGGTTGATGTTTTAACAATGGTTGGTGCCATCGGTTCGTCAGGTTACACAAATCCATCTTACCACCGTGAGAGTACAATTAGGTAAGTTATTTTCATGGTGTCAAGATAGTAGTTGGCGCCATCGTCAGGTTGCACTAGTTATCATACGTCGAGAAGATCACGCACCCCGTACCACATGGGATTACATGACCCCTAATGCATGCATACTACATCTACCCAGTGGTAAAGCGGGATGACAATAAAGGGTCGGATGAAAGGGCTAAGCTAAATTGAGACAAACTAACAAATATAGTCTTGTGTAATTAAAATTCATAAATGAATAAAAGAGGAAGAAAGCAAAATACAATGAAGATACATTGCTAATGGAAAGACATCTTAAAAACACATGAATATGTGTCTAAATCGATATGCATATCAAAATTTGAAAAATTAATGACACAATAGTAAAATTGTAAATAATTATAAACATTCAAAATAAAAGAAATATATAACTAAGGTGCTCCAAAGCTATCTGTATATCAAAGCATACCACTAATGGACATTCAAAATGTAAGAAACATACTCCTAATGAACATTCAAAATATGCGTCCAAACCGGTCTATATATCGAAGCCTCTTTGGATGAATTGTTCTTGTTGAGAAACTAGGCATTTTTCGGTTTAATTTAATCCACATAAAAACATTATATAACATGACATCTAGCATGGTGATTACATAGTAAACAACAAGTGTATAACTCGACAGAAGAGCCTGCAGATTATACCCTTGAGCGAGGCCAGTGCCGGTGGCACCAGAGGCGCTATTCTGCAGATCAGTCGACATGATCGCAGTTTGTCGTAGTAGTCGATCGAACTTGAAGCAGTGTAGACGGTTGTTGCAGTGCCGATTCCGATGATGTAATCGAACACAAGGAGCAGTCACGCTGTCTTCGCGTTCCCCGAAAATCGTATTCGCTCTCTATCCCGCAGTAGGAACGCAAGAGAACGACGATTTCGGAAGCCTGCTCACTCTGGTTCCTGTGCGCGTAGCGAGACAGAGCCGGGAAAAACCTTGGCAGCAGCGCAACAGCAGATTCTAGATGAGGAGGAGGTGTTATCTCTGTAGTTTACAAAGGAGAGACCTTTTATAGGCACCAGGAGAGGAGGCCATCAACCGTTACAAGTAACCGACGTTGATTATGAGCCAGCCATCAACCACGTCCGTTACTGGTAACTAACAGCGATTACTGGTCATAAACCGACCATGTCCGTTACTAGTAACTGACGGTAGTTACTGGTCACATTGATTACTGAAACGGCAAAAACAAACCGCTCCCGCCCAGCACAACACGTCCGAACTGGCCTGCGCCGCGCACGTGCACGTCTCGTCTCGTCTCGTCTCGTCTCGACTCGCACACGGCTCGGCTCGGCTCGGCGCGCGCGTGTGGCACCGCCTTTTCCTTTTTCCAACCTCACAACAGATGGACAACAGTCCAAACTATTTGAGTTGGTTAAACCTTCTCTCAATTACCCACGTGGGACTAATGTCCTCATAACTCCTAGTATTGCATATAGGCCTTGGGATTTATTGGGCCAAAACTAACAATCCCCACCAAATTCCAAGGTATATGTGAAATACTCTCAGTTCTACTGTTGTTTGACATACCAGTGTTTCGATGGAGACTGTTAAGTTGAACATCCACCTAGGACAGAGGTTACACTCATCGACAACTGAACAATGGACTATGCCTTGAATTGACAATTTTGTGCGAACAAGTTTCACCAAAGCCCTTTACTGATACTAGACTGCTATATGCATTCCCTCGGTTTGGAGCATATAAGTCATACTCCTTGGCTGTCGGGACCCGGATTTACAAATCCGAAACCCTCTGTGTATACTGCACTAGTCCAGGATCACGCTAGTGCACACAGTGGAAACACAGATGTAATATCATTCCATACAACGAATTAACTAAGAAGAAGCAAATTATTATTAAATAAAGCAAACGACCTTATGGTCAACGTTTACACCATTATGCCTTAAGGGCTTAAGAAACAAATACTATTGCAGCGGAAAAGATAAATTGAACCATTCGACATGCCACAGGCAATCGTCTGGGGAACGCCTTCCTAATCCACGTAGTCTTCATAGAATTCCTCTTCATGAGATTCATTATCTCCTTCAAAGAATCGATCAACAAGGGCATAAAGCCGTGAGTACAAAGGTACTCAAGAAGTCGTAGGGAAATGATGCAATATATTTATGCACGGCTTGACAATGATGGCTATATAGTTCTTTTGCAGAAAGCAATAACTTGAATTGAAATACAATAAATAGATTGAAAGCATATTTATGAAAACATAAATAAATAACTGATAGATCAATGATAGACAACAAAACAACAGTGAACTCCCCGTTCACATCCCAACAATTCCACATTCCACATTTTATGAAACACTCTATACCCCGTGTGAAATTCCCGGGCTTTGTCCATGATCATGACGCGCTATCCGAATAGTTTTACACTCTGCAGAGGTTGTACAACTTTACCCACAAGACATGAACATCTCTTTGTGCAAACGTTACTAACACACTTCCTTGGGTGTGTTGCAGAGATATCATGACAAAGCCTTTCCAATGCACAGTCTAAGCTCGGTACTGCCCGCTAAGGTTTCGCCCATAAGGCCCCCTCTTGCGCCATGTGAATCTACCCGTCCATCCCGGAACCCACACCACCATTGGCAGTACTCAAGACTAGACATTACAAATTAATCAGCTAGGTCTGTCCCATTCCGCACATGTGGTAGTACGATTAGACCCAGTTCAATGGCGCACAAGATTAAGTCCTTAAGTTGTCTCAGGCAAGACATCCACATCCCAACGTGCTAGAAAGCACCCCCTTTACTGCACGATCACTTGCCCGAGGGAAAACAATTCGTTCAACCAAGACCAATGGCAAACCCCGCCATGGTACAACAAATTTTACAACAGTGGCTAACGGCCACGATTCAATATCTCATTAAGTCAAGATTAACATTATTCAACATGTGACATGAATCCCAACGTATATGTAAGCATGTCTAAGCATAGCTACGATAACCCAATGTTGGTATTATGATTATGTCCAACTAGTAATGTCCCAACCTAGGTTTAACAATGGATACATGGCATACAACGAATCAAGGTGGCATAATGTCAACTAGGCATACATCTACTCCCATTAAATAAACATTGATACGTAAATAGCATGCAAGTGTATGAAATAAATTACTTTGCAAACATAGGATCAATATGATCAAAGGATTACGACTTGCCTTGCTGATCTAGTGTTGAATCTTGGTCTTCGAAGTCTTCGTTCGCTCCTCGGAATTAGCGTCTCACCGAAAAGAAAGCGATGAAACCAAATAAATACAAAACAGAGACTCAAACAAGCTCAAAACTGAAAATAAATGGCTCTGGAAGATAGATCTTGATTTTAGAAAATTTTAGAAACTTGAATCGCCTCAATCGGAGTTCGTATGAGCGAGCGGGCCTCCAAAGATTAAATTCAGAGAAAATACAAAAATCGAAAATCGAATTTTCTGGATTTATTTTTGTACTGAAAAAGGAATTTATTGCGCAACGCCGACGTCACCGGTTCACGGTGAACTCGGTCCACGGCGCTGGTGGGTTCACCGTCGCCCGGCCACGGCCGACGTCGGCCCGACGCGAGCTCGGTACGCAGCGGCCGATGCAAGCACCCACGCTGCGCGCGATCTAGCGACCGGCCAGATCGGACGGCCCAGAGCCGAGTGCGGCGGAGGAGACGTGGCGCGATCGGAGCGCACGCAGCGATCGGAAGGCCACGGTCTCGACGGAGAACGACGGCGAGGAAGCGGCGCGGTGCTCACCGGACTTCGAAGAAGACACGCCCGCGCGAAAGGGCAACGGATCGGGCGCGGGCAAGGCGAGCGGTAGGTGACGACGCGGCAAGGCAAGGACACCGCGGCGGCGGCGGAGAGAGGCGCGGCGGCGACGGCAAAGCGGCGGAAGGGCTCGCACGGCGGCAAACTCCGGCGAGAGCGCACGGGGCAACGGCGGCGTTGCGGACGGCGAGAAAGAGGGCAAAAGAAGCGGCGCGAGACAGCAATCCTCGGGGGGTGTGCGGCTCGGCTTTTAAAGCCTCGGGGAACGCGCAAAGGACGCGGCACGAACGCCGAGGCGTGCGGCGGCTGGACTCCGATTCGGCGGCGGTTAGGGTTTGCAGCGCGGCGACGTGGGCGCATCGCATCCGCCCACGCGTCGCGCAGACGGCGCCGAGACAAGCGGCGCGGGCCGGCCGATGGGCCGAGGCGATGCGGCGGTCGGGCGGAGCTGGGCCGACGCTGCAGATCGGGAACGGGCGGACAGATTCGCCCAAGAGCTTTTGGAAAATAAAACCTTTTCCGAATTAAGAAAATCCAAAATTCAAATAAAATCAAATAAATTCAAATAAATATCAAATAAATTCAGAAAAATCCCCAAAATACAGAAAAATTCCTTGGAGCACAAGGACCCCAACAAGAACTGAAATTCTTAAGTTTGATGAATAGTTTAGCCAAATTAAATCCTTTTATTATTTAGAAATTCAAATTAAGCTGGAGTTATTTCAAGAGAATGCAAATTGATTATTTTTGAATTCAAACATTCCAAAACTTCAAATTTTGGGATGTTACAAACCTCCCCCCCTTAAATGGAATCTCGACCCCGAGATTCTGGCTGGCTAGGGAATAGGTGGGGAAACTCGGACTTCAGATCCTCTTCTCGCTCCCAAGTTGCTTCCTCTTACGAATGATGGCTCCACCGACCTTGCAAAAGCGGATGATCTTGCTTCTCGTGATACGCTCTGCTATATCCAAAATTCTCACTGGTTGCTCCTTGTAGGTAAGATCCTCTTGCAAATCAATGGCTTCCAATGGCATCTGTTCTTCTGGCACACGCAGGCATTTCTTCAACTGCGATACATGGAACACATCATGGATTCCAGCAAAAGACTGAGGCAATTCTAACTTGTAGGCAACCTCGCCTCTTCGTTCCAAGATTTTGAACGGTCCCACATATCTAGGGGCAAGCTTTCCTTTTACTTGAAATCTCTTAACTCCTTTGAGAGGGGTGACTCTGAGATAAACATAATCATTGGGCTCGAAACTCAAATCTCTGCGACGATTATCTGCATAACTCTTCTGTCTGCTTTGAGCTATCTTCAACCTGTCTCGAATTAGCTGAACTTGCTCTTCGGCTTCTTGCAATATGGCAGGACCAAACAATTGTCTTTCTCCTGACTCCTTCCAGTTGAGAGGAGTTCTGCACTTTCTTCCATATAAGGCTTCAAAAGGCGACATTTGCAGACTGGCTTGATAACTATTGTTGTACGAAAACTCGGCGTAGGGCAAACACTTGTCCCACTTGACACCATAAGTTAAGGCACAAGCTCTTAACATATCCTCAAGAATCTGATTCACACGCTCAGTCTGTCCATCGGTTTGAGGGTGATAGGCAGTACTGAATCTGAGATGAGTTCCCATGGCTTCGTGCAGACTCTGCCAAAAACGAGAGGTAAACTGGGTTCCTCTATCAGACACTATCTTCTTAGGCACTCCGTGAAGACTGACGATCCTTGACATATATAACTCTGCTAATTTATCTCCTGCATAGGTAGTCTTAACTGGAATGAAGTGAGCTACCTTAGTCAATCGATCCACTATTACCCAGATCGAGTCATAACCTGCTTGGGTTTTAGGAAATCCGGTAATGAAATCCATACCAATTTCTTCCCACTTCCACTGAATCTTCAATGGCTGCAGCAATCCTGCTGGCCTCTGATGCTCTGCCTTGACCTTCTGGCAGACATCACAAAGTGCAACATATTCTGCAATCTCACGCTTCATACTAGGCCACCAATACCTTTCCTTGAGGTCTTGATACATCTTGGTACTTCGGGATGAATGGAGTATAAAGTCTCATGCGCTTCCTTGAGAATCAACTCCTTAAGCTCTTTCGATCCGTACGCAAATCGCTTCTCATACCAAATAGTACCTTGTTCATCTTCAGAGAAACACGAGGCTTTTCCTTTCTTCATATTGCTCTTAATCTCCTTAATGTCGGCATCATCTACCCGTGCTTCTCGAATCGATCTTCCAACGTAGGGCGACTTCCAAGGTAGCTAAATACCCTTCTGAATCAATTCCAAACTAAGCTTCAAATTCCTTATAAAGGGTCAATGACTTTCCTTAATCATCGAGTGTTGTAGTAGCTCTTTCTACTCAAAGCATCGGCTGCGACATTGGCCTTGCCTGGATGATAATGAATCCCAATGTCATAGTCCTTGATCAATTCCAACCATCTTCTTTGTCTCATATTGAGGTCACTTGGGTAAAAATATACTTCAAACTCTTGTGATCGTGATAAACTTCACAACGATTACCAATGAGATAGTGACGCCAAATCTTTAAAGCATGCACTACGGCTGCTAATTCCAAATCATGGGTAGGATAGTTAACTTCATGTGGCCTCAGTTGTCGCGAAGCATACGCTACAACCTTCTTATCTTGCATTAGCACACAACCGAGTCCTTGTCGGGATGCATCACGTAATATCTCAAAATCCTTCCTATTATCCGCGTAATAAGCACTTTGGGCGGTTGTCAAACACTTCTTTAATTCTTGAAAACTTTGCTCACACTCCGATGTCCAAACAAATTTCTTTTCCTTCTTTAAAAGTTGAGTGAGCGGTCTAGCTTTTCTAGAAAACCCTTCTATGAAACGGCGATAATATCCTGCCATTCCAAGAAAACTTGGATTTGGGGTACCGCCTTGGGTGACTCCCAACTTAGCACATCTCGCACCTTTCCGTGGTCAACAATGACTCCTTCTCCGGATATGACATGACCTAGGAAAGCAACTTCTTTCATCCGAACTCACATTTACTAAACTTTGCATAAAGTCGATTCTCTCTTAGCTTCATAGGATTTGGCGCAAGTGATCCTCATGTTCTTCCTCACTTTTGGAGTAGATCGAATGTCGTCAATGAAAACAACAACAAACTTATCCAAATACTCCATGAATACCTTATTCATCAAGGTCATGAAGTAGGCAGGGGCATTAGTCAATCCAAAAGACATCACTGTATACTCATACTGTCCATACCGAGTAACAAAAGCTGTTTTGGGTATATCCTCTTGACGAATCTTCAACTGGTGGTATCCTGATCTTAAGTCAATCTTCGAGAACACTCCGGCTCCTTGAAGTTGGTCAAATAAATCATCGATTCTTGGCGAGGGTACTTATTTTTGATGGTGACCTCATTGAGTGAGCGATAATCTACACACATTCTCCGGGTTCCATCTTTCTTTTCAACTAGAAGAACTGGTGCTCCCATGGCGAAGAACTTGGTCGAACAAATCCTTGATCTTGCAGCTCTTTAATCTGTCTCTTTACTTCGGCTAACTCATTAGCAGGCATCCTATAAGGTCTCTTGGAAATGGGTGGCGTTCAAGGAACTAGTTCTATCAAGAACTCTATATCTCGATCCGGTGGCATCCTGTGCAACTCATCCGAAACATGTCGGAAATTCACGCGCGATCGCACATCTTCCAAGCTTATTCCTTTGGCACTACAAACTTTAATCCTTCTGACCGATCCAAGCGGCTTGAACTTTTAACTTGGATCCATCTGGATCGGTTAAGGTGATCTCTATTCCCACAATCCAAAACTGCTTGGTTCTTGGAGAGCCAATCCATTCCTAGGATCACATCTAGGGACTTGGTGTCTAGGACAATAAGGTTGGCTAGAAATTCTACCCCTCCAATTAATATCTTAACTTCGGGGCAGCCTTGGTTCGTACTCAAATCAGAACCAGGAGATTGCACTAGTAAAACAGTCTTAAGAGGCATTGTCTTTAATTGATGATTTGCAGCAAAACTCCGAGAAACAAACGAATGCGTAGCTCCAGAATCAAACAAAACCATGGCAGATGCTGAGTTGACTAGGAGCTTACCTAGTATGACGTCTGGTGCAGACTGGGCATCCTCGGTGGTGACGTGATTCACGCGGCCTCTTCCAGCAGGCGGCGGAGTCCTGGTGGCTTGATTAGGAGTTTGGGGCACTCCACGTCCTGATCCTGGTGCGGGGGTCTTGGCTGGCGTAGATCCCAAGTTGAAACGAACCGGCGTCACAGCTTGCTTCCTTGGACAGTTGTTGGCATAGTGACCAAGTTCATGACAGTTGAAACATGTGACTCCTGCAGCTGGATTACTGTTTCTCTGAGGTGGATTGCTGTTGGCGCTAGGGTTGCGATTGCTGAAGGAGTCGGGCGAGTCTGTGGTGCGAGGGTCCCAATGTATTCGGAGGAGTGAAGCGGCGGTCGTTGAGCATTTGTTCGACTCTCTGGTGACTCGATGGGCTCCATGTCGCATCATCTTTCTCTTACGGATTCTTCCAATTCCGACGAGATTCCTCAATAAGCATAGCTTTATCAACGGATGTCGAAATCTACATAGTCATTGCCAATGACTTGCACCTTTAGTCTGGATTGAGTCCACGCTTGAACTTCTTCGCGAGCATCATCCGTGGCTACATGCTCGGAGCGTAGCGAGCGAGTTGAGTGAACTTATTAAGGTATTCACTCACTGACATTCCTTCTTGCTTAAGCTCTCGAAATTCATTCTTCTTCATTTCCACCTTTCCATCAGGAATATGAGAGTGGCGGAAAGCAGTGGAAAACTCTGCCCAAGTGATAGTCTGAGGATCATCATGGGCAGCACTGTAGTTCTCCCACCATTCAATGGCGGTGCCTCCAAATGATGGCGGCATAGAGAACCTTCTCACGATTGGTGCACTGGGCAATTTCAAGCTTCTTCTCAATGGAGCGGATCCAATCATCGGCGTCCAATGGTTCTGAAGAGTTGGAGAAAGTTGGCGGACGAGTCCTCATAAATTCGCTAGCTTGGGTGGAGACGAGCTTGAGGAGGTGCAGCAGCAGCTTGGTTTTGCTGGTTCAACAGATTGGCTAGAGCAACTGCAGTCTGGTTCTGCTGATTCATCATGTTGTTCATGTTCTGCATCATTGTGTTCATAAGCTGAGTCTGAGCTGCTAGAAAATGTCCCATGTTCTGGTCTGTCACTGCTGGTGGTGGCGGTGGTGCATTGGGGTTGGAGTTGGTGTTGGCACTGGCACTGGCATCCGCTGGAGAACTGCGACCGGCTCCAGAACGAGTGTCAACCATCTGAGGTGCAGCGCAAGGGTTTGATAGGTAAGAGGGAAAAGCAGTAGATGCGTGGTAAGATCATCTAGGGGAGAAGGTAATACCCAGGGACAAAAGGATACAACCGAAAGGCTTCAAATTAAGGAGGCAAATAAAGTTTTTTTTTCAATTAAAGGTATGGTTGTAACACCGTGCTTGAGGCAAGTGTACAACATACCAGACGCTCAACAAGAAAAAATCCTAGTATACGCGGACTAAACGTAACTAAACCGAAAAGGAAAGACATGCTCAAACACCACGAGCACCAAAACCTAACTTATATGGTAGTCTTTTGGCATAACCTCGATGGCTTGATCATCATCGTCTTTTGTTGAATCCTTGCGAAACTCGAGGCTTTGAGAAGTTTCATGAGATAAGGTCAATTTAAATTTCAAATCAAAGTTTTAGCAAAGGAGAGGAATAAGAACCTAAGAATAAGACGAGAGGAGACGAAAGCTATTAAGTACCAATTTTGTTGGTTTGATTTAGAAAATAATTTTGAAGACCATGCTAACTAGGATAGCGACCTACGGTCGATATGGCTCGATACCATCTCTGCCGGGACCGGATTTACAAACCGAAACCCTCTGTATATACCGCACTAGTCCAGATCACGCTAGTGCACACAAAGGAAACACGATGTAATATCATTCCATACAACGAATTAACTAAGAAGAAGCAAATTATTATTAAATAAAGCAAACGACCTTATGGTCAACGTTTACACCATTATGCCTTAAGGGCTTAAGAAACAAATACTATTGCAGCGGAAAAGATAAATTGAACCATTTGACATGCCACAGCAATCGTCTGGGAACGCCTTCCTAATCCACGTAGTCTTCATAGAATTCCTCTTCATGAGATTCATTATCTCCTTCAAAGAATCGATCAACAAGGGCATAAAGCCGTGAGTACAAAGGTACTCAAAGAAGCCGTAGGGAAATGATGCAATATATTTATGCACGGCTTGACAATGATGGCTATATAGTTCTTTTGCGTAAAGCAATAACTTGAATTGAAATACAATAAATAGATTGAAAGCATATTTATGAAAACATAAATAAATAATCGATAGATCAATGATAGACAACAAAACAACGGTGAACTCCCGCTCACATCCCAACAATTCCACATTCCACATTTTATGAAACACTCTATACCCGTGTGAAATTCCGGGCTTTGTCCATGACCATGACGCGCTATCCGAATAGTTTTACACTCTGCAGAGGTTGTACAACTTTACCCACAAGACATGAACATCTCTTTGTGCAAGCGTTACTAACACACTTCCTTGGGTGTGTTGCGAGATATCATGACAAAGCCTTTCCAATGCACAATCTAAGCTCGATCGCTCGCTAAGGTTTCGCCCATAAGGCCCCTCTTGCGCCATGTGAATCTACCCGTCCATCCGGAACCCACACCACCATTGGCGTACTCAAGACTAGACATTACAAATTAATCACTAGGTCTGTCCCATTCCGACATGTGGTAGTACGATTAGACCAGTTCAATGGCGCACAAGATTAAGTCCTTAAGTTGTCTCGGGCAAGACATCCACATCCCAACGTGCTAGAAAGCACCCCTTTATCGCACGATCACTTGCCCGAGGAAAACAATTGCTTCAACCAAGACCAATGGCAAACCCCGCCATGGTACAACAAATTTTACAACAAGGCTAACGGCCACGATTCAATATCTCATTAAGTCAAGATTAACATTATTCAACATGTGACATGAATCCCAACGTATATGTAAGCATGTCTAAGCATAGCTACGATAACCCAATGTTGGTATTATGATTATGTCCAACTAGTAATGTCCCAACCTAGGTTTAACAATGGATACATGGCATACAACGAATCAAGGTGGCATAATGTCAACTAGGCATACATCTACTCCCATTAAATAAACATTGATACGTAAATAGCATGCAAGTGTATGAAATAAATTACTTTGCAAACATAGGATCAATATGATCAAAGGATTACGACTTGCCTTGCTGATCTAGTGCTGAATCTTGGTCTTCGAAGTCTTCGTTCGCTCCTCGAATTAGCGTCTCACCGAAAAGAAAGCGATGAAACCAAATAAATACAAAACAGAGACTCAAACAAGCTCAAAACTGAAAATAAATGGCTCTGGAAGATAGATCTTGATTTTAGAAAATTTTAGAAACTTGAATCGCCTCAATCGGAGTTCGTATGAGCGAGAACGGGCCTCCGAAAGATTAAATTCAGAGAAAATACAGAAAATCAGAAAATCAGAATTTTCTGGATTTATTTTTGTACTGAAAAAGGAATTTATTGCGCAACGCTGACGTCAGCCGGTTCACGGTGAACTCGGTCCACGGCGCGGCTGGGTTCACCGTGCGCCCGGCGCACGGCTGACGTCGGCGCTGACGCGAGCTCGGCTGACGCAGCGGCTGATGCAAGCACCCACGCGGCGCGCATCTAGCGACCCGGCCAGATCGGACGGCCAGAGCCGGTGCGCGCGCGGAGGAGACGTGGCCGCATCGGGAGCGCACGCAGGCGATCGGAAGGCCACGGTCTCTCGACGGAGAACGACGGCGAGGAAGCGGCGCGGTGCTCACCGGACTTCGAGAAGAAGACACGGCCCGCGGCGAAAGGGCAACGGATCGGGCGCGGGGCAAGGCGAGCGGGTAGGTGACGACGCGGCAAGGCAAGGACACCGCGGCGGCGGGCGAGAGGCGCAGGCGGCGGCAAAAAGCGGCGAAGGGCTCGCACGCGGCGGCAAACTCCGGCGAGCGCGACGGGCAACGGCGGCGGCGTTGCGGACGGCGAAAGAGGGCAAAAGGAGCGCGCGAGACAAAGAATCCTCGGGGTGTGCGGCTCGGCTTTTAAAGCCTCGAACGCGCAAAGGACGCGCACGAACGCCGAGGCGTCTGGCGGCCGGACTCGATTCGGCGGCGGTTAGGGTTTGCAACAGCGGCGACGTGGGCGCATCGCGATCCGCCCACGCTGTCGCAGACGGCGCCGCCGATGCGCCGCGGGCGGCCGCCGAAGCGGGCCGAGGCGAGCGCGGCGGGTCGCGAGCCGGGCCGACGCCGCAGATCGGGAACGGGCCGACAGATTCGCCCAAGAGCTTTTGGAAAATAAAAACCTTTTCCGAATTAAGAAAAATCCAGAAATTCAAATAAAATCAAATAAATTCAAATAAATATCAAATAAATTCAGAAAAATCCCCAAAAATACAGAAAAATTCCTTGGAGCACAAGGACCCCAACAAGAACTGAAATTCTTAAGTTTGATGAATAGTTTAGCCAAATTAAATCCTTTTATTATTTAGAAATTCAAATTAAGCTGGAGTTATTTCAAGAGAATGCAAATTGATTATTTTTGAATTCAAACATTCCAAAACTTCAAATTTTGGGATGTTACATTGGCCTTTCATGAGTTTCTAGAGATTACCCAATCTCATAGACTGTGACTAGCAGTCAGGCTCATATAGGTGTATTCCTCATAAGATGTTTTGTAGGACAACATCTCTGCTTATATAAGCCACTCGGAATACATTAAGATATGATCAACCTACCATACAGAATAGGAGAGTAATGCATCTCCAATGAAGTGGGCTATGTACAAAAGTACTCTCCTCTCAGTCAAACAATAGCTTGTTTCACCACCCTACTTCATGGGATCTCCGATCACATAGGTGTGACTTATGTGGGTCTCAAGCCCATCTCCCTCGATGCTTCATCTATCACATGCCGTGATAGTTCCTTAGTAAAGGGATCTGCCAAGATTTTAGCCGTCTGGACATAGTCCAACGCTATCACTCCGGAGTTTCTCATTTTCCTGACAGACTTCAAACGCCTGTTTACATGCCTTGACGACTTCATGTTGTCCTTAGAACTGTTCACTTTGACAATCACCGTTTGATTATCACAGTTCATTAGGATAGCCGGTATCGGTTTTTCAACAACCGATAAATCCATTAGGAGTTCACGAAGCCACTCAGCCTCAACAGTGGCGGTGTCTAATGCTGTAAGTTCTGCTTCCATTGTTGACCTCGTTAAGATGGTCTGCTTGCAAGACTTCCATGAAACAGCGCCACCACCAAGTGCGAACACATATCCACTTGTGGCTTTTATCTCATCAGCATCAGATATCCAATTAGAATCACTGTAACCCTCTAGTACCCTTGGGTACCCGATATAGTGAATACCAAAACTCATAGTACCATGTAGATAACGCATTACTCTTTCAAGAGCATGCCAATGATCATCTCACAGGTTTGAGACAAACCGGCTCAGTTTGCTGACAGCAAATGAGATGTCAGGCCTCGTAGTGCTAGCTAAGTACATAAGAGAACCAATTATCTGAGAATATCTCAACTGATCTCTTGTTATCCCTTTGTTTTTCCGTAGAATCACACTAGCATCATAAGGTGTTGGAGCTGACTTGCAGTCACTAAAACCAAAGCGACTCAAGATCTTTTCCACATAGTGGGATTGCAAAAGCGTAACCCCCATCACCTTCTCTCGCTAGCTTTATGTTTAGGATAACATCAGCTTCTCCCAGATCTTTCATCTCAAAGCTTTTGGACAAAATGTCCTTGACTTCCTTAATCACATTAAGGCTAGTCCCAACGATCAATATATCATCGACATATAAGCATAAAATCACTCCCTCACCCCCACCATAGCGATAGTACACACATTTGTCAGCTTCGTTCACAACAAAGCCAGCAGATGTCAAAGTCCTGTCGAACTTCTCATGCCATTGCTTAGGTGCTTGTTTAAGGCCATATAGAGATTTCAACAATTTACACACCATGCCTTCTTGACCTTTTGCTACAAACCCATCTGGCTGATCCATATAGATATCCTCATCTAACTCTCCATTTAAGAAAGTTGTCTTAACGTCCATCTGTTGAACGAGAAGACCATGAGACACTGCCAGAGAAAGTAGCACTCGAATTGTGGTCAATCGAGCAACAAGTGAGTAAGTATCGAAGAAATCCTCTCCTTCTTTCTGGGTATAACCCTTAGCCACAAGTAGGGGTGCAATCGAATCGGATAATTTCTGACCGACCGACCAACCGGATGTGTTCGGATCGGATTCGGATAGTTTTTTCGAATAGTTCTCGGATTCGGAACCAGTTTCGGATATTTTTTTTTCGAATTCGGATTCGGATTCGGGAGATCACTATCCGTCGGATCGGGATATTCCGAACCTATTTTCGGATATATCCGGATAATGTAAATCGGATATCCGAGTCTCCTTAGTTTCCTTAGGTGACCGCTTTTGCGAGCCGCGCGCCGGTGCTGCGGCGTCGGGCGAGACTCTCGAAGTGCTCGGGAATAGCAGCCCAAACGGCCACCCCGCGCCGCCTGCTCTCTCCATCAGGCTGAAGCAGCTCGAGGCCACGTCAAATCCTATGGCCGGCATCGCATGGTGCCTCGCCGCGGCGCCGTAGCTATGGTCCATGGTGTCGATCCACACATCGCACTCGTCTTCCTCCGTAGCTGTCGACTGGGCGGCGCCGTGGCCTCGCGAGGCGCAGTCGGACGCGAGCACGAACGCCCCCGCGCCAGCCCAGTTCGCGCTGCAGGCGCCGACCGGCTCGGTGACGATGTAGCCCCCGAACAACACCGCCGCGTTGATGTCGAGGAGCACGTCGTGTCCAGCACTAGTGCCATAGGGAAACCAAGTGACTAGATGGAGTAGGGAGACCAAATCTTGTCTGAAATACAGGAGCAAGAGAATGAGAGGGAGAGAAGCAACGGGAAAAAAAGGAAAAGAGAGAAAGAAGCTAGAAGTGGCCACCGAACAGATAAGGAAAGAGAGAGAGTAGGATGAAAGAGAAAAGGAAAGAAATAAGGAGAGAAGGAAAAAAAAGAGAAAAAAAATAGAAAAGGTGAAAATTATCCTAAACCTATAAAATTGGCTATCCAACTGAAGAAAATAATTTCGATCAATACATACACTAATAAAAGCGTAAAAGAGTCTACAACTAATAAATGGTCAGAAAAATAAAATAAGAGAAAAACAAGAAAAATTGAGATTTTAGTAAATCAGCTAAAATAATAATTATCTACATCTGTACAAGATTTAAAATCGGTCAGCCCAGTTGAAATCCATTAAAAACGCTAATTTCGGTCGGTCGAACCGTTAACTAACTAAAGCGCGACAATATAAAATCGAATCAAGCTCTAAAAACCACAACGTAAATTTTATAAATCTCAGTCATTATCTGAGGTTAATTATACAGGTCACCACAACAAGTAACCATCATCATGCACTCGTTGTCTCTTGAGATGTTGCTAGCTTGACTTAGCCACTTCAGTCTTCGAACTCTTATATAAGATTGTGTCATTGTTGATTCTTCTATATGTATATCTGCATGATGTAATTCAAATATTATCGACTCGTTGTATTGTCTCTTTCATGAAAACATAGAGTTATGGACCTCATGGTCATGTTATCGAATTATCGTAATATTATTTATGTATCATTCTATGTTTCAAAACTGGTCATATGTGTAACATTCAAATTTAGTGTACTTTTTTAATTTTGTCGGATTGCCTGATAAAATGACTTATTAGATTGTGATAATCTTGTTGCATGTTGAACTCATATGGTTTGTTAATCAGTACTATATGTTTGCTATCTGTTTTCGCGCGTTATCCGATAAAAATTATTCGATATCGTATCGATTCCTCTCCGTATTCGATTCGAATTCGCGACCGATATTATCCGTGCCGTATTCATATACGGTACTATCCAAATCCAATTCTGAATTCGACAAAAAATATGGTTTAGGATATGGAAAGAGCGATATCCGACCAAATCCGAGCCGATTGCACACTAGCATCATAAGGTGTTGGAGCTGACTTGCAGTTACTAAAACCAAAGCGACTCAAGATTTTTTCCATATAGTGGGATTGCAAAAGTGTAACCCCACCATCACCTTCTCTCACTAGCTTTATGTTTAGGATAACATCAGCTTCTCCCAGATCTTTCATCTCAAAGCTTTTGAACAAAAAGTCCTTGACTTCCTTAATCACATTAAGGCTAGTCCCAAAGATCAATATGTCATCGACATATAAGCATAAAATCACTCCCTCGCCCCACCATAGCGATAGTACACACATTTGTCAGCTTCGTTCACAACAAAGCCAGCAGATGTCAAAGTCCTATCGAACTTTTCATGCCATTGCTTAGGTGCTTGTTTAAGGCCATATAGAGATTTCAACAATTTACACACCATGCCTTCTTGACCTTTTGCTACAAACCCATCTGGCTGATCCATATAGATCTCCTCATCTAACTCTCCATTTAAGAAAGCCGTCTTAACGTCCATCTGATGAACGAGAAGACCACGAGACACTGCAGAGAAAGTAGCACTCGAATTGTGGTCAATCGAGCAACAGGTGAGTAAGTATCGAAGAAATCCTCTCCTTCTTTCTGGGTATAACCCTTAATTAGCCACAAGCCTTGCCTTGTACTTTTCAATTGTACCATCAAGCCTAAGCTTTTTCTTGAACACCCGCTTGCACCCTACAGGTTTGCATCATAAGGTCGTTCGACAACCTCCCAAGTTCCATTAGGCATAATAGAATCCATTTCACTCCGTACTGCTTCCTTCCAATAGTCAGCATCAGGAGATGAATATACCTCTTCAATGGTTCTTGGAGTGTCATCCATTAGATATACAATGAAGTCATCACCAAAAGACTTTACAGTCCTTTGTCTCTTACTCTTACGACATGCTTCATTGTCTTCATCTACAGGATTCTCTTCAAGTGAAGGTTCAAAGTGCGTTATTGGAATGATAGGCTCAGGAGGGAAGATAGGTCCTTGGTTAGATAAGCTAGGTGTTTCTTTCATTGAAAATACGTCCTCAAAGAATGTGACATCTCTGGACTCCATTATCGTACCCTGATACATATCGAGTACTCCAGATTTCACTATTAAAAACCTATACCCAATGCTGTGAAAGGCATACCCAAGAAAAACACAGTCTACGGTCTTTGATCCAAGCTTACGCTTCTTTGAGATTGCCATATTGACCTTAGCTAAACAACCCCAAGTTCGTAAGTAAGAGAGATTTAATCTTTTCTTTTCCCATTCCTCGAACGGGGTTATCTCTTTATTCTTTGTAGGAACTCTGTTTAGGACATGACACGCAGTCAATATAGCCTCACCCCACCATTCCTTGGAAATTTCCGTTGTTTCTAATATAGCGTTAACCATCTCAGTTAGAGTGCGGTTCTTTCTTTTCGCAATCCCGTTAGACTGCGGTGAATAGGGCGGCGTCCTCTCATGAATTATACCGTGTTCCACACAGAATAAATTGAAATCATTTGAGAAATACTCTCCACCGCGATCGGACCTAACCCGCTTAATCTTTTTCTCAAGTTGGTTTTCTGCCTCACCTTTATAAAGTTTAAAATAGTGAAGTGCCTCATCTTTTGATTTCAACAAATACACATAACAATATCTAGTAGAATCATCTATTAAAGTCATGAAATATCTCTTTCCGCCTTTTGTCAGCACACCGTTCATCTCGCACAGATCCGAGTGAACTAGTTCTAATGGTGCCAAACTCCTCGCCTCTGCTGCCTTGTCAGGCTTGCGAGTTTGCTTAGATTGCACACATACTTGGCACTTAGAACCTTTGACATAGGTAAACTTCGGGATTAAACTCATACTAGCAAGCCGCGTCATGCAACCAAGATTAATATGACAAAGTCGTGAATGCCAAACATTAGACTCATCATTACATACATGATTCACCACATTATTACACATGTCTGATAATGAAAAGCGGGACAAACCTTCGCACTCATAGCCTTTACAAATAAAAGATCCAAATCTGGATACAACACATTTATTGGACTTAAAAACTAGCTTATAACCATCTCTACATAATAGAGATCCACTGACAAGGTTCTTATTAATCATGGGTACATGTTGCATGTTCTTCAGTTGCACGACCTTGCCTGAAGTGAACTTCAGATCAACCGTGCTGACCCACGCACAAATGGCTGCGATCCATTACCCATCAGCACGAAGGAAGTCCTTGTGATCTGGTAAGAAGAAAACAGAGATTTGTCAGCACATACATGTATATTGGCCCCAGTGTCAACCCACCAATCTGGTGAATGACATACTGAAAGAACAAGAGGTACTGTATTACCAATGACAATGTTGGCAGACTTTTTCTGCTTGTTTTTGCGCTCAGTGCATTCCTTAGCCCAGTGGCTAGGTTTGCCGCATACAAAGCAGTCTCCCTTCCCTTTATTCTTCTTCTTCTTGAAGCTAGTAGTCTGGTTGGCTTTATTGTTGTTATCAGCCTTGTTCTTATTTTTCTTTTGGGATTGAAAATTCCTTTTCTGCACCAAATTGGCACTGGAATTTCCCTCATGTCCCTTTCCACGAATATCCTTTGCCCTCGCCTTCTCCTCAACATCAAGAGACCCAATCAAGTCAGTGACGCTGAACTGTTGTCTCTTATGTTTTAGAGAAGTGGCAAAATCCCTCCAAGAGAGTGGCAGTTTCACAATGATGCATCCTACCACAAACTTGTCAGGCAATAATACACATGGAAAGTGCTCAAGCTCCTTTGCAAGCGATTGAATCTCATGAGTTTGTTCTACTACAGAACGGTCATCGACCATCTTGTAGTCATGAAACTGCTCCATGACATACAGCTCAATGCCTACATCTGAGACCCCAAATTTGGCCTCAAGAGCATCCCATAATTGTTTAGCAGAAGATAAGATCATGTACACATCCACTAGGTTTTCTCCTAGAATGCTTATAACGGCACCTCTGAACAGATTATCGGTAGCCTCAAATACTTTCTCCTCATCAAGAGATAGCGCCCCTTCAGGCTTGCCTTGTGCCACATAATACACGTTCATGGTAGTCAACCAAAGAATCATCCTTGCACGCCAACGTTTGTAGTTCGCTCCATCGAACACGTTGTGCTTCATCGGCAAAGAATGAAGCCAAGAATCAAAAATTCCTATAATACGATTTTTGGATTGTTGAGAAACTAGGCATTTTCGGTTTAATTTAATCCACATAAAAACATTATATAACATGACATCTAGCATGGTGATCACATAGTAAACAACAAGTGTATAACTCGACAGAAGAGTCTGCAGATTATACCCTTGAGCGGGGCCAGTGCCGGTGGCGCCAGAGGCGCTATTCTGCAGATCAGTCGATATGATCGCAGTTTATCGTAGTAGTGGATCGAACTTGAAGCAGTGTGGACGGTTGTTGCAGTGCCGATTCCGATGATGTAATCGAACACAAGGAGCAGTCACGTTGTCTTCGCGTTTCCCAAAAATCGTATTCGCTCTCTATCCCGCAGTAGGAACGCAAGAGAACGACGATTCCGAAAGCCTGCTCACTCTGGTTCCTGTGCGTGTAGGAGACAGAGCCGGGAAAAACCTTGGCAACAGCGCAACAGCAGATTCTAGATGAGGAGCTGTTATCTCTGTAGTTCACACAGGAAAGACCTTTTATAGGCACCAGGAGAGGAGGCCATCAACCGTTACAAGTAACCGACGTTGATTATGAGCCACCCATCAACCACGTCCGATTCATCGTAATCGATAATGTTTCTCGGTCATAAACCGACCATGTCCGTTACTAGTAACTGACGGCAGTTACTGGTCACATTGATCACTGAAACGGCAAAAACAAACCTCGACTCGACTCGACACACGCACACGCCACGGCTCGACCCGCGCGCGTGTGGCACCGCCTTTCCCTTTTTCCAACCTCACAACAGATGGACAACAGTCCAAACTATTTAAGTTGGTCAAACCTTCTCTCAATTACCCATGTGGGACCAATGTCCTCATAACTCCTAGTATTGCACATGGGCCTTGGGATTTATTGGGCCAAAACTAACAGTTTTCGCAAAGTTCGTTTATCCATTACTGTATATCTATAATACAAAAAATTATACAACCATATTACTAACTGCACGATCACAGTATATCTATATATGGATAATTGGCTATATGCTAATGAGAAAAGCATAAAACAAATAACACTAATACAATATATTAATTTATATATACCTTCTTTCAGTTCTCTACCTGCCTACTTGGCTCCTCGTCCTCATTCACTCACCAAATCTAGTCCAAGCTCCCCTCTTCCTCATCACGCCACAGCCTGGCTAATGACCGCCCAATTGCTCCTCGCGCTTGTCGCCCTAGGCCCGTCTCGGTGGCTCCCCTCGTGGCCGCCAGGTCACGCCTCCTCATGCCACATCACCCGGGATCGAAGCAATGGAGCTCCGAGATTGGCGACATGGTGGCCATTCCTCCGCATGCCTACCCTGGCTTCCAAATCCCATCAGCTTGCCGTCTACCACTAGGTTTTCGCTGTTCTTGGGCTCAACCACCTCAAGGTGCGCAGTAGATCTCCTCCCCTTGTTCCATTGCATCTGGTGGCTGATGGGGGTGGATATGAGGATTAGTCCCCAATTGGGCTTTGTGGACACCGAAGGCCAATTTCTCTTCTAGTCATCGCCTTCTTCCATCCTGGATCAGGGCTCTGAGCTTCCATCGATGGCAGCGCCATGGCCAACCGCCGTCTCAGGGGAGGGGGGAGGGTGCTACGGCACTGATGGAGGATAGGCTTGAGCTTAACAAAGCCTCACTGTTGAATTCACCCCTGGATCTACCCCTGGAATAAAGTGGGTAGAGTTGTAAGACAATAGGTCGATAGGTGGGCAGGCAGCGGTATGACCGTGTGATGCATCAGGCTTACGAGTGGAAATCAATAGTGTTTTAAATCTTTCCGCGCGTTTAATAATTGAGAATTTACAGCATATTCTACTACCAGATAAGGTGTTAGTACGAGTATATATGTCCATTGATTTCGTAAGTACAATATAGACTTTTAATAACCAAAACCTCAGGAATTCCTAACTATCTACTGCCTCAATCTCGGACGCCGCCCCTCGCACCATGCCTCTCCATCTAATCCCGACAAACGCCGCAACACCCGAGCTCCAAGCCACCATGTTACACGTTATTTAGGGGATGGAGCCATTGATTAAGATATCAACTTTGTTTCAGTTTATCCTTTGTTGATGTGTGAAATGATCATACTAGTGCATCATCCAGCCTTTAATGTTGTAGCAGTCGACACGATCACTTGCAGCCGCACTGGCCATCTCATCTTTAGCCATGCTACGACCATATTCAGTTGACACTAATATAGAAAAGACCATCACAAACTATTCTAAAACTTCATCACAAACGGTTTTATGAACCGTCTCTAAACATGTGCCAGTGATAATATTGACACACTGTGAAACACCTATCACAAATGGTTCTTTTAAAAAACTGTCTTGAATGGTCACAGATCCAATTCAGCATACATCAGGGTTACAGATCCAAATCAATAGAGCTATTTGCTGGCTTACATTTGCAAAATCTCTCTTATATTCAGCAATTGTACACTCATCCTAAATGCTAGAAAAATTAACAATCATAACATCAAGTAAAGAGCTAAAGCGTACAATTTGATTGGAAGGTGAATCCAACATCAGTGCAGAGCATCCAAGCACACTGCACCTATTGACAGTGATGCATAAAGAATAAACGACTGTATGATGCTGCAGTACAATAAAATTTTATGCTACTAATGTATTTTTACAAGCCGCATGTTTGACTAATTATCATGTGAAACATAAAACTTCTAGTCAATATAACTTAACAAATACAATCAAATTATCAAGCATAAACAAGCTGCCTTAGAAGACCTAAAAGTAATATGCCAAAAGTGACTAAAAATGAATGTCGAATACCTTCACACAGGGTTTCGGATTTCGGTTTCGGATAAAATACCGTTCATGCCCGAAAAACGAAATTTCGGAGAAATTTGTTAATTTCGGACAAATCTCGTCCGGAAATTCAAATTCAAAATTTGAATCCGGTTTTTCTATCGAAATGCCGAATTTAGCGAGATTGGGCGAGAGATCTCGCGAGATTAAGTAAATTTCGCCAGATTGACAAGCCCAAAATTGGTCCAAAAGATGAAGAAAAATTTGAATTTTTTGTGGAGAGTTCGACGTATTATTAATGTTGTCATAAAAATTTCAGATTTTTTTGAATCATGTAAATTTTTTAAAAATTGAAACATTGGTACTGTCGTAATGAAACGCTCACCGGTAATTTTGAACTGAATGAAAAATAGGACAAAGCATGTTATAAATATTTAAAATTTTAATAGCATGATTCTGACATGTGAATAATATTGCCATAAAATTTGTTCATACCGATTTTTTTGGAAGCCCGAGATTTCGCCTTTTAGGCCCGAAATCTCGCCCTGGGAGGCCGAGATTTACCTCTGGAGGCTAGGGGCTGGCCGAACTTGACCGGAGATTGGCCGAACCAGAGAGGGAGCAAGGTGGAGAAGGGTTCTGCGCAGGGGAAAGTGAGATTCCAGAGAGCCTCTCGGTGGAATGAGCTGTGAATGAACTTCAATGATTGACGATGTATTAAAACCAGTGAGTTATCAATGTATAAAATGAGTTATTTCTCATCTCTAGAACACATAAGCACACATATCTCAGTGGTAAGGCTTAACTCCATGAAACAAGAGGTCACGAGTTCGAATCTTCAGAACGACATTTATTTGCTACTTTTTTTTCCATAGTTCGGAGCATGTAAAAATTCCCAAATTTTTTTTACATAGTTCAAATGCATCAATGATGCTGTCATAAAATTTTGAGAAGATGATCAAACATAAAATAATCAGAGAAAACATGAAAGTGTTACTTCATAATAGTTTTTTTCCAATAATTTCAACAATGTAAAAATTACAAAAAAATTGGTACATATTTGGAAAGCATCAATGATCTTGTGATAAAGTTTTGAGGTCATTTCGTCGCCCAGTAGCTACGACCGTTTTTTTAATCGGTGATCAATCACAAAAAATTACCAAAAAAATGTGAATGTAGTAGATCACTGTTTTCGAAATGTACACCTCGTCCTTGTACCACATAAAATTTTTATTGACTCATCAAAACTGGTTGAAATTTTTTTAAACTTTTACAACAGAGTTATGAGAGAATTTTTAAGCTCCCATAAAAATTTTAGGTAATTATCAGACATGAATAAATTTATAAAATTCTAGCATCACACGCCTCATTTATCCTATTTCTGATTTTTATTTTTAAAACATAACAAATGATGTTAAAATATTTTCATAAATTTTATGTATTATCCTACATATCTTATGATACTCCCATAAATTTTTCATAGCATGAAAATGCATTCTAAAATTTTTAAAATTCAAACAGTGTTTCTGCCGAAATGCCAAAAAGTCTAAAAAAATCAACTTTTTCGAAATATTATCACTGAAGATCACTTCCTGAGAACTATCCGACCAAAAAAATCAAATTCCGTTTTAAAATTCCGAAATCTCCGTGGTTTTTGCCGAAATCTCGCCGAAAAAATTAAAATTCCGAAATTTACTGTAGCAATTTCAAATTTTTTCAGAATTTTCCATCCGGCCGGTCTTTTCAAACTCGCTGGGGTCCGAAATCCGAGATTTCGGCGAAATTCGCCGGTTTTTTTAACGCTGCCTTCACAGACTTGTACTTGTGGACCAGAGCAGTGCATCGGAGACTATACACAAGGCAACAACCTTCCAAAACACTAAGAGCAAGAGCAATTTCAGAATCTGTTGTGTGTGTTGGGGG